>JARQSU010000802.1:35233-116500 GCA_030142265.1 Calameuta filiformis
GGAATTTTCCGGAACTATCGCAGGTGCTTAACAGCGCCCCCTAGCGGAATTTTCCGGAACTATCGCAGGTGCTTAACAGCGCCATCTGGCGGAATTTTCCGGAACTAACAAAAATGCTCCCCACGAAAATGCAATTTTTGGAGATAAGTTTCGTTCCACGCCCCCTAGCGGAATTTTCCGGAACTATCGCAGGTGCTTAACAGCGCCCCCTAGCGGAATTTTCCGGAACTATCGCAGGTGCTTAACGGCGCCATCTGGCGGAATTTTCCGGAACTAACAAAAATTCTCCTCGCGAAAATGCAATTTTTGGAGATAATTTTCGTTCCGCGCCGTCTAGCGGAATTTTTTGGAACTAAGAGGAGAGCCTGGTAGGCTTCTAGTGCATCTCCTCGTTGGAGAAGAAAACCAAAAGAAAGGAAAGTGGAATTATAGGATGGAAAAGAAGCCTCGTCACATTTTCATAACTTTATTTTAATATCACTAACATACATTAATAAGTGAGATTGCTAGCCCAACAAAGATACATTAATTGATCAGTGCAACTGTGAAATGATATAATCTAATTGTCCATAATGCTACATTATTCGTACACAAAATTATAGAACGGTGGTGCGTTCATATCGCGTCTAAAAAAAAGTAGTCATGTCCCGTTTAATCTGTCTAGGTCACTCGCGTTATTACCTTAATAGAAATAGTTGTCTGCAAACCTCTTAGTCAAATAATATAAGGTATAGCCGAGCCGAAGATGGAAGAGAAAGAAATCATTAAACGCGACACAAGATCGGATATTCCAATGAATCGGTATATACAAGGATGTTCATATAGTGGTTACCAAATGCAATCGAAAATACAGCTTTGCAGGATGTACAGTAAAAAATCGAGTTCACACGCCTATTTTCATTTCCCACTTTTTTTTTGGGTGCTTTCACTTTCTCGCATACACTTTCATTTCAATTATATCCTTTGGGCTATAATGATTCTGCTAATTAGACGCCTTGTTTTTACATCTTTTCTTCTTCATATTTTTCTTTGCATTTCTCTTTGGGAACACGTCGTTACAATTCTACGTAGCAGCCAACATTTCAAGAGGTTCAGTAACTCAAATTGAGTAACCATATATGCTGTACATACGTGTATTCAATATATTTATTCGCGTTATGCAATATATATATATATATATATGTGTGTGTATATATATTCATAATGTTCCTCCTTTCCTTTCGCCTGTCGTTGTTCCTCGTTTTGTGTGTATTTATAATAATTTTCATACGTCCCTCAACTGATAACAATCTCAATAAAAAGTTGTTAAGATCAGGACACAACAGGACTTACAGTTATTACCGATAGATTCGTTTTATCAATACATCAAAGCATCTTTCGTAGGCCTATCAATATAGTCATAGTAATAATAGTAATGGTAGTAGTCGTAGTACTTGTTTCAATAGCGATAATAGTGATAGTAACAGTATTAATAGCAATGGTAAAATAGATCAATAGATCAATCGATCAACAAATTGGATAAAGACTAGCGCTAGTATCGAGTAACTGGGAGAAAAACGACGATAAATTAAACGAGAATCCAACGGTACAACTTCAAATTGTTAATTTCATTGCTAACCTCGCGCCTTGGTTCTACATTCTCCCTGTAAACTCTCAAAATTTCGAGATTCCGCAATTTCGATCGATAATTATAATTTCAGCCGCCGTACGAATTCGCCATCGTTATTAGATTTTTCGCGATGTCTCCTTGTCTCAGTAATTTTTCAAAAATTTGAATACACTCCCATCGCCTCTCAATCCAAACTAAAATTAGGCTCGAATCGCATAAAAATTTTGTTCCTATTACTCCGCTAATTTCGTCTTCTTCAATATTGCAATTAACTAATCGATTTGATAAAATAATTCCTAATTTTAATATAACGATTTTTCTCTTTAAATCCACGAGCCATCCGTTACCCGAATTGACTCCCCGATGGGCAACGATGTATATTAATTTTATATGACGCCGTGAGTCCCGTCGAAGTTGCTCACCAGGGCAGCCTCCGGTGTCTCCCGTCCACCGCTCGGTGCTGCTCCAGGCGCCGGTGCTCCGGGTTGTGGCGGCTGTGCTGGTGGCGAATAAGGAGGATAGACTGGCGCCTGCGGAACCGGTGCTGATTCGGGCATGAATTTCACTGAAAGAAAACAAAGTATAAGATTTAATTGCGTTATCACGTTGGCAGCTCCTGCCTGATAACTGGGACCGGTGCTGCTACCACCGAGTACAATGTTACCTAAAATGCTATGTGGAGTATCGTGAAAGAGATTTGTTCGGGTTTTCTATCTATCGAGTATTAAATTAACGAACAGGCATATTCATACGGTGATAAGAAATTTTCAAACTCACAATCAAAAAAAGGATCAATTTCGAGTTATTTAACGATGGGCAAATTAACGCGAGACTCAGGTATGTCTGATTTAAAAAAAAGTGTCAAAACTGCTTGGACGCGTCATCTGGCAGGATAGACGTTCCTAAAGTCATCGATTTTCTTCATCGGCGCGCGTTATGTGTCTGTCCACCGAGGACACTGATACGCACGATTGTCCGACGTGTGTGATTCGCGTGATAAGAAAATGCCATGGGAGAAAATTCATGTGATAAGGAAAAAAAAAAAAAAATGTCTCACGGGTGACAGTGTGTAATATATCCATGTGTTAATAAAACATGCGTATAGAAAAAAGCTACGTCGTGCACAGCCATCTCGATGCTCCATCTCTTTGACTTCCTTCTTTTTCCCACTCTTATCGCTCGAGTATAACGATCCTCATATTTTTTCTAAATTTTATTCATTATTTCTCTCTCTCTCTGTCCATCTTCCTCGAAATCCTCTTGTTTCTCTTACCTGATTGCGACGACTCTAATTATTGCTTAAAATATATCGATCCTCTTGATCCACTTTGTCCCAAGATCCTCCTGCTGCGACGTTCATTCGAATCCCGTGTTAGTTCCTGGGGACTTAATAACTAATCGAAGCAGCCATTGTACTGCCGGCCAGGATCATGATACGTCTCACGTGATACTTGAAAATTGACTTGATAAGGGACATTTAATTTTTTGTTTGTTTCTTTTTTAATTTTTCCACCTTCCTCACCGGTATATAAAATTCACTCGTATCCTGAAAACCGCCATTTTTCCTTCTACGTACTGTAATTTTATTCAATACTGTACAGTGTTCAAAGCAGCATAATCATGATCCATATCGTCATATTAATTATAAGTATGTCAATCGTTAATATATTGTATTGTATATATATGTGTGTGTGTATATATATATATATATAGCTAAATGTCTATAGATAATAAACATTGTTTCATCGCTTCAACACTAATCCCATGACGGGCGCCATTTGCTAGTCGCGCGATCTATTGTTTTGTTATCGCATGGGCTTTTCCTCGAAATCGCCATACTTGGAAATTCGATCCACGTGGTCCCCAACTGACAGTTCTCGAAGCAACTGATAAACAAAGTCAAGTAGTGAGGGTAGGGGGGGGTAAGGCCCAATATCTCGACGACTGCCTGCACCGATTCGAAATTCCAATTGATTTTCAAAGATTCTCAAAGACGAGAACGGGAGAGATAAGGAAAAATTTTTGGAAAAAAAAAACTATAGATCGGCGAAGGGAACGTTCGAAAATGGCGCCCATCGCGCATAATCGCATACAATGGGTAATCAAGAGATTTTTGGCGCGATTACACGTATCAATGACGAGGAATGATCTTTCCCTAAACGGATGACAGTGATCTAAACTGACAATGTGATTTTTTGGGCCGTATTTTGACTGGGAAGCGAATGAAAAATGGCGCTGCGGGGACTAGTGAGAGGGGAGGGGAGGGGCAATTAACTTATGGGAGTGTGGAGGGGGGAGAGGCAGCAACGCGCTGTTTCCTTTACTAAATAATTAATGTGTGGTTCCCGTTTTAAAAATCATCTACATGCCACATGGAAATATCATTAATTTACATTGAAATTTTTCTAAAATGCCGGACAGACGTGCGGGCACGCAAATTTCTTTTTTTTTTTGTAATTCTTGATAGTCGTTAAACATATACAACATCGGTAGATAATTTTTAAGCCTTAAAATTTACCTAGATATCTTGACTTTTTAAGCGCGAATCTCAATTTTTTTTCAAAATGCGCTCTTTATCTTTAGCTTTATCTTATTCCCTGTCTCTCTCTCTCTCTCTCCCTCTCATACACACTATCGTTCCGTATTCTTGATAAACAATACACAATCTAAACGTCATCTCACGCGTGGACTTGCTAAATCAGAAAGAGAAAAACAAGAGAAAGAAATAGCCGTGTTGTTACTTAAAAAATATCACTTAACAATTGCTCGTTGTGCTTGATAATAAGAAAACTGTGCATTATTTTCTATCCCAAGTAACCCAATACGGAAAGTCCTTCATTTTTGGCTCCTCTTGATATTAATAAAGAGGCGATATCTCAATGTCCTCGAGTATCGTCAACGCGGTACCAAAAAACGTAATTGGCGCGCGCAGCTCGTCAAAGCAAATGCTTCTTTTTATTTTTAATTAAAGAAAAAAGTCCCTACATCACAATTATCAAACGTTTCATTAGCAATCAAACATTCCATAATTCCAGACACACACACACACACACTCACAGAGAATCTGACACGCACGCACACTCTCTTTCTCTCTTATTCTTTAAGTTTTCCCAGTTGGTATTACTTGGATTCCATGGTAGCGCGGACGAATGTCTTGGGGCCGAATTGTTTGTTTGCCTATTGCGCTTTATTCAGTTTTGCGTGTCGCTTCCTCCGACGGTTTTCGCTGAAAATAACCCAATATCCAGATATTTTAGAGAGAAAAATGAAAAGGGGCGGCTGCTGGATGCTAATAAAAAATTAAAAGGGACCGGGGGGAGGGGGGGGGGCGGCGCAATCAAACGTGACGTAACGGACGTAGGAAAAAGAGACAGAGTACATTTTGATAATGATAAATAAATTTTATAAAAGATTCGTGTCTCCGTACACGAGACTCGTGCAGTCTTGCCAATCCTTCTGGAGGAACGTCTAGGGAATTTTCTTCCGCGAGGGACTTTAACCACGGCTCGATAATTTTCTATATCTATACAGATATACTCCGGCTCCATTCACTATATCCCTATGTCGGACTTGCGCAGGTTCGCCAAGGGACAATCGCATGCAACTGGGTCACGAGGAGCCGATGTTTTTTTTTTTTTTCACGGATCAGAGCAAAAGGATTCATCGAATAAAAAAATGCAATAATCCAAAATGGCTACCTCGTACATGCGTGTCTACGGATATTCACGCGTGGTTATTCAAGATAAATCAATTTCAGACAGCCATTCTGACGATTATGATTTTATTATTTATTATTTTTAATTGGTACCAAAAGGACAAAAAGAACCGCCCGTCTTCCTTATTCTATCAAGTTGCATTCTGGCATTCACACTGAATTAACATAGCGGCCAACAAAAGCCATGCAATTTCTACCGTGAACGTACATCGATACACGACTACTTACATTTCTCAAAAAGGATAATGAAAAAAAAAAAACCCAATGAAATAAGATATAGATAAAAAGTGAAAAAAAAAGTTCATGAAGAAGAAGCCATGCGTTAAGCATGAAGATCGTCCCAGATGGAATAATTTTTTATGTATATATATCCGCATATCAATAATATTAATATATAATATACGGTGTCTTTCGTAAATCATTTTTATCAGAGTATCGAAAGGTTGTTCTAGTGAATAAGATATTAGAAAAATGAATGAAAGTCGAAAAGTTTTTTTTTTCATGCCAAAATAATGTATGTTTTAGCGTTTATGTAAAAAAGAAAAAAAAAAGCGAGAAGACAGTAGCGACTGAGAAGTTTTCAAAATTCATCCTCAGAACAATAATTACACGCAAAGTCACGGAATTCCCTGAAGAGAGAAGAGACGTCTCGGTTAATCGCGACGTGGCGTCGTTTTTCTTTTCTTTGTTCGCGACGAGGGGACAGTGAAAAGAGAAAGTTTAAGAATTACAAAGAAAAAAAAAAGGTGTTCGGCATCACCGAAGAGCTTTGGTAATAAAAGCTAGAAATTTGTAATAAAATTATCGAAAAGGTCAAAGACTATAGCTTACCGTTACCGGAGAATGCGAATCGGGTGTGAAAGAAAAAAAGTTGGAGGAAAATTTAAAAATTGACAGACTTTTCGGGTTCGAGGGTGTTTCTGTTCTTGTCTGTTGATCTTGTTACTGTTGTAAGTGGTAGAAGAGTTCGATCTTGTAGATGTGATGTCCATCGAGTCACGATATTCCGATGGCATTTATTTAGCCGGCAATTCGAATTAATCCGTGAAGAGAACGTCATACGGATCGCGACGATTTTTTTTTCAATTTTCAAAAAAAAAAACCATCAAAATATCGTGACCGAGCCTGGGACTCGCTTCGAAAGATAGTAGGATAATCACGGCAGAACGATAGACAGACACATAACAACCAGTATTAGCCTTAAGGAGCGAATAATTTAAGTCGCGTTTTTCCGTCTTTCTTTTTTTTTTTTCCTTTTCTTTTTCGAAAAGGATAAAGCAGCCAATGACCCACAAACGGCGAGAATCATTATCTGCTTTAATTTTCAAAATTTTGTATATACACGTTAGAGGAGGTTTACTTGAAAAGAAGACACGATGGGCTGCATTGAAGATTTACAACAAAAAAAAAAGAAGAAACTAAAATTTCTCCTACTGTCAAAATTCTTTGTCCACTCGACGGAAAAGACAGTTTTCTTTTTTTCTTTTTTATTTTTTGTAAACTCATCAACGAGCCCCGGGGTATTAGAAAGATTAGCGACAGTACACCAGCAAACCTATACACAACGGGTAGAGACACTGAGAACCATCCTAAGAGAACAATAATAATATTAATCATAATGATAATAATAATAAATAACAATAATAAAAAGTCGAAACGAGAAAGAGAGTTAAAGAAATAAAAATATAACGGAATTTACTTTTTTCTTTCATTATTAACAAAAAAAGAGAAAAGAAACGTCCGTTCAAGTCATATGTTCATATATATAAATATATATATATATATAATGATATACTCCTACACAGAGACACAATATCGCGTGTTTCTACCTGACTGACTCACACACAAATCTCTTCCACCAATCAGCGCGCCTACATGAAGTTCGCTAGACGAAAAAAACACAGAAAGGTAGACGTTAGATGCCTGGTTCCCCCATTTTGTCATAGATCACTCAATCTTTGCTAATTTTTTATCTATTAGAGTAGCTACAGTCAGTCCCAAAAGAGCTTGGCGCTGGTATTTCCAAAAGCGTAATTGGAATTAAAAATTCTCCAATAATTCATAAAGAATACTCTTCAATCACACGAGCTCCTTTTAATTCTAACTATTCGCCTCGTAAATATAAGCGCCACGTTCTCGTGAAAGAGACCGTACGTAAATCACATTTTCTTTTTCTTTTTCTTTCTATCGTTCAACGGTGCCAGAAGAAAAAAAATCAAAGACACTCAATTTGACTGTAGGTCAAAGCACAAACATGGCGTCGGCACCAAAGTCGCGCCAAACTGTAGTAATACAATGTTATCATTTATATTAAATGCAACGAGTAAATTCATAGAGTAGTTTCACGATCAAGATGTCTTACGATGAATTCGTTATCGCTGATATATCGTTACCAGATACACATATGGGCAGTAACCGTGTCCCGTCGAACCTTAATTTATTACACACCCGCATCATCAGGGCTCGAAGAATTCTTATGAAATTCTATATACAGTGCCTAATCCCGCAGCTCGAATTCATCGTGATCGACACGCTCAGGTACATCGAGGTGCACATATAACATTGAACTTCTCTACATTCAATACCCGTATATCCAGTGTCTTCGTTGTTTCGAAACATTGATTATCTTAATACCGATATAGAAATTCTGCGTTACTTACCAACGATGACCGCCACTATGATGAGTCCAATGACGCCCATGATGATCATCATCTGTTCAGTTTCGATAAAATTGATTAGGCCAGTTATTAAAATCTATGGGAAATAGGGAGCAAGTGTCAAAGGTCAACGCACCTTGAGATTCTGTAGCCAAAACTTTCTCTTCAACTTCCCTGCCTGCTGTTCAAATTGCGACGCTCCCTGCTGCAGGGCGTCTAAGAGAAGTGAGATAGAAGAATTTGATGTTATTTTTTTTGTTTCAAAATTTAATTTATAAAAATTAGTATATCGTACTACTGCATGATCGATGCAGATTACTTACCAGCTCGGTTGTCCAATTCTGACAGCTTGTGATCACGATCCAAGACCTTCTCGACGTTCGTTTTCATGATGTCGACGACCTCGTCGACCTGAGCCTGCGTCTGCTGCAATCGTTTCTGAGATGCGATTTGCTGGGGCGTCCTGGGACCACCGACGATTCCATCTTCACCAGCTCCGGCAGCCGCTGCATCCGGTCCCAGACCGCCTTCTGTGGCCCTGTTACAGGATCATTTCATTTTAGATGAAATACAGGTCAATTCAATATAATTCCTAATAATTTTTATTAGAAAAATGCAGGTGGGAGTCCTTTCTCTGTTCTCTGAGCTCTGTGGAATTGAGGATCGTTAGATTTTACATGAAATACAGTAAATTCAATATAATTCCTAATAATTTTTATTAGAAAAATGCAGGTGGGAGTCCTTTCTCTGTTCTCTGAGCTCTGTGGAATTGAGGATCGTTAGATTTTACATGAAATACAGTAAATTCAATATAATTCCTAATAATTGTTATTAGAAATAATACAGGCGAGTGTCCTTTTTCTGTCCTTCGAGCTCTGTGGAATTGATGATATTTTCTTTCTTAATGTTTCATGGGGATTTAAATATGGCCGCAGGGTGTGCTATCCCAGTGAACCACTCCTGCTATCCGACCGGCTAGTAGTCAGCTAGCTAAAAGGGCAGAGTTCACGGTCCGGTTATGCCCGCGCACCCGACACGAGTTTCAACTCCGAGTAAATCTAGCCAATGGCCATTAAGCTCAATGAAAACGTCACCAGAGTCCTGCCTGGTTCTCCTGGACGTGTCCTGGTAAATCCTCTGGCTCCTGTGCCCAATCAATTTAGATCAATCCCTGGCACACGCGATGTATCCCAAGTGGATCTTCGCACGAGATAAGAAAGAAAAAGAGTTCAATATCCCAATATCCTGCGATCCTTTTACGAAATGAACAATCTTGGGTAATTGACACAGGCGATCGATCAGCAAAGCTTCTTCCCTCTGTAATCGATTAACGACTGAGAACAAAAAAAAAAAGAAAAAAAATTCAAAGATACCAATTGTCTTCCACTGTCATTGAGAATTACGTTATCACTCTTATCCCTATGGATATTGATATCATTGGCTTCCGATCCCTCGAGGAAATCTCACGAGGATCAAGACTCGTATTTTACGGACTTCGTATAAGACGTAGATCATTTTTTTTTCTCTTTTTCATTTCCCATTTATCCTCCCACCTTCACTCTGCAATCTTTATCGTCTATTCGTTACACCGAAAGACCTAAGAGGATATCGGTGCAAATATTCTCTGTCATTGATTATCTAAATATAGAGCAGCGTACATGACATCCATCCTATAGAGGATTGGCCCGCTTACATTTTGCAATGATAAGACTGGACAAACGAGCTACGCGGAGTCATGGCAAATTTATTTAGATAGAACGAACCGATCTCGGCGTGAAAGACGTCTCGTGGGATAATCGTCAAAATATTTTTGAAATATGAAAATCGATGCAACATTTCACTGTGCACTTATTTGTCGACTGACGTACATTCTTATCAACGTGACTGATAATCCTCAGAGCGGCAGACCGCCGTCTGATATTTCATGGAATCTTGTTAAGAGACACCCGTTGAGTTCAGCCAAAAGGAAATCGATTTCGCGACAAAGCTCGTGGAAATTGCGTCTTAAAACCCGCCTTGTTACCCACGCTTTCCTCGTTTCTACGATAGGCAAAGGGGGATCGGTACGTTTTGAGATTCCCTGCGAAAACTATCGATCTAGGATGCCATTTATTTGTCCTGTCGCTTCGTGAAAAGGAGACAAAAAGTTTGATCGTCCACCGAGAGTCGAAACGATACGATACTCGCGTGAGAAATCGATAGAGGATACTTCCTGTGTGATTAGGCCGTGCGCTACTTGCTCTACGAGAAGAGGATAGACGAATTCGTTGATTTAACGCGAGATGATTCTTTGACGAGCCTGTGACCCAGAAAGAAAGAAAGAAAGAAGACGGAGCAATCGCTGGGAATCGACCGAGCAAATTCACTTGTGAGAATAGAGAACATAGAAACGAGCAATCGATAACCGACTAAAAGCTCCTAACAATCAAATAGCCTCCACATAATTTTAAACAGGACACCGATAAAATCCGGAAAATTCTTAGATACCAGTGTCAGGCATTTTACGTTACCTTTAAGGCAATTCCCATGAACATTCGTTTCTCGACAGGCTACGTGGAAATGATTTGACCCTTTGCGACTGACAAGAACAGGTTTGCTGCCAACGCGCGATAAGAAGAACCAAACCGTGTCGATAAAATAATAAAGCGAAGTAATCGTATAGGAAAATGATGTAACTTGAAAAATTATTCCTCTTTGCGTATTAATATGCGTATTTACTCACATATTTACGTAGCGTCCGGTCGAGCTTCAGAAGATTCAACGGTCAGGGTGTTTTTTCGCACGATCACGTAGTTTCAATGCGACTGCCACCGTCGGGGTGCTTCGGTATTGATAAATTTTCCAGCGACGTCTATTCGAGAGACGCCGGCGCGATATGTATCGCACGATATGTCTCGCTGGGTCAACCGTCACTTTTTCAGTTTGAAACAGTTTGAAAGTGTCGCGTCGACCGATGCAGACGCTTCGCGAAAAACGGCTGAGAGGTTAGTTAGGCGACGCGAGTGACGTTCGGAAAGAAATTTTCCCACGAGAATCCGTATAATTAAATGTCTTGTCGAAAGAGGCGAATTCTTTTGGTAAGGTTATCGAAGGGCTTTCGACCTATCGAGGACTGCACGGGCGTCGCGACGCCGTCCCGATTACTGCGTCTAGTTGCGATCATGCGCACTACTGTCAGTCAATACGCGGGTCCGTCCTGAAGTCCTTTTGCACGGGCGCAAATGTCGAAGATATACTGGCGTCCATCGCGGTCGTCATATTTTATTTATACAATCGTTTCGCGTTCGCACGGTGAATATCGGCGCGATATTAATTGAAGAAATTGCGGATACTCGACAATGGATTTGCTAATTCGTAATGGCAACAGGATTTTCAGCATGACGAGACTATACGGTGAATTTATTGCAATTGTTTTTCGTAGAAATAAATTAACGATTCTTTTCGGTAGGAAGTAGAATTTTGTCATTGAAAATATTTTTTTCGGATTTTCGTGATTGTTGGAATTTCGAGTCGCTTGGTTTTTTTTCCAATTTTTTTTGGAAATGGAATCTAGATAACGTTTCATGGAAATTATCTTGTGTTTACTTGAAAGAATATTTTCTGAGATCATTTGAAATTTCTTATACCTAAAACAGACAATCTAAATGTTCAATGCTTCTATTAGAATTAAATGTAAAGTATCATCGCAGCATAGAAATATATTAAACCATTTAAAAATTATTGTCATTCAAAGTGTTATAGCGTAAACAATTCGTCGAGCTAAACGCGGATTAGGTGTTCGGTGTTTTGTGTCCTTTTTCGTACGAAAATGTTCATAAGTCTATCTCTGTTCCACTGGTAATCAATATAGGAAATTCGGAAAAGCTGTTGTTATATTTAGACAGCATAAGTTGCGCCATCTGTGTAACGACGCTTGAAACTGTTCGACCTTCGACAAGGTTCTACCGTTCTTTAGAAGATGGCGCCACATATTTTGTCTAGAAAATACTTTACAACTACCCGGCAAATTTACGGATTTACATCAAACTTAAAGTTTATTTGACATATTTAATATACATTATTCATATAGATATCTGGTTATCAAAAAGTTTAAGCAATGCTATCAAGTCCACCCAAACGATAAGTGGAACTGTTTCGTTAAACAAACTATTGCTTTTGCGTCGATTCACTAATAGGTATGAAAAAAATATTTAAAAATCCTTGTAGGCACTTAACGAAATATCGCACGCATAGTAGGTTTACCGGGCCTCTGAATGTATGAGTAAACTTTCGATAATGTAACTGACGTCATTCAGGACGCCATCTTCAGTCATATCTATGTTCACCGTGTTTCAGGTGTGAGACTTGTATTCGTCATCTTAATAATTGCAATTAAAAATAGAGAATAATAGTTTTTTCTGCGTTGCTCTAATCAAACTATAAGAAACCGTAAGTATTCACGATCGGTGATAAATCAAAAGGATTATACGTTTCTCCTGATATTCATTTTACACGATAAGTCCTGTCTGTCGTTCGTAGCAGAAATGTCAAACGAATATGCATATGCGGATGACGATTACCGAAACCTATCCGTCCAGTACAAGTGTGCCGCGTTTACTTAACGTTTTATCAAGCTTGTCATACTGGCTCTGTAAAGCTTTTATTTACGTTCAAGTTGCGTTTCTTAAGTTTCTTGAAAACAGATGTTTTGAGGTTATGGGCGTGTGCTGACGAACTCAAGTACGTAATATTTAAACTCCTGGAGAAGGATACAAAATCGCGATTTTTAACCGTACGAATATTGTATAGCAACATATGGTAGAAAATTATAGGATCGAATGTAGCGAAGATGGATATTGATTTATAATCATATTGGTTTTAGAAACATGGAGGGTAGCGGATATTCTGGAGAAGGTGAAATGGGAGGACCAAGAACTGCTCAGCAAGGTGCATCTTCAAAGAAATTGCAGCAAACTCAGGCAAAGGTGGATGAGGTCGTGGGAATCATGAAGGTCAACGTAGAGAAAGTCTTAGAAAGGGACCAAAAACTCTCAGAGCTGGACAATCGAGCAGATGCGTTGCAACAAGGTGCTGCACAGTTTGAACAGCAAGCCGGTAAACTGAAGCGAAAGTACTGGTGGAAGAATTTGAAGATGATGATTATCATTGGCATCATCTGCGTTGTAATCCTAATCATTATTATCGGTGAGTTGATACCTACCAATTCTTCGTGATTTTATGCTTTGCATGCGATTTGCTACTCCACATGTTACGAATAAGCTCCAAGAATGGAAGCAAAGGCTCACAAATTTTTCTTCTTTACAATTTTTAACCAGCTTCGGTAGTGCCAAGTTCGTCGGATCCTGGACCCTCGGAACACTGAATACTTGTGTATTGAAATTCAACAACAAAAGCATACCAACAATTAAACGATAGAACTTCAATCGAGCTACGTGAACTTCTTGATCTAACAATCAGCTCGTTACTATCGCATTAAACTAACGAACATAACAAACAGCGACATTCACAAACATAAAAAATACACCATTCGCCAATTCGTTCGTAGTTGAAAAAGTTTTTAAAATCTTATTTTTTATTTCTTTTTCTACCTTACACGAACGCACGAATCTGATTAAACAATAATATACTTCGTATTTAATTTGCTAAACGGATGTTGGGTGGTGTGTACATTATAACTAGAAATAATCGAAATGGCGAAAATCCTTCTGCAATTCATCCGCGTGGACAATGTAATTGAAGAATAATATTTTGGATACATATATACATAAATATTAATACGGACTCAACCAGTCTAAATCATGGACGCCGTACCGTTACGATACATATTGTACTATTTTCAATGATATTTAATATATATTACTATTTCTATACAATAATTCCATGATTCTACTTAATTTGTATCCCTACATCGAATCCTTAAATGCATCATCCCTTACAATAGGGATATCGCAAAATTAAAATGTACATTTACCAAATAACCCGACTAACTGTCTAATCGAAAGTCACGAATTTTATTCAATATGGCCAATGAATTTAAATGCTTACAGAATATCAATGTGTATCATTGCGTCTTCTATCAATTTTCCAAAACAATTATGTGATTCAGCAAAAAAAAAATTTGTTGACAAGTTACGTGATCAGCGTCATAAATAACGAAAAAAAAATATGTAATTTCCATTATAATAAGAATCTCGAGTATTTTGTTAGTACATATTTATCTTTTGTAACGTGTAGAAAATTCCTGCAAATAAATATTCATGATTCGTTGTCCCCTGCGTGAATAGAGACGCGCCTCTCTTAAACCAATACGAAATCTTCGCGAGATAACCGTGTGATTCGATGTACCAATGATCTTTCATCTATAACTAGAAATTCCTGACGCTTCA
The DNA here is from genome assembly GCA_030142265.1 of Calameuta filiformis. NCBI lineage: Eukaryota > Metazoa > Arthropoda > Insecta > Hymenoptera > Cephidae > Calameuta > Calameuta filiformis. Next base: position 49,601 of record JARQSU010000802.1, read on the forward strand.
TCCCGCTGGATAAAAATTCTTGACACAGATTGAGATTCGAAAGGAATTTGTCGAACGGCGTCTCGCTCTCTCCGATTTTTTAGAACGTGAATACAATATTATTGACGTCGGAACAGCTTGAGTAAATACATCCAAAAATTGCAAAAATGACATATTATCTGCCAGTATATTAAAAATTCCATATTACACCAACGGATACTCCGCAAATACTAAAGTGCGCGATAACTGAAATTCAATAGCTGATAAAATTCAAGTCGAAAAAATAATGACAGTCGATTACCTAACAACAAAGAGTACACGGCTATATGCGAATCGGCATCGATAAAACGTGTCTTCGTATTGCCGACTTGTAAGAGAAGTCAGAGAAGAATTCGCCGATGTAAATGTCGCCAAGTCTGAAATTAGTGAAGGAAACCTGCCAAGGTATGGCTAGAGTGTCTACAGGTGGGACAATATTTGTACTGGGCCAGTAGAACCGAGCCGCTGTGATACCTTGTGCTAAAGAAAAGCAGTTTATTTAAGAAGAGACCTCGATAGCGTCTTTCGATAAGAATAGTCATTAGCCTGACGGTTTGTATCTTCGAAATCTTTGATATCAAGTGATGTAACTGACAATGAATCGCGTCCTTAAGGTGGACTCGTCCAGTCGTTTTCGCGCGACACAACAACGAGCAGACGACAGCCGTCGTGGCGTCCCTCCGAGAGACAACAAGCGTATCCGAATACGCGCGTACCGATTCGCATGTAATACCAATGTAGTCTCTCTCTGTGCTCACGACGGCGGAGGCTCTATAGCCATTTGTATTTTCTCGCAAACCCCAGAAATCTCAGCTACTTCATTCATTCACCTATCAGTCGAGTGACGACCGTCCTGCCGGACAGACGGAGACACGCCAGTCACGCGTCTCCCAACGTCATCGGCGCGGTTATCCGCTGCTCTTCGGGATATCTTCCTTCTGTCGTTGTCCTCGTTGTCGCGATTGTTGTTCTGGCCGTTACTCTTAATGCTCCTGGCACGGATTTCCTTAGTGTCACTTATTTCTTTGGAGATTCGCGAAACGCCTCGTGCCTGAGTGACAATCAGTTTTCACCTTTCGTGTTTTCCGGGCAGAAAGTTATCTGTGAAAATTGCATAGTGAAACTTTTATTTCGTTTCCGTAGTCATCGTACGTGTCGGTTGTGTCTGTTGATTGTCGATGAAATTAATTTGATTGTCGATTACAGTGAAATTTTACGGCGATCGAATTCGCGCGTAGTTTATGTGCTTGACTCGATACGATTGGACGGAACCTCAGTGAAAATATCTGGATACACGTGTTTTATATTTCTTGAGGTTAATGGTGAGTCGGACGTTGTTCTTCGAGTGGTGTGAGATTTATAAATTGAGTTACGCAATTATGCATCAACGATACTTCGTTACCAGTGGAATCTGAATTTGTTTGTTTCGGGAACGAATCTTTTCGCGTTGACAAACGTATCTCTGTGGAGCTGTACGGAGAGAAGTTACAGGTCGCGCTGGAGCATTCGAGCAGGCAAACATTTAGCATTCACGTATTTAATCTCGTGATAAGAAAACGCATAGCGATAGACAAGAGGAAAGGAAAAATGTTTTCTTCCGATGAAGCTAAAGTAGCCACGCGCCCCATCAGAGATATCCCATCTTTGACTGTGTCGAAGTAAAATAAACACAGAGTTTTCACAAGAAAAGAAAAAGGAAACACTGGTGTTATTAAGTTTGTGAAGTATTTGTCATTCCTAAAGATACATAGAGAGAGAGAAAGAGAGAGAGTTAAAGAGAGAAAATTAGTCCGAAGAAGAAAAAATATTCTGCAATAGCGAAGCATCTTCTGCCAGTATAAAACATTCCCGTAGGACTAGATCGTACAAGATCAAAATGGCATCAGCTCTTAGAAATCTGGACGAAGAATATGGGCTGGGTTATCAGAACACATTGGTGAGTATTGTGCTATTTTTTTTCCCCAGCACTCAAAATCTTTTTGATTCTCAAAGCACAGATCGTATGAATTTTCGAAAATTTATGAGAAATTACAAAATCGTTTACACTGTAGTGACGGGAGAGAATCAAAGTGCAGAGTCCACGACAATGTCGACGACTGCTGCAGAGTCTACTGTCACTCGATTTCCGGCGTCTTGCAGCGTCTCGACGCACCTCGTTTTATTCTTACCTCGAAACTAAAATAGTTCAGCCGCGAATATTGTTCCTGGCTCAGCCACGCGCTTGGTCCCTTCACCTACGATAATTCCGGCTTCTCTTATCACGGGCAATCTCTACGATTAAACTTCCACTCGCTAAGTCAGACCCATAGCTGAGACAAATTATTTCATTCAAGAAACAAACAAAAATTAATCGACAAAAAAAAATTAACAAAGCGTGCATGTGCTTTGTTCAAGAATCATACGTGGCTTTGCAGATTGTGCCAAGTTATCGTTTGCCTCGGTGTAGGTAGTCACGACGAGAATGACTCAGAAGACGTGCTGTTTATTGGTGGGAGGTAAAATGAGAGGAAAAGAAAAAAGAAAACCAAAATGGTCTCCAATCAATTTCCAAATCCACTCCTCCACACGGATATCACTATAAGGAGGTCCAACGATCCAATTAAATTCCCATTTGTGCATTTTTCTTTTTGTTTCATCGGCCAATGCCTTTTTCCTTCTTTTATCAACGTTATACATACATATACCGATTTCGTGCTGCGAACCTCAACTTATTTTACGATAGCAATTTCGTATGCCGAGGTTTCTCCTTCGTTAACGATTCCACGTGACGGACGAATAATCCAGGGGGATTGTCTCTTGCGCAATTCCATTTCTCCACAGTCCCACCCTGTTATTATCTTTTCGGTATCAGGCAAAAACAAAAAATTTTACCTCGCGACACAGACGATTTACGAACTTTTTGTTTTTCACGTAGATCCTTCACAGACGACATTGCTGCACAGAATCATGAGCGACATTGATTGATAAGAGCCAAAATCGTCTGCGAGCGATTTTGGCTTATCAATACCCATGACGAGTAGGTTGCATCATCGGACAAAGCCAAAAGGCACGTACCTTTTCTGTTGCGGGCAGATTAACGCAATTCAAATACGATAAAGAGCGATCCTTCTGCATGAACTTTTTAAAGATGACACGTTATCGATATTTTCTTAATTCTTATCAGTCAAACGATTTTTCATTCACGTTCGACATATGTAAACGGGTCATACGACAGATAGCGATGTTCCGGGAAAGAAAGTACTTAGTGAATTTGTTATCGGTAACTCCTACGAGGTTGATAAGTCAGCCGAAATAATACGGTCAAGCTACAGTGTGTTGAAAATCGATGAGAGATAATAACTCTGACAAGAAGTTCACGTGACAGAATCAACAGTGCTAAGTGATACTAATAATAATGTCAGGGCAAATACGTGTAGCTTCATGTAAACGAGCTCATCTCTTACTATTTACTACTTACTACCGTCGCTGGAGTTTTGCTGGTTACAGTTTTTTTTTACCCATTAAAAGGCACAACAACCGCGGCTTTACTCCGGTCGCCCGACCGGAACTTCAAGGCGATTTCAAAGTACGCGCTTAACCGTTGCGTCGATGATGAGGGAACACGCGTGTACGTATCGTCGGTATGTTCTCTCCCTGTCCTATTGGCTTATCTGGGTATCTATAAAAATAGGAGATAAAAGCGCGCAAATATTGACTGCACTGGCAACAATAACCACAACCAGACGTAACCGGTTCTACGGTATACGGTACGAATAATTAAACCCGTTCCGCGGGATATGTACCAAACTACGCGTCGTACCTCATATAAATAATCTATAAAATGAGCACACGTATATATGCGTATATATTCTAACGAAATTAAAATTGCTAAGCACTGGGTAATACCCAAAATACAAGTCATAGCCTCTGGGTGAGCTGAAATAGCAAAATTCCCAGTTTCCTACGACGCTAAACCTAAAGTCACTAGATCTAGTTATAAAAAAGGTCACGGCACGCGTGCGCAGAAGATCTGGTAAAATTTCATGACGTAAAGAGATACACGTTACGTCAGGCGCCTGACCTCTCCCATTCGCTCGGCTCTAGTATGTGATCAGAAGGGCATTGGCCCGTCGCCACGTATCAGTGTTAGGTGCCGTAAGACGAGTGTGAATTTTCACGCATCTTTTTTTTCAATCGATACAACTAGATTATCGATAAGTGAGTATTGGGAATCGATAGGAAAAATATATATAATAATAAATAGTGCCTCCTGCCGTAGATGAATGAGAGATCCCCCATTCATTTAAAGGACCGAAACCTGATGTCCCGTGGACCATCGATAAATTCTGCATGTATGTATAGCTGCTACAGGAGCTCCCTTGCAACAGTGACGTAAGCGTGATGACCTTGTGAGCGAATACGCAAGCCCGACGTTGAGGCCTACGTCGATCGTAACCAGAGTATAGAGTATTTTCTCACGGACTGTAGGAGCAGAACGTAAATGGGAGTTTCGCTCTGTTGGGAAATAAAAAATTGGGAAGAAAAAAAAAGAATAAGAAGAAAAAATCATAAACCGACGCTGCTGATTGGATCTATGATCCATAGAAGAGACTGAAGATAGCCTTACCGTTCGTCTGTCAATCCGTACATAACGATTGCGTCGTTTTTAAGATCGTCGTAATTTTATTTGACTTTCTTCGTACTTCTCTCTCTACCGCCATATCGCCCGATAACACGTGCCCCGTTTCAACGATGAATCCACGCACTGCCCAGTACTCGGCCGAGACTGAAAATGGCAGCTGTAGTTAAGTGATAAACGGGAATTCTGTAAAGCCGAGAAGCGCAAGTGGGAATAGAGAGTGTATGCACGTACGAATGACGTGAAGCTGGTAAAAGTTTTCAGAGTGCGTACGAAGAGACTATAGCTCGATAGAGACTCGCGTAAAGTATAAAACATATGTATCTGACAGTTCGGAGGAGACGAATGTCAAAGTAAAGTAACTGACTGTGAGAGGTCTCGCGGGTGTGAAACTTTGAAGATAACGACCGAGAGATAGACTTACGATAGCTGAGAGATCATCGAAAGGGTTAAATTGAAAAAAAATGGCGCTCAGAAGTCTGGTAGCATCGGTTGCTGACGCTTCCACCAAGGTCCCTAGTATTCTGCGTTGGTCGTGCATCAGGATGTCGTTTTCCACTGGTTCAAGCTGTGCCGAGGATATGGTCGTTACCAAGGACGAGGTCGTCAGATTCATCTCGGACTCCTTGAAGAAGGCTGGTACTACTGAAGATGACGCGTGCACTGTCGGCCATCATCTTATGGTCGCGGATTACAGAGGACACTTCAGTCATGGGATGAACAGGATGGAAATGTATGTCAAGGACATTGAGAGCAGACTCACTGATCCTGCCGGAAAACTCTGCATCCTTACGGACTTTCAGGTTAGGACGCCGATCTCCTTGTTTCCGATCCGTTCCTCGTTCTCTGTGTTTAAGAAAGATCGGAGCCGAAGATTTGTTCGAAGATAATTTTTTAATTTTGACAATCCCTTTTACGAAGTTATGGTTACTCTGACATCAGAAACGATAAAGCAGCGCCGAGCGACCTCGCGGCAGCGTAACGAGCGATGGCCCGATAAGATATAACCATGTTCTTGATTAATACGATTCACTTGTCTTTACGTAACAATTTGCACAGAGAAAGAGGAAGGGATCGCGTTGACTCTCGCTCATAAATAAGCATGGAGATTGAGAGTGAAAAAATGCATTGCGAAGAAGGGAATGGAAAAATGCAGGGACGTATCTTTGCAGGCGATCGCCCTCGTCGACGGGAACAATGCGTTGGGTCAGGTAGTGGGAAAGTACTGTATGGAATTGGCTATGGATAAGGCTCAAAAATTTGGCGTTGGATTGGTCTCGGCAAGGGGCTCCAATCACTTTGGGATTTGCGGCTATTACTCTCTAATGGCAATGGAGAAGGGCCTTATCGGTTTCAGCTGTACCAACACAAGTCCCCTGATGGTGCCGACCCGAGCGAAACAGGCTGGACTAGGGACCAATCCACTGTCACTCGGTATGACCTCTGGGGATGACGAATTCGTTCTGGACATGGCTACCACTGCCGTAGCTCTTGGTAAAATTGAACTTGCGATGCGCAAGGAACAGCCTATTCCCAAGGGATGGGCCTTGGATTCTGAGGGACAGGTCACGTCTAATCCGCAAGACGCCTACGCCGCGAACTTACTGATGCCGCTGGGAGGCCCCGAGGAGCATTCAGGATACAAGGGGTATGGTCTGGCACTGATGGTCGAGGTACTTTCTGGAATTCTTAGCGGAAGTGAATTCGGGCCCAATATAAGAACGTGGAAGTCAGGGGACCGCGTTGCCAATCTGGGCCATTTCTTCATGGCGATCAATCCTGAGGCTTTTAGTTGCGGATCCAAGGAACGGCTCGGTCGTCTTCTGGGACAGCTGAGGTGTCTACCCCGTTCAGGTGAGAAGGAGATCCTGGTGGCCGGCGACCCTGAAAGAAAGGCTATGGCCAAGGTCGACAAAGACGGCGGGATTACGTACCACGTGAATCAAATCAAGAATTCCGAAGAATTTGCCAGGCGCATTGGCGTAGAACCTATGAAATTGACGCCCAAGAATAAAATTTAGGCATATGTATATGCTTGACTCATATGCTTGAAAGAGCCATTCGTCTGTCTTCATAAATATTGTCGAAATTATATTTTTCTCTATTTCCATACTATTTACCTATTATACTCTGTACCACTGTACATTTCATAGAGCGGGTTAGTTTATTAACACGAATTTTTATGCCAGACTATAAATAATCTTATCTTATTTTATATACGCAATGACTCCGGCGGTTCGTCAGAAGACTTGCCGCTCCGGCCAAGCGTTTAAACCGGCAAATGCCTAAGTCATATAATTACGGATAATAAAATTAGTACAATTCGAATTGCACAAAGTTACGCAATGCCCTATTTATATATAATTTTTTTTTGACGCTGGCAAAAATATTTTTCCGCGCTCCACTGGTCTGCTGTACAGAAGAAAAAGACATCTTTATCGAGCGATGTTCATGGCCGTAACGTGTAGGTCTAAGTAGAACGTCCCGGTAGGAGATCAGCCAGCGAATCGTCATGCAGCAACAAACTAAGCCAACTTTATAGATAATGTTTACTCGCCGATCGAGTTCTCGTGTAATTCAATAATTTGATGGAAACTGGCGAGTCGCGTTCGCTCGGCGATACGGTGACGCAAGAGTTATGCGATTTGATTACCGTCAAAGATGACGACCTTGGCTGATGCCGCCTCGTCAAATCTCGATTACGCTACACATACGTTCACCAATCGTGCAGTCGATACGGACATGCACGTATATACACATATCAATACATTAAAATACTCGTAACACCTTCGACTTGCAGCTTAAACGATGCATGCACTTCGCGTCAATAATAAACACAATGAGCGCGCCATTTTTTTTTCATCTCAAGAAGAAAAAGAACTTGGCAGCCATACATTTTTCTTGCTCACAGTGTGTATAAGTAAAGAACAAAAATTTGTTCCTGTTGTGCAATAAATAATTATTTAATTTTTTTCGCGACGTTACATTTCTTGCGTCATTTCCCTATTCCTTTCTTTTTTATTATTTAACATGTTCCCGATAGACTATCAAGTCCTAATGTCCCCAGCATCTCGTTAGGCTAGAAGATCGAGGGTGGTTGACCAGAGGAGGCCATTTTTTTTCTTGTCACAGTTCACATCGTTAATTCAGTAAACAGGGTTATCACGTCAAATAATAGAGGCATTGCGTCTGTGAGCGATTTAAAAAGTTCACGTGTTATCGTAACCAAAGGTCAAAAGACATCGTCGTACATCGCCGACAGTCCTTGTATCGTATGCTTTTCAATGAGCCCCACATAACATGTAAAAACATCCCAAAGATTGACGCGAAAAACATATCCAATCGGTACGTTATGATATTTTGAAAAATGACCAAAGTCGAAATCAAAAGAAATTTCATTTTCTTTCCGTTCTATTCGCATTCGTAATTCCCGCCGCGATAACCTCGCTGAGTGTGTCAGCGCGCAACAGGGAATAATAATTTTCATAGTAGAAAGTGATATCACTATTTTCTATTGAATATATTGGCATATTTTGGTCTCTTCATCGGCAATCAATACGTGTACTGGCTTACAGGTGCTATTACTAGACTTTCAATTAATTCTATTCATTGTTCCCTAAACCGATTGTCCTTACTGCCGGCGATCCAATCAGAATTTCATATGTGGTCTATATGTACATACATATACATCATATAGACGCATTAAAGTGGCACCCACCTTTATTCCGCATAGTAAAGTCTACTGAAAAACGATTTCCAATATGAATTCAAAGTGAACGCATAACTTTAGCATCACTTAACACCTTCTTGTCTCGGCAAAGGCGTTAAATCACTATGCGATAGTTCGATTATTCATAGTCGACATTCCTGACAGTCTGTCCTAACCTCCTTCCTTCCTTTCCTTGATTATCCTAATGCAACAATAAATTGTAAGAACGCGCCTTTTTTTTCCTTTGACGATCAGTCACTTTATGCATATTCATGCATAGTTATGATTATTATACCTAGTAGCTATTCAGGCTGTCGACACACAGAAAGAGACAAAGATCGATAACCCTGAAAGGTGAATTTCAAATGTCCATATGTTCAATTTAGACACGGTAAATTAATTAGTATAAATTTTAATTATTGTAACAGATTATTTAACAATGTAGATATTCGTATACTCTTCCAGGGTCAATTGTATTTGCCGGACCTCTCGATGACTTCACAGATACATCTGTCGCTGTGTACGCGAGTTCAAGGGTTATCGTAGAGTCCAATATTTGTCGTGCGTTATCGCTTTAAACATTTGATCTTAAATATTTTTTTTTTTAAATATTCTCTCAATAAAACATTCGTAACATTCAAATACACCAGTCTTATTCCGTATGCACGATTTCGCTAGAATCTATTGACGGAATCATTTCGAATCTCGGCCAGTCATTAAATCAATTAACGCCAATACGATTTCTCTCGTTAGACTCATTTGATGATCGGTAATCGAAGCCATCCGTCCTAGACCCACTATTTTTTTTTCTTCTTATATGCAGATACTAACAGGTTGGTCAATTTGTATGTGGAAAAAATGAACGCGAATTAAAAAAGAATTTACTTTCCTTTTTCTCTCATCCTCTAGATGCATTTTTCTTGTGCAAAGGTGGTAACAATGCACAGGCAGTCTTATGCAAACAGGAAAGAAGGCTAATTGAAGAAACGATCTGTCCAAAATGCAATGAGGCTCCTGATGCACTCGAGCCACAGGGTGATTCATTGCAGCTTCATCTGACTGGCATTAACTAATTCAATGGTCTAATACGGCAGAGCGGTTAGGGGTCATGAACCCATGAGACATCCTGAGCAGCCCATCATTTCTACCATAGCGATATATCTATGTCTATCGCCATAATGTGAATACCCTTATCGCAAGACCGACAAAATCATTTAAGACAGACAAGTTTTGCCTTGCGGTTAAATTTTCTTATGGATCCCCGAATGATCTCACGTTGACACGCGTTATTAAAATTGATCGTTCCGACAGAGTTTGCCATATCCGTTAACGTTCGCGGGTCTGTCGTAAAATATCCGGCAAACATTTGCCCGGCGCGAAAACGTCTTATTGACTCGATCGTATTTATGTAAGTTGGACGTCTTCGAAGGCAGCTCTAAGTATCCAAACCGAAAGAGTTTTACGGCTCAGAAATAATTCTCAAGAGCAATTCAAAAAGTTCTAGAAATTTCTCTCGAATGTGAGGTTGTTGGCCCATATGGTGTCGTTAAATATTTAAAGTGTATATATATATGTATATTTAGATACCAATAGTTACGTTACCACGCAATGATCGTAGACAGCGTAAACAGTGGCGATGGTCATTGATTAACGATTCGTTGTACTCGAGATGACGTCATCGATTGTCGCAAATTTATCTGTCGGCTTTTTTTCCATTAATCTTTCGCGTTATCTATGTTCCTTGATGTTTAACGTGGAAACATACCCAAGAAGAGTTGGGCAAATAGGCAAGATGAAAATTTATAACCGCTCTTGGATAATGTGGCTTCGCCAAGGAAAATAATGTCTCAGTCCACATTCATCGGCGGGACACGTTAATTTTATTTTTTATCGTTCTCGACTTTGCATTAATCCAAAAAAAAAAGTTGTGTCAAATAAAAAGAAAATTCATCCTCAAGCAATCTAATTGCAATGTTCGACTGATCGATCGTCTGGACGCGTCCGGTCGCGAAATCAAGCGTTTTTCGAATCGAGATAAAAAAAAATGTTCAAATTAAAAAAAGCAAAGGAGTACGTGCTGGTGGAGAGACTTCCGAAAATAGACAACGAAATAGGATGGCGTTACAGAGTCGTAGAATCACCGAGCGTTCAGATCATCGACAATGGAAAGGTTAATTTTTCATATTTTTTTTTTTTTTTCTAATCGCTTACTATACATCCAAGTCATCGATTATCGATCCAAGATCGATGGGATGCTGGATCCACGCGTCACCACTTGATCCGGTCGTTGAAAACGTTCATCGGAATTGCCGAGCAATTTTGGTCAATGATAATTCGTGACTTTGAAGGCAGCTTCCTACGAGCCCTCGCTGGGGGGAAGTGGTCCATTACCGAACAGCTTCGTACAGTCGTGCGCGAAAGTAGCTACATCGTAGGAGAGTCTGTACGGAGAGTTAGCGAAGGAAATTAAAAAAGAAAAAAAAGAAAAAGAAATTCGACAAAGAAAAAATTAAACCCCTCAAAAAAGCATTGGATCCAATCAGATTCTGCTCTGGCGGATGAAATTCTAATTGGGGTCCATCGTTTCGCTGATTCTCGCAACTTTCGTTGACTCTTCTTCCGAGTAGCTACAGGCGCTTTCAAGAACATCAACCTACACGCAACGCGTGACGCGAGGAGAGTGCGCCTCGACGCCTTGACGCAAGTGCGAACGCAAGTGCGCGCAAAGGGCAAAATGGCTGTGCGGCTAACGAGCTTATAAATTGAGCCACGGGCCCCCGTGTGCCGGGCGAGCGCTGCGGTCTGCGCCTGGAGCTGCTCCAGTGTGACTCACTCGGTCACTCCATTGACAATGGAGTGTCGTTAATTTCGCAGTGGCTTAACGGTACTTTCGCATTCGTGAGCTACTTATTTTATCCGCCTTCAGTCCTGTTTACACGTGTTTATGCAGATACGCATGGAACAGTGCGAGCCACTTGGCTATCGAGGAAGAGCACGGGTCCAGGGCCTTTAGATGAGATCCCCCAGCATCTTCCCGTGATGTGTTTTCATGCGACATATCTCGTGTCGATTGTATAAGAGAGAACTAAAATAAATAAAATATCTCGAGGGAAGCATGGCTGGCCAAACGAGCAAGGCCGACCTCCGGGAGGAGAGTCTTCATCATCATCATCCGGAAGGAAGCGAGGAGGAAGTTGACAAGGAGTGGGAAGAGTTTACAAGGCTAATGGCAAAGTTGAAGGAAAACCGGAAGAATCATCCCCACAGGTAAAACCGGTCAGAGAAAAATATTTTTTAAAAAAAGCCACGACGTTATCGGGGGACGAGGGATGTCACGGTAGAAATATTTTTTTTTCTTTTTCACAATTTCTTTTTCCAATTTTACCCACGCAGACCCTCTCAAGCGTTCTACCCCTGTCCTCCGCCAAATCCGGAAGAGGAACAACCGGAATTCGATCCGTTCGACTACATAAACACTATTGTAAGGTTCAGTTTGTCTTTTTTCAAAAATTCCTACTCGCTAAGCCTTGGCCGAACTTTCGCGCCGCCACGCGTGCATGTACGCGCGAATCTTAAGAATCCGTTTTTCTTTTTCTCTCGCTTGACTCTCGCAAATTCGCCAAATTCCAAGGAAACCAATTTTACACGTGGATTTCGTAAATGCCAATGAACGCCAAGTGTTATAATTAAATCGACGCCATCTGCCGCAACCGAGCACCTAAGACAATACACCAGCAGCAGACGATTCCCCAGACGAAGTCTAAAAACGTCCCTTGCCAGGAGACAATTCATATACTTTATTTTCCCCGTCTTCCCCCTCTCTCGCCTCTAATCATCATACAGATATTCATGCACGCACCCAAAGGCCCCTCTCGTACCGCCAATCAGAGAATCCATTCCGCCGCAAGATATTCCAACAGCATCCAAAGGCGACCTTTGGGACTTGGCCAAGAAGCAGAGAATGACAGTATCATTTCGAAATAACCACGTGGGACCAATGCGCGCCTGAGAAAACGAAATTCAGTCATATCTACGACAGCGTGGATTATCGAAGCACCCATTGAAAATCCATGATCAAAAAATTTCGTCAAATGGTAATTGGCTAAAAAAATGGAGCAATAAAGATGTCAAATCCAATAAAAAAAATTGATCGATACATTTTGTCAGGTTGAATAAAAAAAAAAATATATATTTTCCCTTCTCATTCTTCATACACCTATCCGTCACATGCACGCTCGTCCTTGGATACTCGCCTTAATCCCAGTCACGAGATATCACGCGGTCTTAACGTCTTTCGCAATGCCGGAAAGTCTCCCCCATTATTGGGCTCCTCGTGCGAGAGACGCCATAAGCAACGACAGAGACGAGTAAGAGTGATCATTGTTCCCATGGCAATGGGCGAACGTCAGATTCTCTTCTACCTGTTATCTCCCTGCGCATGCCATCTTTATATAGCTTTTTTTTTCATTTGTTTCAACCTAACAACAAAATAATTACACCCGGCTAATAATGGCCGACGAAAGGCGCACCTCTAGGCAGCGACTCTGTCGTCCCACAAAGCTCCAACAATCAAGTCAGCAGTGCTCACCTATGCGCTAAACCATTGACGTCGGTCGCTTTTAAACTGACAGCTTCTCTTCGCTCCCCTAACCTCCTCGCCCACTACATATTCTTCACTCTATATTATGTCTACGCCACATATGTATACGCGTACGACACGTCGCTGAACGAGCGCTTAAGGACTTGTTATGCATATGAGGGATGCGTGACCGGCATGCGCAATTTCATCATGTGACTATGTGCATGCGTTTTACGGTAGCAGCTACTGATTTTTACTCGCGAAATCAAATTTGGATCGAATGCGCTTTGATTTAATTTAAAGAAAAAAATATACGAATCTTTCGATGCACGTGGAATGTGTGTACGTGATATCGAAAAGGATACGTGCTGTTTCGTACGGGCGCATCCTCAGCGTCGCTGCAGGCTGTGCCCGACGCGATTGTGGTTTTTCTGTTCTATTGATAGAGTCCAATCGCTAATTCTATACAGGCCTAATTACTAATGTTAGAGAACCGGCCGATTGCCCAGTGGGACGTGGTCATTATTGACGTCAATAACGAGTCTGTTCACGCAGGGTGAATCATTTTCTGAAGGCTATGGAAAATTGGTATGGGAAATACAGGTGCAAGTTCACGTACGAGTAGCGTAGAATTTTGAGAAATTTTGGAAATGGGTATAACCAAATTTCATTTAGTTTTAGGTATTTTCACATTTTTTTTTTATTAATTTCTGACTTCGGCTATAACCCAAATTGCGCCCCCGGTCTATATACTGTATATAAAAGTATCTAGTGTACGTCTGTATATTTATATCCCACATGCCCCTTGAGAATTTCTATCTACATGTATCTACCGAATGCCGATACGAAGTATCGAAACGTCAGTCAAAAACGGGATCTCCTATTGAACAGATACTGCCTTTGGCGAATATTAATTTTTTTGTACGAAATATCTCCAGTTTTTTTCCAAAAAAAAAATTAGCCGAGTGATTGTCCGATCCCTCTTGCGCAAAATGCTCACCATGTTTTTACTTTTGGTAATTGTTTATTACGAATTCAAAGTGGCCGAGTACGTAGTGGGATACATGATAAACTGACAGTGAGCGTGTTAAATCAAAAAGAAAATCGATCGACTTATTTGGCATTAATGACGTATGTTCGAAAATGTTATCACAAACCGTAATTCACACGAGGACTTGCAGATAAGAAATACAGTAGTCGTTCGATCGGCAATTTAATCGATAACGCAGAAGAATCAACAGTGAGTTATGCAGTAGAAAAAAATCAAAATTTAAAGAGAAGGGGGGGGGGAGGAAATAAAAAAATACAAAGGAATGTCCAGCCGTTAAATATACAATAATAAAGTAATAAAAACGTCTGAATTCACGTTGCAACTAGACGGCCGCTAATTGCACCTCATAAACAATAGGAAATACAGCAGGGGAGCTACAAACTATTAATAGAATTTTGACTCTTGCCAAATTTCGACAAATTCAGCCTAGACTTCTTCCCCACTGGCCGACGAGCGAACAGTCACCGTCTGTCTGTTCTCGGGTCGCTTGGGGTGCTTTCGACGGCAGCCCTTGGACCGGTACAAAAAAAAATAATTTTTATGAAAAAAACGGTTTAGAAAATTTTTGCGAGAAGCAAAAAATGGCAGTGAGTCTTCCGGTCGATATTTATTACATAAGAGTACTGAGGATATCAGGATCGGCTGCTGTTCCTGTCGGTTGGGAGTGATTAATTAATTTTGATAAAAAAAAGATGTTCAGCATTGTTTCCTCATCAAAGTATCACTCTTATCGCTCGAGTACGCTAAGCTGATACTCGGGATACTAGTGCGCCTATACTTTCTATGCCGGCCGTTGTCCTGAACAGGGCCTACTTCGTTTGTAACGATGATTACGTTGTAAGTGCAACCTGAACTATGACCTTTCCATGCTCGCCATTTTACGTCCGAGATTTTTGCGCACGATTTTTTTTTATTTTTAACAAATAATCCTGCCTGATGCCACAGACACTTCTTTCGCGTACACCTGTAATCTAGAGTGCGAACACGTGTTCCAAGAAACGAATCATCGATCTGTGCTTGTCAATCATATTATCGTATACAGTGATATGAAATTTTAATCAGATCACAAACTCATTAACGAGCTCGAAGATCGTGCGATCCTAATAGAGATATCATTTTCATGGAGTAACCCGTGTCTATTGAACATCTAGATGTATGGTCGGTACACGAAGGACCTGGGTGAATACGCAAAGGAAGAGGCAAGAAAGCTAAAGTACCACGAGAAGACGAGAAGAAAGTTTGACAAATCGCGCGCGGAGGAACTATCGAAATCCAGACGGGGTCCATTATGCAAAAAATTATTAGCTCTGTTGGCATTCGCATGGAAGCACACGGGAGCAAGATTAGGAGAGGACTGGGTCTTCCTGGCCCTACTGGGAGTGATAATGGCACTGATAAGCTACGCCATGGACCGCGGCATATCTATGTGCAACAATGGTAACTATCGGAAGCATCGGGCAAAATTTGAAAAATTTTCGAAAAAAAATGGCGGCTTCCCTAAAGCGTTTGAATCTTCTTTCAGCAAGGATATGGCTCTACCAGGACCTAACGACGCACCCTGCTCTCCAATATCTGGCCTGGGTGTCCCTGCCAGTGTGTCTGATCTTGTTCAGCGCAGGGTTCGTGCACATCGTGGCGCCGCAGAGTATCGGCTCGGGGATACCTGAGATGAAGACCATCCTGCGCGGAGTAGCGCTCAAGGAATATCTGACCTTCAGGACCCTAGTGGCCAAGGGGATAGGCCTGACGGCTACCCTGGGCTCGGGTCTTCCTCTGGGAAAGGAAGGACCCTTCGTCCACATCGCCAGCATCGTCGCGACGCTACTCTCGAAACTAGTCACTAGCTTTCAAGGGATCTACGAGAACGAGAGCAGAAACTGCGAGATGCTCGCCGCCGCCTGCGCCGTCGGCGTCGCGGCGTGCTTCGCCGCGCCCATCGGCGGCGTCCTCTTCAGTATCGAGGTCACCACTGTGTACTTCGCCGTGCGCAATTACTGGAGAGGATTCTTCGCTGCCGTTTGCGGCGCCACCATGTTCAGACTCCTGGCGATTTGGTTCCAGAGGGAGGAAACCATCACGGCCATGTTCGTCACGAATTTCACTATGGACTTTCCCTTCGATCCTCAGGAGTTATTCATCTTTGCTCTGATTGGGGTTGGCAGTGGACTGGGCGGAGCTTTTTACGTCTGGTTGCACAGGCAGTACGTCATATTTATGCGCAAGAACAAGAGCATGAACAGTTTCCTTCGGAAAAAGTAAGAATTCAATAGTTCATTTTCAAAAAAAATATCGACAAAAAAAATTTTCATTTTTTTTTACAGTCGATTTCTATATCCTGGAATTGTCTCCCTCATGGTGGCTTCCGTTTCCTTTCCCCTGGGTCTGGGACAGTTCATGGCCGGTGACCTGAACACTCACGATCAGGTTCATGGACTCTTCACTAATTTCACCTGGACCAAAGATATTTTGACAGTCGAGGAGAACAACATCGTCAAGCACTGGTCCACGCCGTATTCTGATGTCTTCACAGGACTTTTGAGTTTCGTAGCCTTCACGGTAAGATTTCACTATCAGTGATAAGATCAATAGACCATCGCGGATAGCCGTCCAATTTCACAATTCTGCTTATCTTTCTAGTTCATCTTTTCGATAATAAGCTCGACCGTCCCGGTGCCATCGGGAATCTTCATTCCAGTATTCAAAATAGGCGCAGCGTTGGGAAGAGCAGTAGGCGAAGCCATGGCTCTATGGTTTCCCAATGGCGTTAGATATGGCGGAGTGATAACTCCGATAACACCAGGTAAATGAGAAATGGCTCGATTGACGGAACCCTTTTTCTAGGGAAAAACAAAATTTTTTAAACCCAGGTGGATACGCCACTGTTGGTGCAGCTGCATTCTCCGGAGCAGTCACTCACACCATCTCAGTCAGTGTCATAGTTTTCGAAATGACCGGTCAGATAACACACATCGTACCGATAATGATAGCCGTGCTAATTAGCAACGCCATAGCCGCCCTTCTACAACCCAGCATATACGACAGTATCATTCTAATCAAGAAGCTGCCTTATCTGCCCGACTTGCTACCATCCAGTTCAGGTGAGTTCAGACCTTGCTGAATTTTTCCAAAAAAAAAATCCCTCTCAATCGTTCTCTCTCGTTCACGCTACTCCAACAGGATTTTCGGTAAGGATCAGGCTGTACAAAATTAAAAAAAAAAAAATTACGAATAGACCTGACACATTTTTTCTTCAGGTATGTATAACGTCTACGTGGAGGACTTCATGGTGCGCGACGTCCGATACATCTGGCACGGTATAACTTATCAGAGATTGAAGGAGATGCTGAAGGAGAATCGCAAATTACGGGGATTCCCCCTCGTCGATAATCCAGACTCCATGATCCTATTGGGATCCATTCAGAGGCTCGAGCTGATCAAGCTCATCGAGAAGCACATAGGTCGCGAGAGGAGACTTCAGGTGGCGCAGAGGTGGCACAAGGAAGCGGAGGAGAGAGCGAGAGAGGAGATAGAGAGACAATTGCGAGAGCAAGAGAGAACGAGGAGACCATCCAGGTTCGAGGTGATACCGGCGCCGGACATTTTGAAAATGCAACGTCAGAGCACTAACGACTTGAGCACGATGACCAACGCTGCTTCCGATCACGTGAGGATCCTATTTACTCGCAGCGTTACAAATACCTCACGTTTACTGCCTTTACTCAAACCGTACGCATTCTTACAGCACACCTATCACACGCCAGTTTTTGGCTCGCAGCCAAAAAAATCTATTTTGAAAAAGACTAATTCGTTCACTCTAAAAGGATTCAGTCCTCTGGCCAGTCCCGCAGTTACGCCCTACACCACCGTCACAGGTGCAGAAAGCAGGTGCGACCATTTATCAAAATTATTTTTTCAATTTTTCTTCCACCCGGTCGGAGCTCAATTTCAAAAAGTGACATTACACTGTCTGTTTAGAATTCGATTAGCCTTCGAGGCAATCTTCAGAAAATCCGCTACGCTACAGGATGTGGATCCTGATCCGGAAATGGGTTCGGGTCACGTGACCGCCGCAGGAAGAGACAGCGTCGAATGCTTAAACGTCCCGGCGCACCAGCCAATGTTAACGCCGAGTCCGGCGACGTCGAAGAAAGTACAATTGGTAAGTCAATTAGGTCCAATTAAGCGAGAAGCAATTTCCTAGGACTTATCGCGCAGATTAGACAGCTAGTTAGCGTAAAGCTCATCCAAATCTTCGAAAACACATCGTTAACCGTTGGACTAGTTCTTCGGGACCTCGTGACTGATAACAACCCGATAACTAATCTCCAGTGAAATTGAAATGCTCGAGACGACTTGAGCCGATCGTCTCTTCGCTGTAAATTGACCTTCTCTCTCGTCTAGCCAAGGGAACGCGTAATCGACATGTCGGCCGAGGATCAAAAGCAATGGGAGGAGAGCGAAATGGCGCTGGAAGTGGATTTCTCAAGGTGCCACATCGATCCGGCGCCATTTCAACTTGTCGAAAGGACGTCCCTACTCAAGGTTCACAGTCTGTTCAGCATGGTTGGCGTAAATCATGCCTACGTAACGGCCATTGGACGACTGGTGGGAGTAGTGGCATTGAAAGAGGTTAGAATTTTACAAATAAAAAGCCAAAAGCCTGGTGCATGGGTTATCTTCATCTTTTTCACTAATGACTAATCACGGTTAAATTTCGCAGCTGAGAAAAGCCATCGAAGACGCTAATGCAGGAATCCTGCCAATGCACCACGAACCGCATCTGGCTGGTTCCAGTTCGAGTTTAGTGAAAAGCGAAGCGGATTCCGAAGGTAAAGGCGCATCCACGATAAACTCCGTAGCGTCGGTCGAGAGCGAAAAGATTGAAAAGGCTTGAGCTTGGATCGAGATATATTTTTCCTGGAAAGGTCAAAGAAAAAAGAAGCCGTTGTGATAGTCGAGTCGCTGGAGCGACGTCGGCCTGTTCCCCTATGAAACTAAAAAACGTCTATACATATATACATGTATATAGTGTATCCAGATGGCTGTGCGTGGCTGGGCGACAAAAAGAAAAAGAAAAATTAACGTCAAATATTATTTTCCAAAAGAAAAAAAGGCAAAATTATGCTCTAGGAGGACTGTCAGTCTTTTTTCTATTGCAAGATGGATTTTCTCTTTTGTATTGGAGACTCGGAATAAGGATGAAAATTTTAAAAGAAAATTACTGGTCTTTTCGGATACATGGACTTTATTTTATTATTAGGGACCCTGTCGTACGGTCAATATTTTTGAAAGAATTACAAAAAAAATCGACACATCCAATTAGGTCGAGTTGACTTGGGATACTAATACGGGATACCAAAAATTTTCGGATACAAAATTATAGCACGTCTGCGCTTTCGCTAAATCCTGACGCTTCTCCTGTAGTATAAATTTGTAAACGATGAAAGAATTATGTCAGAAGGAATTTAGCGAGAGTTCAGGAGGAATGTGAAGACAAGTGAAGCGATATATACCTGATATATACTTGAATATCAGTGCTCAAAAAATTCCAAAAATAAATCGAGCGAGTCTCGTAGCAGTCTTTCGGGACTCTCATTAAAAAAATACAACACGGTGCTAATTAGAATTCGATAATCTAAGTCCATCTGAGTGTCTAGTTAAGTAAAACCGCGATAAGGGGGAAAAAAAAAATTCTTCAAAAAAATTTGCTGCACAAAAAGGTCGATACTGTAGTTTCCTAGCCGTGTCGCCTTAATGTGGTTGTGCTAAAATATACACGATTACGAAATATACGCAATAATTAATATATAAGCGCGAAGATGATATAAAAAAAAAAAGATAAAACAAAGAAACGAGCCAATAGAATAGACTGTAGATTTAAGTAGCGAATTAAGTAGTTCCAATCGAGCAAAAGAATTGTTAAAATAATCTGTGTAACGCCTGTTGCTTTTCTTTAGAATTTTCGTTTCAGCTTTTTCATTCTGCCCCACTTAGAGACTTCCGGCTCGCGTCAAAGACTTCCATGAAATTATAACGAATTTTTATAATAAATTTACCTTTCTTTTTCAACATTCCATTATATCGAAAAGCGACGCGACGAAATGACGTAATTCCTTGTTAGCCATTTCTTCTATTCACTTGTATCTCTTGAAGCAAGTTCGTCCAAAATTATTGCACGCAGCTGCGTATCTATTGTTGTCCACTGTTATAACGTAATTGTAAATAATAATACGATTATTATTACAATCACGACGCCAAGACGAACCGGCGACAAGCGTCACAGTTACGACGTTGCGCGTTCGATACTTTATTGTCTTGTCATCTGTAAATATTATAACTGCATACGTTGCCGATGCACATGGACCCTCGCATATGTTTCATTGAGAAAAGACATTAAATAACTTATTACAATAAACGTAATTGACTCCTTATTCCCATCTGCCTTCCCTGTAAATTGGGCCACTACCAAGATATGAAGTTTCATCTCATCTCTAATATGGCCATTACTGATATCGCCTAATGGTCAGAAACTCGGAAGTACTACGCTACTGAAATAAAACTCCCCAAAAAATACTTACGTGTAAAAGACTACGGCAAATACAGGAGGTGCTGTGAATTCTGCGAATTTCTGACGAATTATTGCTAATACGCTCTAAATAGAAAGTCGATGTTGGTTTTGAGTTTGAAGACTGGCATAACGAACGCAAATTTACATATGTCAAGTGATGCACGGATCCGCCAGAAATTATAACGGCCAAATCAAATTAAGTGAATTTGCATTAGTTCGAATTTTCGCCGCTAAGGTGGCAGCACCTCCTGGGCTCGATAAGTGGCGCCATCTACGAGACAACCACTGAACTTTCTACGATAAAATCTACTTTATCTCCTATTCATCTCTGTTCTTACGCCGACGATGCAGTAGTTGCAATGATTTTCCAATAGATGGCACGACGATAGGCAGATAAACGATGTAAAGGGCTGGCATATAGGCAGGCGCACTGCGCATCTTTTTTTTGGGAACTCCAAGATCCCTATAATCTGTATTGTAGATTTCGAGGAATCGGAAGAAAAAGACAGAGAGACTGAACGTGGGTTTGTCTTATTTTTTTTTTGCGAAGTTCGAAATTACATTACAGACCGTTAACGCGCTCGCGCGCTAATTATGCGTTGATTAATTGTTATCGAAACCCAAGCCTATCACAGAAACGTTCGTAAAGCAAGCAAGGAATAAATCTGCACAGGCGCCCGTTGGCTTTAAATATTTATAGTACTCGTGTTCATCGTCATCGTCTATCGTTAATAGCGTCTCTAGCTAATCGCGTTTCGCAAGTACTACGTCACAATAATAGAATTATATCAGTACATCCGCTGATTATCTTTAACGTTTTCTTCATAGAGGTCCATGCCTACATATATTTTATAGAATATATTATTATTATTATATATATATATTCTTCATATATTTATACATATATATCCCATTTGTTCATCTGCCGTAGTATATTCGTTATCACAAAAATAAATAATAGTCGAAAAATAAAAATCACAGACGAAGGTGTAAGTGTATTTCCTTTTTCTTCAGCGTGTATCTCTCAGTATACTCATTAACTATTAATATATTTACCTACTAGAATATTCCTCGCACATCCGTCCAGATCGTGTCGCATTAAATTCCACGTTCCATTATTCTGTATTTCATGCACAAGTACATTCGCCATTTGTCATTTTTCCTACTTGACCCTTGAATTATCAATCAGCCCAAGGCTCTTTTGATTAACGACATTTACATTCAGATCTTTAATCTCGAATTAACAGGAATTTAAAAGGCACTCTCAACGGATGCGTTCTCCGCGCCTACCCGGATTGCCAGAGAAAAAAGAAAAAAAAAGTAAACGAGAACTCGTACACATATTCAGGTTACGTTTTTCTCCAGGCAAATTATCCATATTACTAAAAATCGATGCGCCTCAAGAAAGATGGAGAGAAGTCAGATGGGAGGATGAAAAATGATTCTTCGTACGATCACGCGCGATTGTCAGCAATCAGCTAGACGATTAGGACACCTCTGTTCTGTTAATCAGCAGCAACGATATGGCCGTTTAATTAATCATTTCGGCAATTAAAAATAATCTCATGATTAAACTGACCTTCCTCGTAACAGCTACTTAGCGTAATCGACACGGGCCAACGCTATGGCATAATAATTTCTCGTAGACGCGGAAAAAAAAAAAATATATACTCCAATATGTAGAACATTCTCATCTACGCACGCATACATCAATATATGTGTACAGAGTTTGATTAACGTTATCTCTTGCAGCGAGTAGCCTGACCGATGGCCAATAACTGACGAGCCTCGTTTCATTTATTATCTCTTATATTTCTCGCTCTTTCCTCTCTTTCTTTTTCTATTTCGCAGTCGCCGCCCAACTTTGTGCACGTTAATAAATACTTTCTTTAGGAATGGTCTCTCCGGATTTTCGGGAAATCCCGTCCTGACGAACGCTCCCGTCCTCTTCTTGGCTCAAACAAGGTTTTACATTCTTCGCTTATACGTCTTCGAGAGTTTTGATTTTTTTTTTTTCTTCACATTCTAATCCGATCTAGGATTCACTATTTCATTCCACTTGCTTGTTTGGGTTATCGTAGAGGAAGGGAGGATCAGCAACGCGGCCTCCCTCAGGCAGCAATCAGGTCCTAGCTAGAATCCACCAGGGACTCTGGCAACGAATAAAGAGAAATACGAAAAGGATAATAGAAAAGAGACGACGGAAGGTTCTAAGTTCTAATCCGCAAGC
Organism: Calameuta filiformis; assembly: GCA_030142265.1. Lineage (NCBI taxonomy): Eukaryota > Metazoa > Arthropoda > Insecta > Hymenoptera > Cephidae > Calameuta > Calameuta filiformis. The sequence continues at coordinate 72,374 of JARQSU010000802.1, forward strand.
ATACTAGGAACGATGTTACCGGGAGTAGTGCTGTCGTTGAAACTGGAAGCCGTCGTACTCGTCCAGGTAGGCGTGAACGTCGTCGAGGTAGAGTTATGATAGCAATAGGGCATCTTCATGCCATGTACGCAGGACGCGGCCGTGTCGTTATTAAATATTACGAGAAGGAGACCAGACACTGCAGCCAACACCCCGGCGATCATCAGTCCCAGTGCCGGAAGCTTCTTCGAGGATAGAAGTGGGCCTTCCTCGAGTTTGAGATAGCATAGGGCTGGTAGTATGTAGGCCAGAGGAACAGCTGCCAGGATCCCGTTCAACTCGAGGACGATGCCGAGACAATCAGTGGACATGGAGATCAGGTAAGTCACTGTTATTATTCCCATGGTGATTATCAGGTACTTGCGATCAGAACCAGCTATGTAGGCGTCGTGATCCTCGACCTCGTCGGTTCCTTTGATGGCCGTCATTATCACCTGCAGAAGGTCGATTCAGATAATGAACAACGTATGCAGGTAATATTCTACAGGTCAAAGGTCATCCGTACTCACCTCTCGAGAAACGAAGCACTCTATGGGAAAGGTCAGTAGAATCGTTCCACTGAACATGACCCTGGAGAAGTTCATGAGATCGTCGTCCCAGCAATAATTCTCCATCAGGTCACCCTGGACGTAGGCAGTGAAGGTGGCATAGCCAGTTATGCCAAAAGCCGCCGCGACGATGAACGACGTGAAAAGGGACCAGTGCGTCACGGTGTCCCACTTCTTCTGGGTGACTCTCTCGATGGACCCGTAGATGAGGAAGGTATTGTGATGGCACATGAACGCGAAGGCCATAATGCCTACGGAGGGGATGATGCCTGGGAAGTTCGCGAACCTCCAGCTGTCCTCGTGGCTCGGCCTGGAATTTCATGAACTCCGTTACCCAGGTGCCTGTTAGCCATAACAATGAAATTTCGTCAACTCACACTATGGACGACATGGTGCCCATCCTGATGAATATTGCCAGAAGGATGAACCCGACGCAGACTAACGAGAGGAAGGATATCTTGGCGAGTCTCGCGATATTCCTGTAGAGGCAAAGTGGTACAGTGATGCAGATGGTGGCCAAGAGGATGACGACCTGCCTCTTCATGAAGATGTTCGTCTCCGAGATACCGGTTACTCTGATCAGGACCTTCGTCACGGTGTCTCCAACGACCACGTTGTACGACACCATAGCTAGAATAAAAATGACATTTCTGAGAATCAGGTGATAAGGTTATCGGATTGTGCTGGATTTTATTGACCTCTTAATACTCTTACCTATGAAGGGATATATGAACTGAAGAAGCGTGAGAATGTAAAATCCAGCTCGACCAAAACTGGCTCTCATCAGTCCCTGATAGCTCATCTCCCCACAGAGATGTCCACTTCTCACCATGAGAATCAGCGAGTAGTCAGTCAGGACGGCCACCAGGATGAGCAGGACAATTCCAAGTCCGAAGCCGGATTGGTGAAGAGCGTAAGGGATGCCTGAGAAAGTAAAAGAAAAAAAAAAAAGTAAGTTATCTTCGTAGAATTAACTTACTTCCTCTATGAGCTTATTTACCTTTGAGAGTTTATTTCATTGATAATTGATTTACTCTTGTTTTATCGTTATCAGAAAACTAAGCGGACTCCGTGTGCGTTCTGGTCCCGCCATTAAATTATACTCATAAGCAATGCGAATATAAAGAGGAAAGAAGAGCAGAAAAGAGTCAGAGGAAAACCTTACCGATGACACCACTGCCTATAATGGAATTAATGAAATTGAAGCTAGCCAGCGGGAGGCTGGTAAACTTTCCAGCATCTTCCTCGTCTTCCTGAAATTATTACCCAGTCAGAATGAGCGTCGTTCGTATTAATTAATCTCTAGGCGATTTAAATTGCAGCTCAGCCAGTTAGCCATGTAGCCGAAGATATAAAAGGTCTATTGATTGGTTGATCGATTGATTAATGAAGGACCATCCAGTAAAACTACTTGATTTGGTGATTTGGATTGCACGCGATGGTTGAGTCAGGCTCGTCAAAGGAGCCTGGAGGAGGTGGAGGAGGTGAAGGAGGTGAAGGAGGTGAAGGAGGAAACAATGGAGGACCGTTACTCCTGGCGTAACGGTCTCGTGGCCACCGGACTAACGAGTCATCGGCAAAGGATACAGAAAATACTTGCATATGGTTTGCAAGTTTTTTCTCTCATAAAATCGATCTACAAGCAAAGATACAAGGAACGAAAAGTTCGAACTCCGCGGAATCGAATGGAAAGTAAGAAATAAGAATGAAAGTGACGTACATAAAAATATCTTATCTCGAAGCTCATGGAAATGTTGCTAAGTCGTGGAAATTGAATCATCATTGGATAATCGTAGTTGGGGGAGATATTACGGGTTATTACGTTACGCATAGGAGAATTCCAATCGATACAGAGAGAAAGGAAGAGAGTTTTTGAGATATGGGAAATAATCGAGTGAAAAGAGTGTGAAATTGTAAATATCAGACACGTGCATCATTGAAAAAGATAACGGGCAGCCAACGAGCATTATGATAGTAAAAATTACAATTTTGAAAATTTCTTCGCCCCGTTTCACGGAGACCACCATTATACGTAACCAGAAAATATTATCATGCGGGTTGCCTGAAATTGAAGTAAAAGCAAAGAAAAGGAATCCGAGTCACAGTTATCCAAAGCCGTCCACATATCAGCCCACACATGCAGTAGAGGCCGTAGAGAATTACGCAATTGTAACAAAGTAGAAAACTCCTGTTAGAACGTTGCGCCTGTTGGTTCCGATTAGCTCCCAGAGATTAATGAACCTGAGCAGCCAAGTGGGAATAATGGAAATACGTAGAGTCGCGTGCAAAGTCAATTTTCACAGGCACGAAAGTAAGAAAAGCGCAATCTGTAATCTGCAGGAAAAAAAAGAAGAGAGAGAGAGAGAGAGAGAGAGAGAGCGGAGTAGCAAAAGTCAAAGAGTCGAATGAAGATGAGCGATGACCAACGAGAGAAACAGATGTCGAAAAAGAAAAAGGAGCGACGATGAGATTCGCTGATATTCGCAGCTCTATTTAGTTGTTAAATATTGAGCAGAGCAAGAAGCAATGGAGGAATCTTACCCTAACTAGTTGTTTCATGTCGTCGTAGGAGTCGTCGGAGCCGAGGCTGCCACCCTGCCGAATCGTTTTGATTTGAAAACGCGCAAGTTTTAAAGTCGCGAAGGAATCGCGCAGTTGCGGTAGCTCGAGTGCCGAGCGAAGGAGACACGAGAACCGGAAGTGAGTCACAGGCTGATGTCAGTGCACTTCCGACAAGGTACGGGATTCAAATGAGAAAGCAAAAAGCGGTGCTCGCTACCTGCCGTTTGCGCTCGCCGAAGGAGTCCAGCTGCGACTGCTGCTCGAACGAGGAGTAAATAGAGAAAGGCAGTCACGGCGACGGAGGCCGCGCTGACTCCCGCGAAACTTCGGATAGACTCGACCACGTGTTGTCCGATTCGTTTTCTGTTTCGTTAATTGTAAAGATTTTTTTTTTTTTTGTAAATTCAAAGGATTCTCAGCATCCTGTCGCTAAATGGACCATCGATCTCGAAGGAATTGCAGAGACAACGGTGTGATGAACTCCTTAAGGCTCGAGTCCACTCTTCGCGTGCAGATCTACGAGTTCCCTTTCTTGGTGGTGGAAATGGAAATCGTATTACAGTATCGGTGTGATCTGCTTCCACGGAGAGAGAACGTATGTGTGTGTGTGTGTGTGTGTGTGTGCAGCTCGGAGTCGAGATAAAAAAAGGAATCGGAGTGATTATATAAAGGGTGGCGAAGAAGAGCTGTAAAAATCTGAATTGTTAATTGGTCCAGAGTCGATTTGACCTTTAAGAAAACAAAATCCTCCCAGAGAGGAACTAAACCCGTTCGAAAGGTTAAATATGCTAAGAAACTACAACTCATTCCAATTCCTTCGGGCGTCTCGAGTATCTTGGGAATTTAATAAAGCGCCTTCCGAGCGGCTATGGATCTGATTCACGCGGCATCTCCATATCCCACTGAATTTATCAGAGACATAAATTAATCTGGTACATTTGTCCTCAAGAGCAACCCTTTTTTTTTATCACCACTGGGACTCCTTTTATTTTCGACTCGTAAGTCCCACTCCAGAGGAGAGCTCACTTAAATTTCCTACAATTGTCAAATCAACCAGTTGTCAAATAAAGTTACACACAAATGACGTACAGCTACTGTCAAGTAAACACGAGGATATATCTGTGTACGTCTTACAGTGTAAATATAAAATATAAATAAATGAGGAGTCAAAGTGGGAAGACAAAACGAATAAGTTACCGCGTTATCAGAAATTCCTATCAGCGGCAGGTCGTCGCGTTAGTTTCCTTCGGCTACAAGATGCAAAGAAGCAGATCTTAATTAAGATTGAGTCGCGTGTTTCCGTAAGAGAGGCAAGCGTGGTCCCGGCGATGAATGAAGGGCCCAGTGTCAATGGACCTGGAGTTCATTCATGACGATTCCTAGCAGGGGAGGACATTGCTGACAAGGACGCCGACAAAACAGCCCTGACGATTCTCAAGTAGAGCGGAGCAGTGCGGGACAGGTGAACCCAGAGCCCTGGACTAAAATAACTTCTTCTATAATAAACGACTGTCGCGTTACTTACATCTTCGAAATTTTTCCTTGCGTCGAGTATGTAGCTCTTCTCGTTGACACGTTCAGGACCGCCGGTAGCCAGAGCCATTGTTCCAGAAATCGTCGCTTCCCACGGGAGGACCCGGAGTCTCCGGACGAGAGAGAGAAGAGGCCAGGCAAAGAGGAGGAGAAACTGGAAGGAAAGACGTTCGAGAGCGAAGAGGAGGAAGCGAGGAGTGTCGACAGCTCCGCAAACTATGACCGTGTCGCAACGGTCTAACGTGATCTAACTTAAACTGTGCCAGAGAGAAATGGACAAAATGAGGTTTATTGATTGCACGAAGCGAGTATATCTATACATTGAGTGGGGGATGGTATCACGACGCGACCTCTGTAGTACGTAGACCTCCCCCTCGGCCCCTCTTTTTCTCTCTCTACTTACTGCTCCGCACTCTAACTCCTTCTCGCTCTGCGCAGGTCTTTATTAAGCTTCCTTCACAAGTAAGACAGGAACGATTGGTTTCCTGGTGTTCCAAGAGAATCGCACTTCAGAACTGGTTCTCCTCGGTGTACTGTTTCAAGCGACGCGATAAACTCGATGAAGGTCTGCCTTGAGCGACGTGACGGACGGAGTGCGTGGACATCGGCCTCTGGGACATTGGAAAGGTCGGCGATTCTTGGGCTACAATGGAATTTTTGACCACGCGGGCTGCTACCCCTTGCTATTCAGATTTACCGTGGAAAGATTTTATTTTGTGAATTTTTTTTTTATGTTTTCGTGATTTACGTAACTATTTTGTTTATAGAGAGTTCTAGTATTTTGAAAAAATAAAATTTCTCTTATGCTTATGTGTGCCTCTTACCTGTTAAGCTTTGTCAGCAGCGGCCACTTCTTCGTTTTGGATCACGTAAGATTCTAATGAGAGACTGCGAGTATCAAGTCCTAGTAGCGGTAGCAATTTTCCTCGTGGTACAACAGTCGTATCCTCACTTCTTTTGATCCATGGAAAATCTCGGCATTTTCTATTTTCCTTCAATGCTACGTGTGTGGCCTGACGAACTGTCGCTACCACTTTGAATGTCGCGTCGCTCGGAATTGGTTTTAAATACGTGTGGCAAGTCGATAATTTAAGGCAAAAAGCACGCAGAGCCTCTTCCGTTTGCAAGAAGTAAGGATCGTCCCTAGAATGGAAATTTAATTTGATTTGTTAATTGTATAAAGAATTGACCTTTCATTTATTTGTCACACTCACTTGAATGAGTTGCCAGCTGGAGATTGGAAACTAAAAACGAACTTCTCGATGGGTTTTTCGTGAACATCGGAAATCACGAGACTCACGTATCTCACGTTATCTTCTCCAGTCGTGAGAGCCTCGTAAATTCCGGTTAATACTTTATTTAAATACGTCTTGACATCTGGATGAGTTATCGTGTGCACTTCCGTCCCGTATACTTTAGATTTCTTGAACACGGTTTCTGGATAGAGTTTACGGTGGAACAAAATGTTGTGGAATGCGACCTCCAGAAATTCCATGTATATATCCATTGAGACTATGGAAAAATAATTATCATTACGATGAGAACGCAGTCAAATCTCAAAATATCGAGCTAAGAGAAAATCAAATTTTACTTCTTGTTTAAAGATGTTTTAAAAAAATAATTGCGGAGCAATATGAAGCAAATCGAGAGCAATTAATTCATCAAGAAAATCATATGAAAATCTGCTTGATTATTTGGAATTTCAATAAAGATAAAAGTTTTCTGTTTTAATGAATATTTATTAATAATGACATGCTTAGTAGCAGCGGAGCAATTAGGGAGAAATTGTTTAGGCATTATAAACATATAAATTTTTATTTTCCCGCTCTAACTTATCGACGGTGAAATTCTGTCATTCTTGTCGAGTAACAAAATTCTGCGAATAGATGGCGCCACGTATACTGTTCCGTCAGGTGCTGCCCCCCTAAGCGGCAATTTTGCAAACTATATCTGTTATCCATCAGTAATTTCAAAATTCTTACCTACTGCATCCTGCGACATTTCAGACAGACGAAATTCACTGTGAATGGAGTTTAAACCCGTCGCACAAATTTTACCAACCGAAACTCACAAAAATATGAAACGTCAAACCGTCGACATAATGCAACTGAAATTGGTCACTTGTATTTAATTCGAAATTCGAAAAGTTGTCCGATGTATTGCGATTTAGAACCTTCGAAGAGTCTCTGGAGTAATGACTATTTCGAGAATTCAAAAAATCAGCTTTACACTTCCGTAAACTCTTTATTTTTTCTTTTTTCAACTTCGTACGTGTCGCTAACCGAAGCGCAATGCGCGCCTCAAGACACGCGAGCAGGATATTGCATATGGCGCATTCGGCTGCTGCCCGTTCCACAGTGCGGTTGTGCGATCGCTGGTGTCTATTTGATAAGCACTGAGCAAAGTAATGTCGAGTCCCTCGATTCCTATGTTCTGTACGTGACAACAACTCGACGTTGACAAAAGATTAATTAATTATTTACGAAGGGATTGCAGCGTAGTCACAGACAGCGGCTTCACGAGTAACCTCACGAGATATTTTAACAGCTCTGTATTATCCACGTAAGTAGCACCAACTTGATTTTTCTTATTTTACGTAGACATTCTTCCCGTTAACTCTTGGATACGATTGATGGGTTTTTCCAAATGCACTGACGGATCGTAAACTCATAAATATTCTTAGGAATCTGCCAATCCGCCTTCTACCACCTAGTACTGTACAACGCGACGCGTGAATCTTCGATTTCTAATGGCGCGAAAAAGATTCAACCGACAATCGAACGTTTTTAAATTTCTTCTTCTCTTCGTCTGTCGTCCGATTGCCATTTCGTTTCATTGAAGTGGATTACTGTTAGAATTGCTCAATTTTTATTAGGTTGCAGTATTTTGACTCGAAGAGACATTGTCGTTGAATGTTATTTTTGAAAAAGTGTGCCGGCACTAAAAAGAGTTCGTTTTTCGGAACCTTCGCGGTTGCACCACAACGCGTTTATTGCGAGTACGTTTATTCTCGAGAGTTTTCGTTAGTCGTGCGAATATACGAGGCAAAGCTCGAAATGTAAATCTTACGACCAGACAGGATTGTTTTTTTAGTTGAAAATGGCACCAACCAAGAAGACTGATATGGAGAAATTGGCATGGGCTTGGGTGGACTCTGTTGAACCAGAAGAAATTCAGAGGATCCACTTGGAAACAGCATACAAAATTGGTCTTAAAAATTGCAAAAACTGCAGGTAAATCTGTCACAGTATACTTATGGCATTAAAGGGATGAACCATCATGGAATTGCATGTTATTTCATGAAAAGGATTCATAAAACATATAAGAAAATACATTAGATATTAAGTCAAAGAAACAATTTGGATATGAAAGGCTATACATCCAGTAACAATATAGAATATTTTTCTGGAGCTTCTTCCACGAACTGATGCACTCCTATTTTAGACGTAATTGTCAAAATAATCCCATGTGCTTATCGGGACTTGGAGAGGAACGATACCTAAGAGCACCACCAGTGGAAGCAGGTTCTTTGCAAAGCGTATTGTGCAAACTTCGTGATTTAAAATCCTATGTTGGTCTGAAGAATCTTGGAGCTACTTGCTATGTGAACAGTCTTATCCAAGTTTGGTTTCACAATGAAGACTTGAGGTACTACATTGGATAGCTCTCTGTGATACAATTTTACTACTATAAAGTCTTTTGCGCAGGAGGATAATATACAAGTGGAAGATCCATGAAGATCCAGAGGAGACAGAGAGAATGGCACAGGCCAAATCTATGGCAATTACTTACAGCCCAGTAACCGCTATTGGACAATTACAGTTACTTTTTGCATTAATGCAATTTGGCAATAAGTCATCCGTTGACCCTATCAATCTGGCCATCTCTCTGTCTCTTGATACAAGTATCCAGCAGGATGCACAAGAGTTTTCCAAACTTCTTCTTTGTCACATTGAGAAAAAGATGGAACGAAGTCCGGAACTGAAGGAAGAGCTACAACGTCTGACTCAGGGAAAATATAGTTACGTCAACTGGTATGTTTTTTTGAATCGATCGAATGTAAATATGTCAAATGTTAAAAACTTATGTATTTACAAAATCCATGGTCACGCAATATTTTATCCATTGTATCTTTGGCACAGCTGCAAGACCTGTGGTACTGAGCATCTCACATCAACAACATTCTATGAACTGGACTTACTACTAGTGGGAACTTTGAGAGAGGCCATTCGGTCGTATTTGAATGTGGAACAATTAGCAGGACAGAATCAGTATCATTGTACGACATGTAATGACAAAAAGGATGCCACCCGTTTCATACGATTGGATTCACTTCCGGATACTCTTAACATACAGCTATTACGCTTTATATTTAATCGGTTAGTATGATAACCCACAAAATTCTTGGTGATCCTAAGGGTAGAATGTGCGCGGATTTACAAAAATTGCATTATATCACAGTGACACTGGACAGAAGAAAAAGTTGAATGCCTGCATCACATTCCCGATGGAGCTGGATATGTCGGAATTCCTTAAGTGTCCACCTCAGACTCACGTCTACAATCTCATGGGTATTTTAAGCCACAAAGGACAGTCCGCTCATTCTGGTCACTTTGTTGCCAATATTCGTAACTCAGATGGACAATGGCACGAACTGAGCGACGATAAGGTCAACGAGGTTGACCTCAATCAGCTGGAGGATGGTCTTCACGGTAAATCTCATAAAAAACACAGGATTCATTGTCGAAGGTAATGAACTTCTCTGTACAGGATGATCGACTCTTTTTAGATTTTCAGAAGAATACAAAGAGGACCCGTGTACCCAAGGGATGCATATCCTCTACGACGGCCTACATGCTCGTCTACAGAAAACAGACTGTTAACAATACATCAAAGTCTAAGAGGAGCACGATACAGAAGCGCGAGAGTGAATCCCCAACGTCGCCACCAGAGAAGATCATAGCCCGCGACGGGTTCGTATCCTCGAGTTTAGGCGATCTTGGCGTCCTAAATGAAGTAAATTCACCAATAATGAGTCAATCGACCGGATCCGCGTCACCGGCTGAGTCGACGTGTTGTCAGTCGTCAAATGTTAAGGATCAGAACTGTAGAAACAGCGAGAGTCCCAGCACGCAAGGTAGCCCAACCGAGAAGAAGAATGCTTGCAAGCGAACAAACTTGAGTCCAAGAGAGGGCCAAAAATCTCAACCGGAAACGGTGGCAGCACAAGCTTCGAAGATACACAAGTCTGTGATAACTCCAGTGGCTGGGCCTTCCGGTATGCAGAATACAGCGACCACAAACTATGAGAGAATGAACGGCAGTGCGCAGCAGCACAGTCTCGGTGCTAACGAATTTTTGGAAGATGTTCGTATTATTGCACAGCAAATATAAACCCCCTTTGCTTCTATGCTTTTGGTCCACGTGCACATACATTCTCCTTGTCTTATGTTCGTAGATCGAGTTTGAAAAATGGGGAGTGAACGAGACTGTGCGAGACCTCGTCAAGCAGGAGAATGTCAAGCATGAGCTTGTCCTGTTGGCTGAACAGCAGGAACGAGTAATTGTCCATTTAAACTCGTGAAAAATTATAATGAGAAACGTCGGTTAATTCGTACTAATCTTTGCACTCGTTATTTCAGCAACGAATAGCAGAGGAAGAGAACAAGAAGAGACAGTTGGTTATAGATTTCTACAATATCGTAGAGAATACGCCAAGTCACGAGGAGTATCAATGGCTGCCTACGGAGTGGCTGCACAAGTGGCTCAATCCATCGGCTGCGAATTCTATCTGCCCTATAGACAATACGCCGATTATGTGTCCCCATGGATTGGTCGATCCTCTGAAAGTGAATAAGGCTAAGTGCGTGCCCCCCAAAGCAGCTGAACTCCTTTTCGACCTTTATCGTGGTGGACCGAGACTCGACCAGAATTCACTCTGTACGTACTGCGTAAAACGCCGGTGCAAAACAATACGCTTTAAAACTGCCATAGAACAGGATCAGAAGACAATAACGGAGTTGATGAGGAATTACAAAGAGTGAGTGTAAATGTACTTTTCTTTATTCGTAAGGCAATGCTTTTTTTATACATATTTCTTATTTTGTTTCAGAGAAAAAGGCGGTTTCGTGGTGGGAGCAGAATCGTTCAAGTACTGGAAGCGTTTAGCTACTGATAAATTCAACGAATACATGCAGCGGGAAATTGACGAGGAAATAGGGAAGGTATTCGCAGAGGAACCCGTGGAGCAGCGTTCACCGTCGAAGGACGATGTCATGGAGAAGGAGCAGGAAGACACCATCCTCAACTTCAACGAGGACATCCTCTGCGAGCATGGACTTCTCAAGTCTCCCGATGCCACCAGGAAGATCGTGCCTTTAGAGGTCTGGGGTATACTGAAAAAGTACTTTCCTGGTTGTAACGAGTACATACACAGTGTAATGCCCTGCACCATTTGTCTGGTAAGTAGTATTAATTGGTTTCTCGTTATAATCTTGTTTTCATAAAAAGTGATGTAACAAAATGAATCGAAATATCTTGAATGATTGTGATCGGTTTCTGTGATGGTGATTACTTGGATGATGTGACACGATGTGTGCACATGTGGGTTTAGTTGCTATATGATTAACGAAACTTTTGATTTGCAAGATTCTGGATTTTTTGTTGTGCAGGAAAGACAAAAGGCTGCGCAGAAAGCAAAAGAGGGTGACAAAGCTAGAGCGAAGCAGCAGAAGGAAGAACTAATAGATCTGTACTACGGAAAGAACAGAATTGAGATTTTGGACTGCGAGGATCCTACTAGGAAGTATTACATCGTGGAGAAGGGCTTCCTGGACTCGTGGCGTAATTTTATTCGGTGAGTCAAAATACTTTTCTAGCAATGTAGTGGTTTACAGCATGATGCACGCAATGCATTTTTATCGACCGATGCGATTTCGTGGTGCTTTAGCGTTTCGAACATTCTGACGATGACGACATTACCTAACGTAGCTTGAGGCATCGTTGGTAAGATGGTAGTAACCACACTCGGCAGTTCCCTGCTAGTTTCACGATTATCCGCCTCAGGTTTCTAAGCTTTGAGAAAAATCCGGCAGGTGGTAGCACGCGCGCGTCCACAAAGTGAATCAGTAGCGTCTCCCGTCACCATAATTTTATATCGTTCGTGCAAAACCGTTAATAACAGTCTGATCGATTTAATTTCCCTGGGCAATTTCCTTTTTATGATAGAGCCGAAAGTAAAAAAGGTGATTTAATTTCAAAGTGAACGAATCGCAAGTGTCAGACTTAATCGTAGACGAGAACGAGTATTGTCAAAGGGTAAGTAAGTAAGTGTAACTCAATGATAAAGAAGATTACGAAAGGTTGTATGGGAAATAAAAAACTCTCTATGGGGAAATATCCAGCACGCATTAACGAGCTTTTCCTAATTATAAGAAAAAACTGGTCCCGCGCGATTAAGGTTGGGTTGTTGGTGGCCCAGCGAGGGTGATGCAGGCCGATTCTAGAGGTAGCGAGGTTAGGGTACAGGCTAGTCCAGGGCCAGGAAAACTAATTGAAACCGCCTAACGACCCAGCGGCAAATGATACATCGATCCCCGAAAAGACCCTGTGTCTTAATACCGTTTCGTCTTATTCCTCGTTGGCCAGGATCCTCCTGCTAAATGCAATTTCCTTCGTTTCCGAAAGTTCACTGGCCTTTTCTTCCGTCGCTTCCGTCGCTTCCGTCGCTTCTTTTCCCGCTCGTTACTTTCGCCTATCAGTTGAACCCGTTCGCCGCAAAGCCGCACCGACGATACGTGGCGGCCACGGAGTGTAAAAGGGTCGCGAGACACTTTCGGATTGACATGTTTAAATTGGGCAGAGTGTCTTGGTAATCCTGCCGCGTTAAACTCATGGACATTTGGCTAAACCGGGATCAACTCTTTGCGCGGATCATGTGGCTTGTCGTGTCACACGCGCGGCTTTCTATTCTTAAGGGTTGGAATCCCCGAAACGAAGCCTCCCCTTCTTTCCCTTCTTTTCATGTAGCCAGGGGTTGTTGCAGGGCAGCCAGAGATCCCTGCAAATTAACTGATCCTCGACCCTAAATGATTCTCACGCGCCGTTATCTCCTCTTTTACCTGAATTCGCCTCCCTTCGATTCGTCTAAATTGCCCTGAAATTCTCCGTGAATTCCTTGCGAAAATCAGCAGCAGAATTCGCTTCTTTAAAGTAGCTAAACGGTATCTCCCTAATCGTTCTCGGATGCTGGGTAGAAGGTTGTACCGTGTCCTGGGATCGGGGGTCGATTTATTATCAGTAGAATGTCTCCCTCCGCTCGAAGTAAAAGGGGTTAGGAGTGTAAGGGAGGCTGGGGACAGTAAAGGCGAAAATATTTTTCCACTGGCTATTGTCTCGAGCGTTCTTTGTAGCGTCAATAATTAATTTGCCATAAGGCGATCGCGAGCGCGAGCTACCCTTCTGGCTTGAGAAAGAAAGGAGGAGATAATAATACTGTAAATCTCTTTTGCTTGTTCATCCGGATGAAAAAGAAAATAATTTTCACCTCCTGAAATATCGACTTTCTCCCAATCAATTAAAGTCCATCCAATCCGTGCTCTGTCCTTCGGAAGGATAATGCTCTCGAGGACATTGAGACTTCACTGTTGGAAACGGAAGCGTCACTCGGATGCTGCGGATGCTGGGACCAACGCGAAGGTGCTCGCAACGTGTACCAAGCTGGAAAACAAATGGTGGCCGGGATTGCAATTTGTCTGAGCCGGCTTCAAAGTCCTCCCCAATCTGTCAACGTCGCTCCGATGGATTTTCGAAAGGATTAGGCATTTGCATAGACGATCGCTCAACTCGTCTTCGCTCCTCGTCGCACTTTTTAAGACGCCCTTTAGCCGCCTGGACCAGCATCCGCGAGCGGAGAGACGTCCGGCCAGCCATTAGAATAATTTCTCTATCGAATTTCAGTTAGGTGGGAAATCGAATTAGAGGCCGCGATAAGCGAATTGACGGAAAGGAGACGCGAGATATTGATAGAGAGTGTGAGAGAGAGACAGAGTGATAGAGAGAGAGAGAGTGAGAGAGAGAGAGGGGGAGGAACCCAGTGAGATGATTTCAGACTCCCAAGGTAAATAATTATTAATGACAAGCGTACCGAAAATATGACTCGGGTCGTGTTGACATGGCATTGTACGCCGAGAGACAATGGTTGGCGGTAGACGCGTGTGCCAAAAGGCGAAGGGCTCCATAATTAATAACTTGGAATTGATTAAGGTGTCAGATAAGTCTATAGAGAGCCGGAGCGAAGGGGTGCCTGGGTTCTGGTGGGTAGAGGTGGCTCGCGCCACGTTACGATATGATTAATAATTTTGAGATAACGCCCCGGGCCAGGCTAACCTCCCTTCGTCTCTTTCGTCTCTCTCGTCTCTCCTCTCCCGTCGCGTCCTGGCCCCACTTACGCTCTCCTAAATGACTAATTATTCTCATCGTCCACTCGTAATCCTTTTAACAATTTTCCTGGTCTCCTTCTCCTCGTACTGGCCGATCATCCAGATCTCCAGCATCCGAACACCTTGACGAGCTCCTCCAGCTTCCTTTCCGATGGACCCATGCACCCATTGCTCTCCTCTCCTCCGGGATACATCATCCACGAACTCAGCCTCATCTCCTGGCACACGGTATATATGTTGCACAAAGTCGACAGGATGGTAGACATTTTCCAGGAAGCATAGATCTTTCGCAGCAACTTAGCGTAGAGATTTCCAAGTATTTTGCGTACATTTGGGTGGCTCGGGTCGCAGGGGCAGTTCCTAGGAGATATCGGCGGCGCTAAGGGGACGTGGAAGTAGAACGTACGTGCGAGAGCGAGAGAGAATGAGAGAGAATAGCGAGGGAGGAACGAAGGAGAGAGGATCCGCGGAAGGGAAATAATAAATCATTCTCGGAAACGTGCTGCGGGGGGTCGTGCATCGACTCGCGAAATCCAACTACCCTTAAATAAGTTGATTCATTGCAGGAGCTCCCGTACTCGCCAGGGTAAAACTGGCAACCACCCCCCTGCCTCCCCCTACCTCCCCCTGCCACCCCCTGGCAAACCCGCTTGTTGATATTTTCCTAATTCTCCTGCTGTTATTCTTGTAGGGATCGAGTCTGCCTCCACTTCGTTCCTACGTTAATACTTGGATAGGTAGAGTCCCCGTATGTGGGTATCAAATTATTTCGTTCTGCCCGATGCGATCCTGGAACGATTGGAGGATCCTGAAACAATCATCGTGATCGCTGTAATCACTGATCGATGATCTGGTGATTCTGGATGATCTCGAGATCAAAAATCAGCGGGAACCCTGGATATTAATCGGCGTGTATCTGTCGGATGATCAAGGACAGGATGAATGAGGACGTAGTGGAAATAGTTGAGAATGGCTGAGAATCGGTCAGAGATGGCAGAGAGACGAGAGACAAGAGACAAGTAGAGAAATAGGAGTAGCCTGCGCGTCGTTCGGATCTTCTTCCTTGGAATTCTTCCTTTGGATTCAGGATATATCCCCCTCCTTTCCTTTCCCGGGGGCGGCCAGTGTCTCGGGGGCGGTCATATATCATCCACCCCTGGGGGTGGACGAGGGTGCCTAGGTGGTAGCTGGAGGCTGAGGCAAAAAATCTTGCCAAGCAAAAACTATCATCAGTGCTCGGCAAAGCGAGCTGAACGCGCTTCTCTCTCTCACTCACACTCTCTCTCTCTCTCTCTCTCTTTCTCTTTCTCTCTCCGTTTCTGTGCTATACAGAGGAGTCCTGTCTTGCTCTCTCTCTTCTCTCCTCCCTCGCAGTCTCCTCACCCTTGCTTCGTCTCTCTCTCTCTCCAAGGAGAATTGGCAAAAGGAGAGGATTGGCGAAAATGGTCCGGAGAGAACGCGTGGCTGCTGGAACATCTAAAACTAGCGTAACGGGTGTCCCTAGTAAATTCCCTAGACTTCTAGTTCTTTATCGAGTATCGAGTTGCGTGATTGCTAATTGCCCTTGTAGCCTCCAGCCTCCCTCCTGCGACGAGTGGACGATTGCTCAAGCGACTGCGTCGATTTCGCGATCGCGCGACGTTACACCACGGCGTCGCGGCGTGTCGGGCCGCCGTCGCGCGCAATGTAAATACATGAGCGCGACCGAGCATGGCGACAGGTCGTTTTTCGTGAGTATTCACCGAGCGGCGGTCACGCCCGACGCGCACCGGCCTACGCCTTTTCCTTCGGGCGATCGGTTTCGAAAAATCGAGCAAAAACCATCGGTCGAACGGCAGGGCAGGAGAGCGGCGCGACGCCGAAGTCCACCAGCGTCTACCAGCGTCCACCAGCGTCTACCAGCGTCCACCAGCGTCCACCAGCGGAATCCGATCGGGTGGGGAATCGCACGCTTATCCCTTCGCCGTCAGGATCGGCATTGGATCGCAATCACGATAATCGTGTCCGACACGATATCGATATGCAGATAGCAACGGCGCAAAGATCATCGAGGTTTCGCTCAACCGAGCGCGATCTTTCTTCTTCGGCCAGGATAAAAGTGACTAGCTGGTCCGGCTGCTGCGGCAACTCCCTGCCTAGGGATATTCGTCTGACTAGAGACAGGCTTCTTATCCTTATCTTATTTGTTTAAAGCTCTGCTTCCTTGAGAAAGAAAAAAAATAAATACGTGATCGTAGACATTGTCGTAGTCATTCCTCCTCCTGCTTGCTCTCTCTTTCTCTCTCTCTCTCTTTTGGTCCAGTCACTTCTGCTGCTGCTGCTGCTTCTGTCCTCCTCGAACACGAGGACGAAAGATTCACGACTACCAGCAGCAGCAGCAGTCCTTTTGACCGGTAGTCCGGCAGGATGTCGATTATCGACGGTTTTTGCTGCGATTTGCTTTTTCTTCTGGGCGCATAATTAGCTTTCGTTATTCCAGTGCGCACCGGCCGCTTCCGCCCGCTGACAACCAGACTGGACCTCACGTGCTTTTATCTGAACCCTCTTTATCCGGACTTATCCTTTAATTCGACGCGTGTCGTAAGGATTCCCTCCGTCCCATCAGGAGGATCTCGCATCAGTTACGTCACCACTGGACTTCCTTAATGCTTCTTTACTGAACGTAGGCTGAGCCTACCGAGTTACTCGGCTCATTCGTGGAATCCGATTAGGCAGGTTCATTCACACTTCTCACACTTCTCACACTTCGTGAGTCCCACCTCTCCTAGTTTCCATGTCCCGTGGTCCAGGGATGCTGCCTGCTCGACGCCCAATTTCTCTATCTCTCTTATCCCCGAGTCTTCTTCTTCCTTAGCCTATGTCTTTTTTTTCCTCTTATCCCCGCGGTGCCTCTTGCTCTGTTATTCAGTGAGTCAGTCGATCTTAGCCCTGAAGTCTTCTATGCTACTGGACCTTTCTCTCTCTCTCCCTCTCTCTCTCTTTCTTTCTCTCTCGCTCTGCATCACTGTCCTCGCACCACTCGGCTGCTTTTCGGATTCTTTTTTTTTCCTCTTTATCTCTTTCTCGTTTCCTTTTTTTTTTCGCGGCTACCGAGCCTTTTTACCGCGGACACGTAGCCTCGCGTAATGACTACGGCAACGCTCGAATGCTCCTGCCCATACAACCTATAGGCTACGGCCGCCGTCGAAACTTTCCTTTTATCTTGTTTCGCCTTGACAATCATCCCGTCCAGATGCATATTACACGCGGCCTCATCCTATCGGCCCTCTCGATACACGATTCTGCCTTCTCTCCTCTCCTCTCCTCTTCTCTCTTGTCCTTCAGTGGCTGCTGCTAGTGCTCTGCTTTGCTCCTCTCGCAGCCTCCTTCGAGAGATCGAGCAGTGGGACACGCGTGAGCGAGGATAAATGCACGTGTACGTGCGCCTGCAGATTCTGGTCCACCCAGCATCCGATAGGTCAATATTTTTAGAGTCCACAATCGGTAATGTCGTCATACGGGGGGGGGAGGGGGGCTGATTATCGTATAGGTGGGCGAACGAGAAATGAAAGTCTTGAGGGCGTTTAGCCAAATAGGAATATGGGTGGCGATGGTGGCGGGAAACGTTAAATCAAGGGCCAGCCACTCGTTTCCCTTGGCGCGTCCTCGCAGGAAGACAAATGTCACGCGAGGAAGGGTCCCCTCTCTCTCTCTCTTTCTCTTTATCTTTCTTGCTCTCTCCTTCTCTCTCTCTTGCTCTGTTGCTCGCCACGTAGATGCATGGTCTACGTCGGTAAATCAAGCTGGGTGATATTAAAAGGCCGCTTATACGCGAAAACATAAGATTTATTTCTGGAAACGGGACGCGCCGGCGGAGTTGCCGAGGCTACGCAGGCCGCATACACGGACTGCAGAGCCGCAGCCAGGATGGGCGAAGCGGCCGGAGGAACCGGCGAAGGGATGGAAGGAGGAAGGACTGAATGGTCTTCTGCTGGGGAAGGTGGAGAACGAGGAGGAGGAGGAGGAGAGAGAAACGGGGTCGTAGGGTGCGTGGCCAGCGTTTGCCTAGAGAGAGAGAGAAAGAGACGGAAAGAGAGAGCGAGAGAAAGAGAAAGAGAAAGCCAGGAAATCCCTCGTATCTCAAATAATCGTGTCGCTCGTGGAAAGTGGTCTGTTCGAGCTAATATCGAGCCGCGGAAAAAGATCGAGGGGTGGAAATATATTAGCCCTCTTCGGTCTCCCCCCTCTCTCTCTCTCCCCACATCCTCCTTCCTCCTGCATCCTCTGACCGAATCTGCATGAAGCGACGAATGTGGATCAGAATAAGGTTTTTCCAGGCGCAAAGATCGGCGACGCGCGCGAGCAGCAGCGCCGCGGTCGATTAAGGCCCATGAGGTCTGTCACCGGGATCGCTCGTGCATAGAACAGGATATTATGTCCCAGCTTCGGATAATAAGATTCCAACCGCAATCACTCGGCTGATCTTTATTTCTCTTTTCTCTTTGCTATCTCGACACCCAATACGCAACTCGGCGCTGTGCGTCGCGTCGCGATCATTTCGATCCTGGCAATCTTGGGCAATCCGTGCGATTCGCGCGACAGCATCGGCTCTGCGAGTTAAAATCGGCCGTTCAATTTTTCCTTTCACTCATTTTTCCCGATTCCTCGAGGGAACGACGATTCCTTCGGCACGAAACGCGTCGGTCCTGCTGCGTCCTGGAATCGCAGTTCGGAGTCGCCGGGAGAAGCGGACAAACTCGGAGCTTCGCAATTCCCATTCTCCGGCGCGCTCGAGCGAAGAGCGAGCATGTTTACCCACATCTCCGTATCTCGGGGGAGCAATATCGTTCGGGGATGGAAAAATTTCGCGACAGAAGTTAAACAAAGCGACAGGGGAAAAAAAAGCGTAAAGCGGCGACGCAACCGTCGGAGCTGCTTCCCAGGACCTGCGGACGAGGAGAAGGACGAGATCGGAAAAGGGTGTTGCGTAGGTAGTATCATCTCGCACGGTTTCCGGTTTGCTAGTAGATGGGCGACTAAGGGGTGGCCAAAGGGGGTGACGATGGAGAGCAGCTCCAACTCCCGTACGTTAATAAGGGGATCAACGGTGACCACCCCTCTGGCCTTGTCTCTCTGTACGTCTGTTTGAACAAGCATCATAATTAATACGCATTCGCTTTTACGCCGTTCGCCAAAGGACTCCGAGCAAAGAGGGTCTGCTGGACGAACAATTGGCCCGATAGCCAATAGCTTCCCTGTGGCGCAGGAGCTTTTCTCTCATTTATATTTTTACATGACGGCTTGTGTTTCCTTCTCCCTTCGGTCTCCCTCTGGGTCCCATCTCCTCGGGTTGGAAAGCGCAGATTAACCGGATCCTCTACCTGGATGCTGCTGGGTGAGTCGCGCCAGTCGCTGGGAGACGCGCAGGAGATATCTGTCTTTAAGGACATTATCTGGATTCTCGCGGCGAAGGGGGTCGCAAAAACCGTCCGCCCCCTCGTAGTATGTGAAAAATGATGCACAACCCCAATCCCTCCGGTAGAGATGGGAGAGGAGAGAGCACCCTCGCTCACCCTCACTGTCTCTCACTTTCTCTCTCTCTCTCTCTCTCCTCACTAACACCGTCGAAATTCAGCCCCAGAAAATTCCCTAAGGATCGGCGCCTTCCGCGACGTCCCTGACCCGCGGCCCTGCATTATTCCGAACGATTAAGAGCCACGACAACTTCCTACGGGAGACACGGACCACATCTCGATTCTTCTTCGTTCGATCGACTCCGGATTAGAATTATCCTGTTCCCGAGGGATGATTGTGCCAGAGGCCTCTTGCGCGCTATCGCCGGCCCTGTTCCCACGAACTATTAAACTATTATTCCAAAAGTAATCGCAATCTTTGTCCAATTGACTGGATGCCGTGATCTCGAGTGACGATAGCGACAGCCAATCGGCATCGCGGAAACGCGCCGATAGAATTTCGAGATATTTTCGATTCACGACACGTTAACGATGACACGAGTCTTACGTCAAAGGGAGTTCTCGTCACGTGGTAAACCGACAAACGCTTATTGCGTTATCGACAGTCCACTTTCTCTTACGTAAGGGGTGGCCACGCTGTTGCGTGGTGAATTATTTTTGGTAAAAAATTTTGAACTTTTAGTGAAGATGCTGCGGAAGAGCAATAGAGTCTCGTAAACTGTGACTCTTCTTTATCGACTGATTGTTAAATGTTTCTGTTTGACAGGTTCGTGGAAAATCATCCTAGGCCGCCGCCGAAATCCATCAACAATGGGATTCTGCTGTGCGAGAGTCACAAGGGCTTCGTCTACCAGCCTTCGGCCTACAGTGACATGTAAGTGCATCGAGAAACGTGTCGGATTCCTTGGATCGTCCTTGGAGTAAATTATCTCAATCGGTAAAGAAGAGAGTCTTGGGTTGCAGAGTGCATTATAAAGCGAAAGTGCCTGACCTTCGGGCAGAGCTTTCATCTGGCATGTATCCCCCCGAATCTCCGGCCCCATAGAATTGTGAGAAGGAGTCAGGGTAGGAAAGTAGGCAGGCAGGCAGGCAGACCGTTCCTGCGTGATGGATACGGGAAAATGTCAGGCACACGCCCCGGGCCACTGGCTTCCAACCCCCTGACCATTATGCTAAGCCATTGTCCACTATCTGGCTAAGATAGCGACGGCTTAAGTCAGCCCTCTTCTGCGGGGAGACACTGTTAAAAAATCACTTTTCTCCGCGAGACCCTTTAACGCGAGCAAATTCACCCCTGCCCCCCCCCCCCCTCTCCTCCGACCCCTATTCAGGAATTGAGATTTTCCACCCTCTCACCCCGCTACCTTCCCTACCGCTTGCCAGTGGTGCGGCAGCCCTTTTTTTATTTTTTGAATTTTACTTTTGCCTTTCGATTATCTTTTTGTTCGTCTGCTCTCAAAGAATGTCCGATTTCAGTGACCGATTTTCATCTCGCCACGAACACTCGGTTTGTTCTAGGGTCATTATTCGGCCGTTAGGCAAAACAGATTGGGCGTCGCGACGCGGGAGGAGGCGCTTTCGCGTTTGGGACTTTTTGTCGAGATTGTAAAATTCAAATTAGATCGGCGCGGCATATTGCGTTGAATGGAAATTAATACCGCGCAACTAATTATAATCAAGGGATTCGATGCTCGCATCCCGGGTCGTCGGAGACGCGCGAGACTCGAAGATCGGTTCAGCATCCGCGAGACGGAGGATGGTCCAGACGGAGGACTGTGGAGATTTTGGAAATTTAAAAGTCGGCAGTCTAACATGGCCGTCCGGCCCGCGGCCCGACAAGCTGGCCCCGCAAAAAGTCCTGGCGCTCCCGGCGCCCGCAAGAAATTTCTAATTTGCGGTATAATTAAGGGAGGTCGAGCAAAAAGCTCGCGCTGGATTTCAATGGGGGAAGGGGTGGGAAATCGCCGCGAATTCCTCCCGAGAATCCAGAGTCTACAGAGAACCAACCACTTTATCCCCTTATTTCTAGGGTCCTCAATTTAATAGAGAAACATTTGATTCTCAGGTATTCCATCGTCACGGAGGAGGAGTGGGGGAAGCTCAAGCAATCCTACGAGGTGGACCACGAGGTGATCATCCGGAGGATCAACGAGAACCTGGAACTCGAGCCCAGTGAGTAGATCCATCATAATATCTAATCGACGTGTGACATATAATCGGGAATGCAGGAGAAGAAAAGGACACGCGGTGGCCGAGAGGAAAATAAAAAAAGCCGTCGGAACGCTCGTGTTTTGCCACCGGATGGTCGCCCTGCTAAAGAAAAGCATGAAAAATTCGTAATGGGAGCGTGGAGCGATTAGAGCCTCTGGTATTATTCAAATCGTGGCTACTGCTACCAGAGAAATGAATTCCGAGGAAGTGCGTGGCATTAAGACACACGAAGCGTCATTAGGCGTCATTAAAAAATAGAAGGAAAGAAAAACTAGCCCAAGAGAAAAAGCATAGAGAGAAGGCATTAGCGGAACGGCGGCGTGTGTTTGCGCTCGAAGATGACGTTTAGAAAATTCGGTAGCACTGCAACAATATACATGAGAGATAGAGAGAGAGACAGAGAGAGAGAGAAGCATAGGCGATATAAAGTGATTGCCAGAAATTTTCTCGTGGATTAACATAACAGGGCCGGTGAGCCCAGTCTAACGTAACTTCCAGCAGCAGCGGGGGATTCGGCGATTAACATATCAATTTAACGGCGACACGCCTGGCCGGCCTATTAATGACTTTGTCTCTCTATTCCACGAGACGTTTTCGATCTTATCGGCAATTAATTCCTCGAGCACTTGCGGAGTGTCATTATGTAAATGATTCTGCGACCGATCCGGCCTCAATCTTTCCCTCGGCCCGTCCCCTCCAGCTCGATATCATTATACGTTATATCCAGCATGTCCTGCACCCTCGACTCAACTCTGAACCCTCTTACTGTGTTGGTTATCCTAGCGTAGAATCGAGCGAGCGTGTGTCGTTCGGAACGCGGGTGCTGGACGCACGTGTATCGACGTACCGGAGAAAATCCCCAGGCGAATACCAAGTGGCTGGATCAGCCGATCCTCGTAATCAGCAGCCAAGAAGCGGCTAGTAGAATTTCTTTCTGTAGGTGAAACTAAGCGATACTTGATATACACGGGATAACCGTTAATGCTCTGCCTGGACCGTCTCTCCTGCGGAGAGAATAATGTCGGGAGACATTAGCCCCTGATTTACATAAATCCCCAGCGCCCCCTCAAAGTGTCTCATTATAATTAAGAAGTATCCCGAAAATTAACCGACATAAAAAGAAGCTGGTTTCATCCCTCGTTCGGAGGGCGGTGAATTCTACGCACCCGCCGTACACGGATACCAACCCCTGAACGTGAAACTTTCTTATTTGTCTTTGGTCTGGCGCGATGCAGCTGCGCTTCCAATTAGATTCGAAATATCCTGCTGATCTTGCTCGGCTGGGTCCTGGGACACGTGCTCTTACACGAGTGCGCGTGTCCAGTGGCGAATCGCGTCGGCGGCCGTGAATCTCGTGTCTTCTGTAAGGACCATCCTCTAAACATCCCATTGTCTTGTCCGTCTCTTGGTGCTGGACTTTTTGCGACATTTGTCAAGGCAGCGTTCGACTATCGCTAACTGCGGGCGCCGAGTCATTTGAATTGCAAAGTTCTCATCCTCGTCCTCCTCCGCGTCCACCACCACCACCACCACCTCCACCACCACCACCACCAGCGCCGTCAGCAACAGCAGCATCCCTTCTCTCGAATCCTGATCGTATCCCGTCCGATCCCTGTGCAACTACTCACATCCTCGCTCTCCAGAGTAACATGTCCAGGAGATCCGTCCCAGACGAAGACGTCTCAGTCTTAGCTCCGTTTAGGAATTAGACACGCAGATCAGATGTAGATAAGCCGAGTTTCATTTTTCTCTGGTGGTTTTCTGACTTTTTCAATTCTCCAGGCACCGAGCGATGTTGGCCAGACTGGACCGAGAGACATGAGGGGGGCGGGAGGGGGGGGGTGCGATGGAAACGGGTTAGAAGGTACATGCGATGGGGGATGCTGGTGCTCGAGGAGGGAGGGGGATGGCCGGAGGAATTGTAGGAGAGACACGAGAGGTCCAGAGCAAACAGACAATTTAGCTTATTTTAAGGGTAACCCGTCCTCTTTCTCTCTCTCTCTCTCTCTTTCCCTTTCCTCCCCCTTTCGTCTGCCTCTTCTCCGAGGGGTGGAACAAAAAATCGGGGGTTGCTTTTGGTGACTGATACGGCCCTGCCTAACGAGCCCGGACCTCTGCCCGTTCTACTCTCGAAGCTTAGAGGGTGGTCCTAGCAGCCCGGAGCACATTAGGTCCCGTCCGTGCTCGTATCAATCACACTACCCTCTCCTCTCCTCTCCTCTTCTCTCTTCCTTTTCTAAGCGGTCCTCCCACTCTCTCTCTCTCTTTCTCTCTCTCTTTCTCTCTTTCTCTCTTTCGGCCAGTGCCTTTTCCCATCTTCGTTCTTTCCTTTCGCTTGTCGATTTTACATGCTACAAATTATATTCCCTCGTGCCCGACGATACACAGTCTACGTTTTCCCTTTGAGCCACCTTCGCATCTTGTGGCATCGCGACGCTTCGCGCATTAATAACGTTAAGCGACGCTCCAGGCGTCCTGCTACAAATCAAACGGACAATCCTCCTCGTCGCTACTAGTAGTCACCGGTAGCCCCACTCCGTGTCTCTAGTAATGTCCTGCCAGTATCATCCCAATGGCCGTGTATCACAAAACAAGGCTGCGCCGCGACGCTACACTCGCGCCGGAATTAATATTCGGACGGCGTTTAGATTTAGAACTCGAATTTGCAGATTAGTTTGCGAGGGTGGTGGGTCTGGCCGGGCGGTGCGGTCGTGGTGTGGACTCTCGCTCTTCCTTCCAGCAACTGATTTCCTATCCTGGAATAGGTTCAGGGGTCAAATCGGCTCGGAACCTTCATCCCTCTCTCTCCTTCTCTCTCTCCCTCTCTCTCTCTCTCTCGTGCCGCGGGTCAAGTCCAGAGGGATATTTGTTAAGCGGCAAGTGTGCCAGACACGTCTTAATATATGCATTTCTCTGGACCAAGGATAACTTTGCAGGAAAAGGTGGCGGCGGCCCTGGTAGTTGATAGGTAACCCCCCCCCCCCCAGACGGCACTATGAGGATTCTCGTTAGGGTTCCAACTTGCCACGCAAAGATAAATGGATAATGTTTCTATACTAGAGGGTGGTTGTCGAAAGGAATAAAAAGAAAGAAAAAAAAAAAGAAAAAGAAAAAAAAAGAAGAAAACGTTGGAATCGAGATACTCGAGTGGGGACAATTTCGCAGGAGCAAATTAGCCGCTCCTCTCTGGCTCTCTCGACCCTCCTTGGGTCCTTCTCTTATCCTGCAGGAGATCCCACTCGTCCCTTGCGCCCCAGGGGGTGGCTTTCCTACGGGATTAAATGGAGCGCCTAGATGACCGATGCTCAGCTCCGGGGGGTGCCACGCCGAAAACAAGATAAAACAGGGATAAAGCTCTCGCTTAGCCACCGTCCTCTGGACCACTTTCTATCTTCTCTCACTTTGCCAAAACGTTTCTTATTCCGATCTCCTTGACTTTCTCGCTTCTACCTCTCTTGCTGGCTCCGTTTCTCGTTGCTCCTGTTGCTCGACCATTTTCCTACCAGTTTAGCGTATCTGCGCTGCTCGTTGATTAAGCGACTCCGAGACTTCCGTCTGACGTAAGAGGATTAAGTATCCGACTTTGTTGTGGTCCTCGAAGACGTTCGTTAGCGAAATCGTCGACGGCGACGTTTTCAAGCCAGATCACACGACGTCGGTGCGGGCTCCGCTGATCTTCCGTTTCTTCGACAACAAAGACCGTTTCGCAGTCGTTTCTAGCCAAAAGAGGGTTGCTAACCGCATCTCAGCAGATCTCGGAATAAGTCGGCTGCTCCGTGTTACGTCGCTGAAAGAAAGTGGCAGGGTGAAATGGTGAATCCGGAGGACGAGGGTGGAAAGACGTTTGGATGATGTTAAGGGTGACTGGCTGGTTGGTTGGCTGGTCTGGGTAAAAGGGTGAAAGGGTGAAAGGGTGAAGCTGGTGGCGCAAGTCGTTCCTTATAGCCGGTAGGGGTTGCTCGCGATATGGGCGCATCTATGCATGCGTGTCCATCGGGAGATCGAAAAGACGAAGGAGACGACTGAAGGATGGACCAGGGAGAGGGAGGGAGAGAGAGAGAAGCACCACCCCATTAATCTTTCATTCACGGGGTGACTCCGAAGTTATGAATGAAACTGGCGACCCTTTTAATATAATATATTTCGCCGCCCTTACTAACGCGGTTTCGATTTTGATCGAAGACTTCGAGTTCGACACGAGCGCGCACGTGTTACGGCACTTTTTTTCATCTTCTTCCTAATTTCCTATTTCCCTCATTTTTATTTGTCCACTTTACACTGCACCTCCCGTCGGCCAGCCCGTCTTCGACCGGATATATGTCAAACCGGAAGTATCGGTTAGTAGCGCAGCATCTCCCTTTGCACCCCTCGAGTCGCAGCATCTTCCCGAGGCCTCTGATCATCTCGGCAGACAATTCCTACAGGGTTGCCTCGTCGTGACGAGGTCATTTTTTGTCTCTTGAACGAGACTGTCCTTTTTTCTTCTTATTTCGTTTTATCTTTCTTCCTCCAGCCTCTCCAATTCTCCTGAGGTTACTCGAAACTCGCGGCACGGCTCAATTTATTCGGTCCGTTTCCAGGTTCGTCATTGTTGCCTTTCTTCGTGGTTCTTGATTGATAGTCCTTAATTGCTCTAGGATTCTATGAAAATCATTAAGAGGACACGGGAGGCAATCAGGACCAGAGATGAGAATATAGACCCATTTTAAGATGACGTGAGACGTGCGAGACTCGCAGGAGTAAATAGATCTTCTCTAGGTGAGCCATCCCTCCTCCCCTCCTCCACTCCTCCTCCCGCAGCCTCTACAAGGAAGTAGTTTTCCCGCCACCACCCGCCACCGCCCGCCACCACCCGCCACCACCCGCCACACTCGCTACACCCGGCAAAGTTCTCGCGGCGAAGAAAGTTTTTGCCACGCTCGCTATTTTATGGCTTGACTGCCCTCGGATGGCACTTTAGGGAAATACACGGGGAATACTCTGAAGAGCCTATTGTGTATTATTCGCCAATAAACCGGGCCGCTCTGGTTCTGTGTTTGCACTGCAGAGGGAAGCTGCTTGTTTATTCGAGTCTGCCCACCCACTCGTCCCACTCGTCCCACTCACCCCATTCGCTTTCCATTCGTTCGATTCGCTCGATTCGCTCCATTCGCAACGCATTCCGTTCTACATTTCCTGACATAACACTTCTCTCCATTCTGTGAGACTCATTCGAGGACAACCCTTCCGCTTCCGCCTCCGCGGCCTCCTTCGGGCATCTAGACTCGTTCATTGAAATTGACTTTGTCAGTCGACATGCAAACGGCCTTAATAACTCGTCAGGAATTTCCTCCGGGAAGCGCAGCGCTGAGAGGCGCTGAAAGTGTCTTCGGGATGATTCGATTAAAGGGGTTGAAGCGGCGCTGTATTGCTACTCCGATGGGTGGTGGGTGGTGGGTGGCGGCTCGTAAACTAGAAAGGATCGTTTTCGAGTAGTGAAATCGGGTGCCGATCGGCGTCATCCCTCCTCATTAGCTTAGATCTCTCGTATTTTAGAATTTCCGATATCAGGCTCCCCCATTTCCCCGTAAGTCGAGTCTAGTGGGTATTCCTATCGGATGATATCGCGCCGCTAGTAATTAGGAATCCAAGGGCGGTGGACACTCGAATTCATCGTAGGGGTGAGCAGTAGGTACACCTCCTCCTGGCTGTTCCCTCAGGCTGGCAGGACCCTCGGTTGCCCCTCGGTTGCCCCTCGGTTGCCCCTCGAGCGCGCCCACTCACCCTTGGAAAACTGTCTGAACATGACGTAACACTCCCACAGAGGTCTAGCGTAGCCACCGCGTACGCGCTAAAGCGCTTTTTGCGCTGTCCAGCCAGTAACAATGGTCGCTGCTTCTTACACCCCGCCGGTCACACCGTATATTATTAATTACTGTATTAATCACCACCCATAAGCAATCTATTATACATGGATAAGAGCCGCCACCCTTGGCTGCCTTGGGAGGTCGGTCGCTGGGCCAACCCCTAAGGCCTTGATGAAATCTGGCCAACACTGTTTAGCCCCGACTTTACCCGGGCTGATCTGCCCCTTCGTCCATTATCGAGTCTGATTAGCGAAATCAGTCAGACACCTTGGTCGGCCAGCCGCGTCCCGAAGACTCGCAGTTCGCAGTTGAGATTCTATTTTACTTTTCGTTTTTTTTTTTGCTTTTTCATTTCAGCCACCTGCGCTGCCTGCATGCTCGCCAGGGTCGAGAAGGAACGGCTGGAGAGTCTTACGTACGAGAGAGCAACGATCTTCATTAAGTGTATCGATGATTACGAAGGACAAAAGTCTGATAATGATTCGGAGGTTAGTCAATTTCGTAAAGCTTCGTCTTTATCATTTATTTTGATTTCTTGGCTTTATCTTTATCCTTGTCTCGATCTCGATCTCTATCTCCCTCCCTCCCCCCCCTTTTCCTCTCCCTTTAAGAGAAAATCATTGAATGAGCTGCTACAGTTGTCGAGTCATCTTCAATCCTGGAACGAGAAGCCCGGAGAGGAGAGAAAGGGGAGATTCAGATTGATGGCAGTTGATAAGGAAATTGGTCCCATCTCCTCCATTTCACAATAATAATCGTGATTACGGGTCCTGAGTGGCTACGAGTCTTCATGGCCGCCACAAGCAGGGACACACCTGCTGTACCGTCATTTCTCTACCTGATTCTCTCCTCTTCCACTTCCACTTTGACTCTCTTTTTTTTTTCTTCTTATTTCTTCAATTGCCACGCGTTCCTCCTTTACGTTCTGCACGTTCTGCACGTTTCCTTGGCCGATCTGACGAGACGCTGAATTCAGAAGCAACGATTCCATTGGATTTTCAGAATCAGCCAAAGAGACCGAAACTGGAGACTGCGACGGCGACGAGGCCCACCAGGACTCGTAGGAAAACGAAAAAGTCCCACGAGCTCAAGGTCTCGTCGACTATCACACTGAGGGACCTGAAACTCATGGTGAGTCCAAAGAATCGCATCTTCTCTTCTTCTTCTTCATCTTCTTCATTTTCTTCTT
Source organism: Calameuta filiformis (assembly GCA_030142265.1). Classification (NCBI taxonomy): domain Eukaryota; kingdom Metazoa; phylum Arthropoda; class Insecta; order Hymenoptera; family Cephidae; genus Calameuta; species Calameuta filiformis. Next base: position 101,195 of record JARQSU010000802.1, read on the forward strand.
CTTCGAGTACTTATAGACTCGTTGGCCTTACGCGCGTTCGAAGGAGCAACGAATATGTATACGATGGTCTCGAGCCAGTGCGGCGGTAGGTGTGCCGATGAAAGCATTGTCGATTCAGAATCGGCCTGGAGAGCCGAAGCCGCAGCTTCTCTCGTTGATGGCGCGGTCCACGAACCAGAGTAGTAAAGCATAGTTATGGCTGGTTAGCATATGCGGGCCCTGGGAGTGTGCTTAAACTATTAAGCGTATTTATATTGCGAGGCCGAAGCCATCTCGCGGGGCCACCGGCAAAAACCCGAAAGAGCATAAACCCCGCACTAATAACAGGCCTCTACCACTCCTCGAGCACTCCACTTCACTCTGACTCTGACTCTCTTCTCCGCTCTCCTCCACTCTCCTCCGCTCTCCTCCGCTCTCCGCGAGCGGTCCACGCACTCCCATCCTCCTCCCCCCTCCCCCTGTCGCTCTCGCACTCATCTTCTCCGGTGCACCGATGCGTCCCGTCCAATTCGCGAGCCATACGCATCCCCGTCCCCGTCCCGTTCGGCACGCAGTGCGGCCACCAAAAACTTGTCGGGAAAAAAGAGAAGAAACAAACACCTAGGGAAATAACAGTTGGCATGATTGCTCCCTGGGATTGGCCGATGCTGCGTGTGCAGCCACTTTGGGCATCTTTTGGAAAAGCGCGCGAACGCGAGAATCCAAGAACAAATTTTGGACATTTGATGATCGAGTGCGAAGGAGCAGCGCGATGTCGTCCGCCAGACCCCCAGACCCCCAGACCCCCAGTCCCCCAGTCCCCCAGTCCCCAAGTCCTCCAGTCCCCAAGTCCTCCAGTCACCGCGGATCGAGACAATAACGCAGTTGCACCTTTTTCCTCACGGATGGATGAACGGGCGGGATTATGTCGATGGGCGAGAGAGAATGGAGACTTTTACGTAATGCCTATCTCTTGCGGCCGGTCTAAACGCCCGCGCTGTAAATATTACTTTCTACCACATTCCGTACGCTTTGTCTTTTTTTTCCCTTCTTTCTCTCGATCTTTTCTTCTCGTTCGATTCGAGCAGGGAGCCCCTCTTGTCACGGCAGCTCAGGAAATCGAGCGAGAACGGCTGCACGTACGTGGCTGCACCAGTACGTTAGGCTGGATAACGCAGGAATCGCCGAAAGAGAGTCTCATACGTGTCCCGCGTCTTCTCTGTCTTCTGTCTCTTCTGTAGTCCATTATAGTCTATACTCTGTAGCTATCTCTAGCAGCGGCGTCTTGCACAGGTGCATCGGGGCTGCAAGTGCCTCAAGCCGAAGATCCGGTGCGCCTGTCTCTCTTTCTCCTTGTGCGTGTGTGTGTGTGTGCGCGCGCGCGCGCATACAAGATCCTCCACTCGTAAAAGTACTTAGGTGCTCGCGCGAGGCTCACGGCGTGCCTTGCTCGTAAAACGAAACTGAATACGTTTACACCAACACAGTCGCGAATTGCACTCGAAATCCGTGCAGCAAACACCGACGTGCTTTCACAAATTAAGCAATTACCAGACGCATGCTCACCGACCGACGACCCCCCCTCCAACCCCACTCCTCCCCCTCTCCCCCTCCCCGCCACTCTGGCTGTGCAATTCAACCTCCTTACTCCTCCTTTGCCCTTATCTCTGTCTTCTCTTGCCCTCTTTTCTCTTTCGCTCCCAGGGCTCTTTCCCTGTACGCAGTCACTCGTAGTAGCCTTTCCCTTATCTCGATTTTACAGACGATGCAGATCTGTGGCGCTGGACCCTTCGATCAGCATCTCATGTTGGGGGAGCACGAGCTGACCGACCACAGCGAGAGTTTGGGATCCCTAGGGATCTATCCCGGTGCGCTACTGACCCTCAAGGTAAGAGTAATCCTGCTTGTCTACGACTTAATAGGGATGCTGTATGTACCAGCGGAGGCCGCCGGTATAATTCGAAGCCGCTCGACGAACGTCCAATGTGAATTCCCATTACATAAACGATGGAAACGAGCATATCTCGGGACTTGGTCGGCCGTTACGGTGGCCTAGGAAAAAAAAAAAGTTCTCACTGCCAGGGACAAAAAGTTGCCAATAAAGCCCGTTCCGCTGGCTACTTTTCTTGCTGTTGTTGTTGCCGTTGCTTCTGTCGTTGAGGCTGCCCGTGCCTACTTACCTCTCCATTGTCCATCCTTCAGGAAACTATTCTTCGGTTATGCGCGCTGCAGTTGCCACAGTTGGCACAGCTGAAACAGCTGGAACAGTTGGACCAGTTGGAACATTCTTCCTTGAACTTTTGATCGGAAACGTCTTCGCCTGGAAACTACACGTTCGCCGTTAACCCTTTCGCGAGGTACACGCGGAATGCAGAGAGGGGGAGGTTCACACCCCTGTGACAAACAGTGTGCAATTTAGATTTAAGATCAACCCTCTCTCGGAGCATAGAAAGGACAATGGATAAGTTAGTCTGTGACAATCAGCAATGGCCGAGATAAGGGTAAGAGAAGAGCGGCAACTGTTGTGCGAGACTCTCTCTCTGGATTAGTCGAGAGAGGCGCCCTCGAGATTAGGAGACTTAATTGGTCTCTTCTCGCCAGCAAGTGAGAAGGAGCCTAGGAAGATCTGAGGAGACGATTCGGATGTTTGTTTTTGGTTTTTTTGTTTTCTCACATTTTTTATCCAAATGTTTTTTTTCTCTCTTACTTGGAAAATCTGTGCGCCTTTTTGCCGGCGTTTCCAAATAATCAGGAATTGCGTCTCGCTGGGCGCGAACCTGCAGCCGCGATTCGTACGCGAGCAAGAAAGAAATCCATTCGCGCGGCAAGCAGAATAATTCCAGCATTCCGACACATTCCTTCGTTTATGGTCGAGCGATTTTATGAAACTAGCTTGGTGCCAGTGGGTTCTCGGCACTCGCTACTTCCCATTGGAGATCGTTAATCTTGACTGATCTTTGGCCAACGGAGAGAATGAAGAATCAGCTGGAATCTTATTGGGACGATGCAGAAGAACGATACAGCTTCGGCTCCTCTCAATGAAAATCATACGAAATTAAGGATTTATATTTTTTACGCTTTTTTTGCGTCTTTCTTTCTTTCTTTTTTTTTTCTTTCTTTCTTTCACAACTCTTTGGACATTTTTTTCGGACTATCTGGACCGCGCGCTCTTCATGCCTGATCGAGCGGAGTCTTTACGTCTTTAGAGTCGCTCGGGCCGGTCGCCAACGGGCGGCAGCCGCGTTTGATGTCGTGTGACGAATGTCCACGTTGGACGCGCCTTTCTCTCTCTCTCTCTCTCTTTCTCTCTCTCTCTCTCTCTCTCTGCATCATCTTCCTTTCTCCCTTCTTCTCTCACATACTTCTTACCCCCCCACCCACCCCTCTATCTCTCTCTCTTGCTCGCTCTTGATTCTCGGTTCTGGACTCTCCTCCGGGAATCAAGAATCCTATATTACGGAGTCTCCGCGAGCCTGATGCACCTTCTCTTCCGCCCCACATATCCCTCTCTCCCTTCTTCCCAGAGAAAATTGGAAAGATCCGAAGGGGCTTTTATACGCGCGACGTAAAACGAACGACGAGACACAAGAGCGAAACACAAATTGGATCACGAGTCCTTGGAAGGAGTATGGTGGTTTAACCCTTTAATCGTCCATCGCGAGTGGAACGCGCAGAGCGAAGCGACCAAGAAGGAAATATTACTATATTAATATTTCTGTCTCAATCGTGTCCCGCAGTGTCTGTACGTGGAAAATGTGAAAAGCGAAGTTTCCACCGAAGCAAGAAAAGAGTCGCAGCGACAACAGTAGCGGCAATGAATACTCGGGCCAGAGGAAAAAGTTCCAGGAGTTTCCGTGCCGAAGCGAACGAGGAAAATGAACTAGGACTGCGTTTACGGGACGAACGGAGCAAAACCAGGATGCTGCGAATCCTGAAGCGGAGCAGCGCGCGCGCGCGCGCGCCCTTCGCTCTTTATTCTTCTACTTATTCTTATTCTTCTTATTCTTCTAGAAGACAGTAAACGCGCCCTCTCGTGCAGGTAATGGCGACAATTATCCGCGCCGGTGAACTCGGCATTAAAATCAAATCACTCGTCCCGACGTCCCGACGTCCCGACGTCCCAGGTGCTCTTCCTCCCACCTCCGAAAACTCTTATCATATTGCATCGCTCATACGCTTCTTTCTCCTCTTCCTATTCTTCCTCCTCTCGCAGACAGCCGAAGAAAATATAGTTTTGACGTGAATGCGTGGCGAAAGGAAATATGGATTCCGCTATGAATTTTTCCCTGGCGCCAATTCCCAGCTGTGTCCTATATGAGATTCGTCCCCGGCGCGCGAGATCCTCTCGTATTCCTTGCCGTTTTTTTTTTCTCACATCTCTTTAGGCAGGCCTTGTTCTTTTTTTCGGAGGCCGATTCGCGCCTTCCGGGGGCCTAAGTTAATATTAATGGGGATATTTATGACGGGGGGTCAGCGGTCAGTATTTGCCTGGGAGGCTGTACGGCTGCTCACTACTACCATATCACTACTGCAGTGGAGAAGTTCCCCGCAGGCTAGAGTCCCGGAGATTCGGCGCGAAGGAGGAGGAGAGGAGGAGAGGAGGAGAAGAGTATTCGAAAGAGAGAGCGTCCAGGATACTCGTGAAGTCTCTGATAAAAGGAAATCTGTAAATGCCATGATTTATGGAAGCTTTCGCCCTTGAGCTCCCTAAACGTTTGAATAAGTTATAGTCCGACGCCGACTGGACGCTCAGGCCCAGTGCGAATACCAATGGACGGTACGTTGCAGTTATTTATCGGCGCTAGGAGGAGTGGAGGGGAGGGGCAAGCGAACGAGAGGAGAAGAGGAAGAAGGAGCTGCGAGAGCGCGAGGAAAGTCAAAAAGGAGAGAAGAAGAGAAAGTGAGAAGAAATCAAAGTGGTGGTGGTGGTGGTGGTGGTGGTGGTGCCCCTGGTGACGTTTCTAGCGTTAATTTCTTTTGACTTGGTGGTGCCCAGCCTGGCATCCTGGCCACTTAACGCGATGCCGTCTTCCTGCCAGGCACAACTAAGCTTCTGTTTGTTGATGCTAACCTCACTGCAAGCTAACCGGGCATTCAGTCAGCAGCCAGCCATTGAACCATCCACTCGGATCAGTCCATCTCTTGTGTCGGGGCTCTTCTGTCTCGATCACCACTTGGCCACCACTTGGCTGCTGTGAACTCCTTGGCGCAGATGACGCGAGGAGTCTTCCTTATCCTCTTGGTCGCGATCGGCTACGTACGTCTTTCGCGTCTTTCGCGAACGCGTACTCGCTACCGCCGCGTAGTATTCTCAATGGCGGGACATGTGATATGGCGAAAGGGGACAGGCGCGTCTCTCTTATTGCCTGCTGGTGGCTGCTCGTTTACTGGGTTTCTCTCTCTGTCTGTCTGCTGCGTGCGCTTGCACTGCCGACTGCAGGCCTCTTTCTATTCGAAGCAGCGCAGGAACCCTTTTAAACGCCACAGGTTGCCCCTTGCGAACAAGTGGTAACACGTGCGTGCCCAGCAGCCCTTTACAACCGTCTACGAGTCTTCCCAACTGTCCCTGTCTTTTATATGTCTTTTCGATGCTCTCCTAGATTATTTTTATTGACTCCGACACATGTGACTACACGCAGCCCCATTTATCCAGCGCGTATGCTCGGGTCCTCCAGGAAGGCCAGCATCTCCGGAAGCCTTAGAGTGTCTCTGCTCCGGGCATGTAGGCGCAGGACGGTTAAGCACGCACGCATTTATCCTCGAAGGTCGAGGAGTCAGTCAGTGGAGTGTTGGGCATCCCCGAGGAGGAGGAGGATTTGTCCCCTAATGTAGTCGCAGTGAGGGGTGGTGGTGGTGGTGGAGGTGGTGGTGCCAGGGTGGATCTTCTTCTTGGCCTCGCAGTAGGCGTCTAGAGAGTGAGTAATGCTCACGACAAACGCAGCCTTGGGGGGTGGAAGGGCGATGGGCGATGATACCGGTCTGGATAGGGGTTGCTCCAAGATCCCTACAGATAGGGTGCTAAGCGACACACTAAGGCTACCCCATCGAGCAGCGCTGGGGATGCGAATCGGTCCTGATCTCGTTCCTGCACAGCAATTTGCCATGCTCTCATTTCTACCGCTGCTTCTCCACTCTGACAATGAGGGAACAGTCGAGAGAGAGAGAGAGAGAGAGAGAGAGTGAGAGAGAGAGAGAGAGAGAGAGAGAGAGTAGCTATCACTCCTTTCTTCGTGTATCTTATTCTCCCTTATTATCATTATTCTTCGTCCCGATTTCTTCTCTCATCGGCACTGTCGTCAACGGGATACAGGCTCAGCCTCCATGGTGCTTTTTTTTTGTTTTCTTTCAATAACGAATCCTGCTTCGTCTCCGATGGTTTTCATCTAGATCAGGAATGAGAGAATGATTCACGCACGCGTAACTTGGCCCGAGAACGAGAGAAGAGAAAGAGAGAGAGAGAGAGAGAGAGAGAGAGAGAGAGAGCTGGGTGGAGGGAAGGGGTGTGTGGCAGTACTGGCTGCTGGTTCATTTTGTAGATCGACGCTACACCATGAAGGCTTCCTTTGTGCCTGGCGGAAGCATGCTTCGCCTCTGATGCTGCGTAGGGACTTGCTTCCAGGTTTATGCTGGGCCTTGCTCGTTCCTTGCACCATAGAGCATCGTCGCTCCGAGAGCTAATGGGGAGGGGGAGTCACCACGCACCATGGCTAACGTGCGTCCCGAGGTTCGATCATGTGGAAATGTTACACTGTCATCGACGACGGGCCAGCGCGATGCTCTCTCGATACCTCCTCCTTATTCCTTGGCTCCTTCGTCTTCGCCTCCTTCACCTCCTTCACCTCCTTCGCCTTCTCTTTTGCCTTTCATTGGCTGTGCTGTACCTTTTATATGTCAAGACCTTCTCAGTCTCTTATTCATCGTACCGGTGGAGCAAGAGAAGAAGGTTCCCCGACTTCCGTTATCGCGGTCCTGCGCTCCTCTTCTCCCTCGCCCTTCTGCTTCTACGAACTCTCCTTCTCCTGCGCGAACTACGGGATTCTCCTAGTGGTAGATACGGTCCTCTAGGTACTACGGATCTTTAAGAAAAACCATCCGACCTCACCCAGTGTCCAATCGAGCGGAAAACTCATCAGGCGCTTTATACGCGACACCTCGAGGTGTCAGTGACCGCCGAAAAACTCCCTCCTCCTCCTCCTCCTTCACCTCCTCCACCTCCACTCTCCTCTCTTCGATCTTCCATGCCTTTTTCACTATTTCTCTTTTCAACTTTTCACCTTTTTATTCCTCCTTCCCTCGTCTCCTCTTCTATATTCTCCTCGAGAGAATGTGGCAAGAGCATCTCTAGAGAAAACTCGAATTCTTCCTTCTACGCGGAATTCTCGGAGGCTGCAAAAAATCTCTTTGTTTCTTCTTATTTTTTAGCCGCGAGTAACCGTTAAGTAGTCTGCTCTCGGTACGTGTGGGTCTTCTTATTCTTTGCTCTCCTCCTCCTCCTCTTTCTCCTCTCTCTCTCTCTCTCTCTCTCTTCCTTTGCTTGCTTTCTACCCTGAAGAGTATAAAGACGTTCTCGGGCACAGGGTCTCTTCTCAGGAATAATTTGAATAATTACCAGGCACTTTTTTCCTTTAGCATCGGGGATGCTAAACAGCTGTTGTGCCCCGTCCCAGTGCCTATTCCCTGCCGAGAGACAATGCTCGATCTTCCTCCCTCCCTCTCCTTACTCATTTCTGGGTCTTGTCCTGTTTCCTACCTCCACACTACATGCACGCTCTTAATTGACACGGGCGTGTCCTCCGTGCCAAAACTGTCGATGCATCCCGGACAGACTCCCGTGCGCGCGATATTACTCTTGGCGACGTACAATGTTATTGCCGGGTTCCTGGAGCGGTCCTTGGGAGGCTGCGATAGGGAGGCTGCGGAGGCTGAGGAGGCTGAGGAGACTCTCGTGCAATATAGGAGAAACGTGTCGGCCTCTTAAATGCGCGCGGAAAAGGGCAGAAGTGACGGAGGTGCCAGAGGGATGGAAATGGGAAAGAGGAGGAGGAGGAGGAGGAGGAGGAGAAGCCGCGACAAAACACACGAGTGCCAGCGGGCTGACTCGAGACAACCCCAAGTAATAATTCCTCGGCCGAATTAGCGCCATAAGTCTGCTAGGGCTGACAGCACCGTAGACAATATTAATCTACTTTGAATTTATACTCGCCATCCACGCCGAGAGGACACGCGTTTCCCACTACCGCAGGAGTCTCTCATCCTTCGCGAAAAGTCTCCCAAGAGTCCTTCGCGCACTCCTTTCGGCGACGATCCGCTCCTCCGACGATCCTGGAAGCGGATCGGCCGAGCGCAGCAGCGCGCGACGTTTATTAAGTCCTGCGGCTCCACGCGCGACATTAACAGAGAGAGATTCCTCGAAGCCTCCGGCTCTGAGATAAATGAGCTGAGCCGACGCGAGCCTGGAATAGCTCACGGGACTCGGGAGTCCTGCAGGAAAATTTGCCTGCAGGAAGATTTGCCTGCAGAAGGATTTGCCTGCAGGACTCCTCTTCCTCTGGAGGCCCATCGCCGTTCCCGCCACGGCTGAAGAAGGAGGCGCAATTCGAGCGGAGGTAGAGGAGCGGCGCCCGTCCTGAGAAATAAGAGGCAGACGGCGCACTTACCGAGAGCAAACGAGTCCATGAAAATCTGAAGAGGAAGGTGCGCGCAGCCTCTCTCCTCCGTGGACCAACGAGGCTTTGCGCTTCGGTTTACCTTGGTGCAACTACGCGGGCAAACGGAGGAAAAAATTTATGTTAAGGCGAAGACGGCGCAGCTCACTGCCGGGGATTAAGACATTCTCGAACTAATAATTTTCAGCTGGGCTCTGGGATATTTTGTCCATCTCGGCGGAGGATCTTCCGTGGCCTCCGCGGCTCCTACGAGCTTCCTGCCTCCTCGGCTCGTCTTGCCCGGATGCTGCTGCTGCTCCTGACCATCCGCGCCTCCCACGCCTCCCACGTCATCCCACGTCACCCAAGCTGCCTTCTTCTTCTTCCTCTTCTTCTGGACGACTCGGCCGTGGCGGCATCTAGGACTCTATCCTCGGACAATAGGTCTTAGTCCGAGAGAAGGCAGAGCCCCGAGGTACGCGGTTCGAACCCCGACTCTACAATTATGAGCCATACCACGTCGGGACGAGCTCATAACGAACTCACTATATTGCCAAGCATTTCAAAAGTGGCCATAGCCTCCCTGCCCCCGCTCGCTCGCGCACTCTCGGGCTTATCCTTCTTTTGCCTTCGAGACGAGCTCTCCTCCTTTTCCACGTTCCCTCTCTCTCTCTTTCTCTCTCTCTCTCTCTCGCTCGCGCTCTGGGAGAAGTTCCGGAAAGGGGCAGAATCCACGGAGAAACCACCCGTTTTCAGAGCAAGAGGGAGCAGCAGTGTGATGCACTTACGAGAATTCCACGCGGCCGCACCATTTTCGATCTATACCCACTTTGGCAGCGCCTCGCCGTGTCTTGGCTGCGAAATTCTTATTCCACGGTGCTGCGCGCTTATAAGCGCACACGTGGAAGGAATCTTTAGGATTCCATTTGAAAATAAATCACATTGTATAAGACGCACTTGCGCGGTTCGCATAGGTTTAACGTTTAACACGTGAGTGAGCGAGAGAGAGAGAGAGAGACAGTTGCGTTGGATGGTACAGAGAGTGAGTGTGTGAGAGAGAGAGAGTGTGTGTGTGTGGGGAGGGGGGAGGCGAGCAGCAAGTGGCACCGACCAGATGTGAATGTGGAGGCGACATGTGCGTCCGCGCCATCGGGATGACACTCGCTATATTTAGACCTATGGGAAAAGGGGTTTCGTGCGACGTGATTACGTCGGGTGAGATGGCGAGAGAGAGAGAGAGAGAGAGAGAAAGAGAGAGAGAGAGAGAGAGAGAGAGAGAGAGAGAGAGCCAAGGAATATGATAAAATGAGCATAAGAGAGAAATATCGCATTGGTATCGACTCCCCGTGCTACTCGCGGGGAATCCAAAGCAGCGACTTACTCCATTATACACCGTTCGTCGATTCTCCAGAGGGAACCAAAGAAGAACGAGGAGGAATCGTAAATACATATGAAAACCATGAGAAAGAGGATAAGGAGCACGAAGAAGAAGTGCAGGAATGAGAACGAGGTCCGTTTAAAAGGGTTAACGATCGAGAGCGATGACATTGGGGAGGGAGGGTGGCTGGGGGAGGGGAAGGGGCAAAGGGGCACCGGCACTCCGTCAACCGCTAGTTCAAATATTCACACCCTAGCTCCGTCCTCGTGTGCTTTTTTAATTCCTCCTTCCCTCCCCCGCCCCACCTCCCGGGACCTTGTGCCCCGAAACCGAGAGTCCGCGAGGCCATCTTTTTTCCGCGTTCTTAAGTTATGGCGGCCCTTTTTGCCCGGAGGCCCCTCGGCTCTACGATTTTTTTACCTCGCGGGTCAGGGATTATTAAGACTCGAAGGGGAGAGAGAGAGAGAGAGAGAGAAAGAGAGAGAGAGAGAGTGAGGCCGACTCTGCTGACGGTCCCACAACTGTATACCCATATGTAGTTGCACCCACGTATGTCCTGCCTAGGAATCTAGAATCCTAAAGTGTCATCAACCCCTTTTTATTATTTTTTTTCCCTTCGTATTTTCTTCGTCCTCCTGTCTTCCCGAAAGAGGTTCATTCTCCAGCTTCTATGGTTATTATAGAAATATTCAATGGTGACCGATGAGTCCGTTGCCCATCCTCTATCCCCATCGTTGGATTCCACCCCTCGGGCTTCAACCAACCCTTCCTCCCTCCCTCCCTCGATAACTACGTGTGCCTATAGACACACGGTCGCAGGATATCACATATGCGATGTGGGAAGACGCGTGGGAAGACGTTCTAGCAGCCGTCGGCAGCTGTTCACACGTGTCGCCTCCTCTCTCTCTGATTCTCCTTCGCTCTCTCGCTTCTCCTCGTGCACATTAACTACGTCCGACGTTCTCTAGGAAAAACAAACAGCGATAGTTGATGCCCTCGTTCGGACCGCAAACGAATAGACGATCGAAGACGCAGAAAAGGAGACGCGAGAAGAAGCGGCGGCTGCTGCTGCCCCAGTCCCTTCGTGATAAAAATTATCTTTTTCATTTTGCAGATCGACACACCTATCGAAGGTGAGGGAGATGCCGAATCCGATTCGGCGAATTACGATGGAATCACGGAGAAAGGATTCAAGGGTAAGTTTATATATACATATATGTAAATGAGATATAGAAGATAAAGATAAACACAAAGAGAATTTTCTGTCGCGCAACTTTCACGTCTGGCTGGAAATTGCGCGATTCCCCGGTATATATACATATATATACGTACCTATCGTAGATCCCGGTTGAAATTAACGCCACGTATAAGTTATCCCTGTCGTGGAGAAGCGAAACCAATCCACTTAGAGATCCTGGCGTTTTGTTCTCAAACAAAAATCTGACAAATATGCTGCGATTTGCCGAAGAATGGAAGTGAGCGGTCGAGGAGGTGGAGATGGGAGGTGGAGGCGGGAGGTGGAGTTCTCAAGGCTTCTCCGCCACCCCTAACCACCGGAGTCACCTAGTTCTTCGGGCGCAGCTTTCCCCTTCCATCCTTATCTCCGTCTCTCTCCCTATTCTTCTTTCCTCTCGAGATCCATCCTGAGATCCTCCTCGCGGGTCAGGGGTTGATACAAGGACCGAAGGGATGAAGGGACGAAGGAGCCCACGGGGCTTCTATGGGGTGACTCTTAAATTACTTAGGTTGAACAAAACGTAACAAATGAGCCCGAATCGAGCCACTTATGCGATATTGGTCCATCAGAGCCACCTTTTACATCCCCCGAAGCGAAGCCACCCCTGGCTACGTTTCGAATATGTCATATCCTGTGGGTGTCGATTGCGCAACGACCCTTCCCTCCTTCCCTCTTTCCGCTGAGGATCGAAGAGGGGAGGAGAGGCTGTCCGAGGGTCAAGGGTGACTCTCAACTTCCTAATTCTTCGGATATATGTCCTGCCGGAGCGCGTCGACTTGCTTCCTTCCTTCGAAGGGTAGCAAAAGCGTCTAAGGGTGCGCGAAGCCCATATCTGGAAATCCTGACTAGGAAAGGATCTTCCGAGAAAATCCAGTTAGCTGTCCTGACGTAGATAGGGGTGGAAGGGGGGGGGGTGGTTTAGGGCTCATCTTTGTAAAAGTTTTCCAGCAGGACCGCGCGAAGGATGCTGCGCCCTTGTGGCTCCCAGGGCACCTTTCGACTCCCAGGATCCTCGGGATGGTTCTCGACACCCTTCCCGAGCCTCTAAGTCCTTTCGGTTATTAATGGTTTTCGCGAACTGAGTTCATTAGAAAGGCTCGCGAGAGCCTCGGTAAACTCCGCAGCATCCGCGGCATCCGCGAGACCCGTAGCTGCTTCCTTCGTGCTGAACCCATTCTACCAGCTCCTCTCCCGGCTCTCCCGGCTCCCCCAGCCTGGACCGCTCCGAACTCTCTCTCTAGCCCTTTCACCCTATCTGCTTGAGTACCCGGAGACGCCTTTTCCTACCACCCCACGTCATGTGCACCGCCTTGTATATTCAAAATTAGCAACGTATATTATTTCCAAGACTTTGCCACCCTGCGTTTCAGCAGCCCTCTGCCTCCCCCCTTCGCCCCCTTCGCCCCCTCCCCTGGTTTCCACCTGCCTCGCCCACCTTTCTTCCTTCCCTGCAGCGTCTCGACACTTCGAGCACAGTGCCAATTGCGAAGGTGCTCGGAACTGTGGTTTTGCCCTTTTTCCTCTTTCGGCTTTTATTTTTTCTACCAGACTCAAAGAGTAACTTACTTAAGATGAAGATTAGCGAGTAATTCGTGGTAACACTGTTCCCGGGAGTCTCGGCCACTTTGCTTCGGGGAAGAAGCGGATGATGAGAAAGAAGGAGAAGGACGAGGATACGAGAGAGGGTTGCCGAGAGGAGGAGGAGGACGTTGCAGAGGATATTACTTTTTGCGCGCTCGGAGATTCGACAAGAAAAAAAGTACCCGAGAAAAATGCATATTTTAGCACGCTACTTTTACGCAAGAAGCATCACTGCGGCACGCACAGGGCATCCAGCGAACGATATGCGCTGTTTTTCGATCCTTTTGATTTTACGTCACGGAGAGAAGGTGTCGGTAAAGAGAGAGAGAGAGAGAGAGAGAGAGAGAGAGAGACCGAAAGAGAGACCTTTGTGGGGTAGGATTTTTCACTTTCGTATACCTGCCGCGAGTGCGAGAGAGATGCTCCTATAGGCGGTTACGTGCGCAAGACAAGGATAAGACACACTATTCGCTCGAATCGCGGCTACGGAAGGCACTCTTTTTCAATTGGCTCAATTCTGTCAACAATTCTTTAAGATTTTGAAAATCGGAGATCAGCCCGCGCTGGAATCGCTCGAATTTTGGCAGGAAGTTGCAAAATCGTCGGACTTTGGCTCGAGAGTCTTTAGAAAAGAAGATGCAATCTACAATTTACAACTGACTAATATTCTCGATCCCAGCACGCGTACTGCTCAACCGGCGCATCGGCGCATCGGTGCATTCTTGTCCATATTTGTAATACGAACAGAGTCAAGATCGCCAGGAATTATACTAGAGTCGAGCAGGCCGGTAATGCAATAATAAGTATAAGTCTCCGGCGTCTGGCTCCTCCGAGCCTTCAGCTCGCAATCACAACGACGGAGTCTCTGACTATTATGTCGTTTGATAGAGCCCGAAGCGCTTCTCTCGTTTAAAGAGGAGGAACGAGTCCTCTCGACAAAATGGCACATCGCCTAACCGCAATCGCCTACGAGAAACGAACCTTTAATCGTCCCCGCTTTTATTTCTACCTTCTGATTTAATCCTCGTTTCCTCTCCGGGACTCTTTGCTCTTCTCTTCCTCTCTTTCTCTCGCTCTCTCTCTCTCGCTCCGGCAGCTTCCGCGTCCATCGACTTCGCATGTATCATGGAAAACTCTCGCGCTTATCCGTCGATGTAAATGCATTGCTTTTTTCTGGCCCTTTTCCAGAAAGGGAGGGGAGCGGAAAGAATTGAGGGTTGAGAACGACGGGGGGGGGGGGGCGGTAGGGGGGGTCTAGCGACGGGATCCCTCTTCTCGTTTCTTCGGGGTGGCGATATTTTTTGCTATTAGCTAAGTATGCTGCTTCTGGCTTATGTTAAGCTTCAGCAATTATTTGTCATAGTCAAGTAACGCGCTACGAGACAAAAGAGCGAGGCGGACTATAGCTGTGCCGCTAACGAACCTTAACTGCGCGAGACTTTTCTTTTATCTTCCACGGGTCTTCCGACATCCTCGAGATCCCATTTTCCAGCCCTCCCCCCTCTCCCCCCTGCCAAACTCCTGTCGGTCCAGTTTTGAGAGAGGCAGCAGGAGCTCCTTAAGAAAATCCGCGGCCGATTTTCTCTCTCTCTTTCCTAGACGCGCAAGGCGTTAAACGAGCCTTAATTCGAACCGGAAGTCGTCCGCGCGATAAAAACAACTCGCGTCGTGCCCAGCAAATGGGTTAAAAATTGCCCCCGAGTAGACGCACCACCGAATTTCCTGTCGACCCCAAAATTACCAGCCCTCGCACCTCGTTTCTACCAGTCTCAAAATATCCGCCAGAAAACTGGAGGTCCTGCTTCCTCTTCTCACGAGGTTTACCCCATTCTTTGCCATTTATTTTCTACTCCCGTATCATGGAGGGAGGGAGGAGGGTGGAGGAGGGAGGAGTCCCTTAGGCGGGCAGAACTTTTTCAAAAAGGATCACTCGAGCGCACAAGTCAGCCAGTCGACTGGAGAACTTGCTTCCTCTCCCATGTTTTCTCCATCTTTTCCGTCTTTTCCATATTTTCCATCTCCTTCCAGCAGTATTCGCTTCTCCGCCCGACGACCTTGGTAGCTACACGGTAAAGAGATAGAGCTGGTGGAAGAGCCGAGGAGGCGTCGCGACGCCACTCCGTACTCGAGGATCGCCTCTTATTTTCTGCTTTCAGGAACCGAATTGGTCACAGGCTGATCCAGCGCTGTTGGGGAGATGATTCAAAACGAAGATGCAGCATCGACGACGTTCTCGAAGAAGACGCTCTCAGGACTCATCCGATGACTCGACGGCCGAAGGCGTCGCGCGAGTTAATCGATCGATCGACATACTAGGATTATTTTTTATACGCGAGAAGTGGGACGATCGAATAAATCCCTCAGGACTCCAGGATGATGAAAGCGATGGGTGGGCGATATGCAGAGGGAGACGAGAGAGAGAGAGAGAGAGAGAGAGAGAGAGAGAGAGAGAGAGAGAGAGAGAGAGAGAGAGAGAGAGAGAGAGA
>JARQSU010000802.1:117795-135295 GCA_030142265.1 Calameuta filiformis
TCCGATGATCCCATCACCCGGAAGCTCCTTAAAATTTAGGATTCGAAAGGATTTCGTTGCACGGGGCAGTCGGGCAGCCGGGCAGCCAAGTAGCCTGACTGAATGGCTGAATGGCTGAGTGGCTGAGTGGCTGAGTGGCTGAGTGGCTGAATGGGAAAGTGAGGTACGCAGGCGTCTATATGCTCGCTTACGGTTACGCGTTAATTAGTTGAAGGAGTTAAGGTAAGTGGGAAGGAAGGAAGGGCGGAAGGGCGGAAGGTAGGTTGGCTAGGTGGTCCCAAAGGGACGAGTCATCATTGCCTCATTTACTCCGTAAAACAATCTGCCAGCAGTTCAATGGGCTTAACTATATTAAACTTGGCACCACGTAATTAAACTTAGTTATACTCTACACTGGTCCACGCTGAGCTACAGTGGCTGCGCGAGGATGAATCTGCGAGCGTTAAGAGCGAGCAGGATATTTGCTTTCGAATTCTTACTCGCGATTGGCTAATGGCGTCGGGACGCCGTTTGCCCTTATCTTACTCGCTGCCCTTCGTTGTAGCGAAGTTACCGTAGAATCTCTAGTTTTGTTTCAGCGGCTGGGCTGCTGGAATTCTCGGTGGAAAAATCGCAGCCGGATTAGCGAGAGAAAGCCTAGGGCAGATTTTGAACGGCGTCCTCGGCGGATCCTGTTCCCCGTGTGGTGGGTGGGTGGGTGGGTGGGGAGGGGGAGGGGTACAGTTAACGCCTTTTTACCGGATACTGCTAATCCATACAAATGCCTCGCGGACCCGTCACAGCCTTTTTCCCCAATTTGTCCGCGCGCGGTGAGACTCTGGACCCGCATGCGAGAGGCTGCGTAATCTTGACGGAACGACGCCGCGACGCTGATGTTTCGGTAAACATCGTGTAATTGAACTGACGACTGGGAAAACTCAAAGCGCCTCTCGCTGCTCTGTCGCTTTTTCACAAATTCCTACGATTCGTATTTTCCCACGTCACGCGTTCTTTGGGGATAATCTTTTTTTTTTCTTTTTTTTTTTTTTAATCAGCACTTAAATAATATTTGGCTGGTCGCGTCGTGGGACTCGAGATATTCGCTCGGGGAGAATCGCTAAGTTTTCCCAAAGTAACTTGGAAGGGACGGCTTTAAGATTCGATCGTTCAACTCGGTCGATTCTCCCGGCGCAGTGCGAAGCTTCTCTCCTCTCTTCCCTCTTCTCTGCGGTCCGGCAAAAAGCGTCTCAAGTTTTGCCCACGAAGAAAACAGAAACTCCCCCCGAGCAAAAAACCGGAACACGGGGGAGGCGTCGTAGAAGCGTAGCGTGGTTGCCCGGCGGGGGAGGGGAGGCACAGAGCCAGGAAATTTTTGACCCCGTGAACCCGCGAGATTCGTCGTGCGTCGCGTGCCCCTTGGTCCCGTGGACCGGGAGGCTGCTCGCGCGATCTGGCCAAGGTGCCGAATTTTCGGGGCATCCGTCTCCAGGAGTCCTTCCGCTCTCGCGCCTCCGTCGACGGAATTAAAGTCGAAGCGGCGTCCGGGGACAAAACTTCCTCGAGCGCGTAGACAATGGGGAAGCTGGCAAGTCAAACGCAAAGCGGAGATGACAAATGAAAGGCGATTCCTGCTTCCACTGTTTCATTTGTATCCTAGAGATACGTGCTCTGGAGCTTCGCCCGGAGTCTGCGGGGCTGGAGACGAGCGCGTTCGCGGCGCGATATACAATTTACCTTATAATTTAACGAGCCTTTCTTAGGAGGCTGCGACTGGAAACTGAGAAAAATCTTAGCGCGATCTCGGAGTTGGTCTGGTGAATCGAGATAAATAAGGGAGCAGGGACGGCCGGGTGGGGGGGGGGTGGACGGTGGGACTAATAGGTTGGAGGACCACGCGTTTAATTGATACTAATTAACATGTTTCGTGTCCCAGCAGCGCTGGACCCGAGCGGCGGATCCGCTTTCGGGGACTGCAAAGACGGGCCCTAAGGCCCAGGAGGGGCAGCGGGGGGAATAGGGCCCTGCCAAAAAGTCCCTTCGTTCGTGGAACGACGTTTCCAATTCGCGTCGCGATATTTTTTGTAATTAATCTTTAGACTCGGCGAGATCCGAGACCAGTCTGTGCCGCGGTGTATCTAGTTTTTGCGGGCGTCAGATGACAGTCGCTTATTTACCGGGGGCCCTGCGGCCATCTTGCGCGATCCGGACTTAAGGAGGCGAGTCGAGAAAAAGCTTAAGTAAGCGATAGTCTCCGGCTCGAATTAATCGATCGGTTATCGGAACCAGAAGAACCTAAGATGGAGCAGGACCGAGAGGAGAACGCATCGTGGAGGCCCTCGTGCTGCCGCCCCTGGGGCCCCCCCTCTTCGTCATGGAGAATTCTCAAAATTCTTTAGATAGGCCGGTCTGGGCCCTACAGTCCCATTTTCCATAAGGTTGCTGACGTACCGTCGCTACCGATGCTTCGTCTTCCAGCGTCACTTCTATTCCCTGGACTCTCCTGTCTTCTTCGTTTTTACTCGCTTTTGCAGAGACACACCTTCCGCGAGCGGCCATTATAATGACATTAGCCTCAAAGGGAAGCGAGTCTCCTGACTCCTCCTTACTCCTTCTTACTCCTTCTTACTCCTTCTTCCTCTCTACAGGGTGCCCGATAAATAATCCCTTGCCGAATGGACCAAAAGGGACCAAGAGACATTATGGAGTGGAACGCGCGTAGTTCCGGCCGCGTTGATCGTGGCCAGGGGGGAGGTGCGGGGCATCGGGCAAAAAGTCCAAGTGCAAAGAGAAGAGGAGGAGGAAAAAAGGGAGGGGGGAGGGATAGAAAAAAAGAAGGAGAAGATAGCGAAAGGGCACGGGGACCTGTGCATCCCTCTCGCGTCTCTCGCGGCCCTGGCGACGCGGCGCGCCCCTGTTTTTCGTGAGCCGCACGGCCGAGAGCAGCTTGACAGTGGAATTGGGAGGAATTAAAAACGAAATGAAATAAAGCAAATGGAAAAGGAGCCACTGGTGGCCGCTGGTGGCCGCCGCCGGGTGCTTTGTGATGTTCGTAAAGGCCGCTTCCAGCTACCGGTAGCTCCTTGTATTCTTCTTCTTCCTTCTCTCTCCCTCTCTCTCTCTCTCTCTCTCTCTCCTTCCCTCTCTCTCCTAGGCTTTACCTTTTGTTTTACCTCAGCCCTGTGCGGAGCCCTCGGTCTCCCTGGGGCTGCTGGCCTCTTTCGGACTTTCATGCAGCGAGGAACTAATTTGAAACGAGTGCGAGTCGTTCCTCTCTGGTTTCGATCCTCCTGGACATCCCGGCAAAAACTAATCTTTCTCCATTAGCATTTCTAATACGTCTATCTCGAATTAAAAGGATGTCCCACCGACGTCCCACCGATGTCCCAACTCGGCTGGTCTCTGGTCCAATCGCAGAATCTCGATTAAACGAGAGAACGAAGAATCCATTGAGAGAGAAGCCTGCACCTACGCTGCTCAAAGCGAATAAGCAGATGAACGTCCAGTGTCGAAAATTCCGCCTTATCCAATTGCCATTGATTAATTGTCCCAGGCCAATAGAGAAGATCGGACAAGGAGAACGACGATAAATTCTCTAATTATTGGTCTAAACTGCAATTAACAGGCTGCAGTTTAAAGGTTTGTGGGAAAGGAGTCTGACAAAATTAGCGTCAATTACCTAAGTGGATTAAGCGCTCTTAATTGATAATTGGACCGACGTCAAATTGCGTAATCGACCTGATAATCCCTGCCTCGATAAAGATCTTTACGTACGTTACCTAAAACACTTTTCCAC
Source organism: Calameuta filiformis (assembly GCA_030142265.1). Lineage (NCBI taxonomy): Eukaryota > Metazoa > Arthropoda > Insecta > Hymenoptera > Cephidae > Calameuta > Calameuta filiformis. Next base: position 121,568 of record JARQSU010000802.1, read on the forward strand.
CGATTCCTCGATCGATTCTACGTTTTCCATATTACCTAATCAATTCGATTATTCGATTCTGCAGCTCGACTTTGCGCTCAGGGCTCCTTCTTGGAATTCCTTTGGGGAATGAGCCGCCCATCCTGGACGGCGGCTCAGCCGCTGAACAACTGAACAACTGAACCACTGAACCTCCAAACTTTAAAGCCTTCGGATGATCCAGCGTCTCTAGAGAATCTTCGGATCGTCAAATAAAGATGGAAACTATGCTAAGAGTGTATTGGGGCATTGTTTGTCCCGAACGTTATGCTTCTTCTCTCCTTCTCTTCCGAGAGAGAGAGAGAGAGAGAGAGAGAGAGAGAGAGTCGATCTACTCTTGACGTAGATCGTAGATCCTAGAGTGGAATTGAGATCACGAAGGAGTTCGTGAACCCGGACAAAAACTCGTTAGGAAAGGAGCTCTCTTTCAAGTTCCTTTTTTTTCTTTCCCTAATTCCAGTCAAGATGCTTTTTTATCCTCGAGGCGACGCTAATCCAAAGTCGATTCGTCGATCGCTCGATCCAGGATTTGACCACGTGGGACCGAGACTGGACCAGAGCAGAAGGAGGCAGGAACGAACATGGAAGACGAGTCGGTAAAACAAATGAATAATTAAAAGTGCAGCAGGTCAAACGTTTTAACGGAGTCTGAGGTTCAGGAGGTTCAGGAGGTTCAGGAGGTCCAGGACGTCCAGGACGTTCAGAGGGACCATAAGTCCTGCACGTAAATGCACTCTCCGCTGCTGAACGCAATTATCCCATTTAAATTAAGCCGCATAATTGGACGGCGTCTATTCACACTCGTAAACTCTTGGCTTTTAGAGTCCGACGAGATGAATTTAAAAAGTTGAGAAGCACGAGAAAAAGAAAGAGCCACTGAAAAAAAAAAAAGGAGCGATCCTTCGGCAGGATGCTGCTACCGTCGTCCTCCAGTCCGCTGGACCTCTCTGACCTTCCATCGCCTCGTCCCTCTTGCGCCTCTCCTTTCTGAATTTTGCTTTTTGCGTTTCTTCCCTTTTCCCTATCTTGACTATCTCGGCTATCTTGGCGCAGGCACAAGTGAAAATTCATCCGGCCCCCGTGTGATCCAGGATTAAAGAAAGACACATTAATTATCCTTTGAGCCTGGCAACACGTACGATTCTCCATTCTCTTTTTACCAAAGGTAGAAAACGCGAGGCTACGTGCGAACGTCCTGCATCTGCGTAATCCTCGCGAATTCGAAATGCCCAATTACGATCTTAATTACTGCCCGTTTGCTTAATTGGTTTCGTGCCGGTCATCTTCCTCGACAATTAAAGTAGAACGTTTTCATCCCCGCCGTCAGAAGCCACCCGGGGACAACGTACTCGCGCATCCTTGATCCTCCAGGATTAACGCGCTTCCCGAAAATCCTGAAAGGATTAACCGCGCTCCGATCAGCCAGGACTCTTCGGCGGGATAGTCGCAGGAGATAAGTCGCCCGTGCGTGTGTGTGTATGTGTGCGTCGGTGGCTGTAAAAAAAGGACACGATACAAGGCTGAAAAAAAAGGGTTGAACCAAGAGAGCCCAAGTGTAAAGAGTCACTCCGAAGGGAAGAAGGAAAACGTCTGGCAGCTGTCGCTGCGAGAGGAGGGCGAGAGGAGGCCGAGACTAGGCATAGGTACTCGTGTGGCTGAGGAGGGCAAAGTCTAAGGGAGACGAGGACGGATAAAAAATAGAAACACAGCGAGGGGACTGATATTGGAATGGACCATCGGAGGAATCCGGAACTGCGGGCGCCACCTGCTACCGGGTGTCCAAAATTTCACGGGCTGTTCATGCAGAGTGGCGATCCAAGGTGATCCAAGACGATCCCAGACCCGTTCGAGGCGGATCGAAAAACGTCGATCCTTGGATAAATATCCCTTACCCACCATCCAGCAGGATGCTGCGCGTCTCATCGAGATGAACGCGCGAGTGGCGCAGCATCCGTGCATCTCGTAGAAAATCTCGAGTCACGCGAAGCATGCGGGGAGGAGAACCCGTGTGCCACGTGAGATTACACGGCAGAATCCGCAAATGACCGAAGTTAGCTCGCGTTCTAATTGCAAATATGACTTTGCTTAAATCTCCCCCTTGGCAGGACTCACTGGCAAGACTGCTGGAGATGTCCTCGAAGGCTCCCAGGAGCCATCCTGGTGCTTCGGCACGCCGACCCTCCTGGACCAGATTACGATCACTCGTTATGGGAGAGAGATGCTGTTCAGGACGTCGATCGAGATGAGCGAGTGGAACCGTCTTGGAATTTTTCAAAATTTTCTGCAAAGCCTACATAATTATTACTCTAATAAAGTTTTGCTTCTTTTGCTGCGCCTACGGGTTTCTCGCGAAATTCCCTCTGCAGGAATTCAACCTGGAATCTGAATTCCAAAGTCGATTTTTCCGGCTCTTAACTACCAAGACGAAACATTGACACGGCGTGAAGTTATTTGAGAAAGGTTAGGAGGTGAAGGGGGGAAGTACCGTTCGAATTGCAACATCGATCTAGGATATTGGTCCATCTGGATCAGCGAGATCCAACGGATCTCGGGAAGGTCCCCTCGCAACCCGAGTCCCAGCCTCCCGCCTTCGTTCCTTGCAGTTTTCTCGCGTTTCTTATTGCGATAGATCGAGTGAACGAATTTCGTGAATTGTCCATGCAAGGATCACGTGCCGGATTGGCTAACTGTACCGATTCTGAGGTTGTGCACGAGCATTCGAATGGCCTCCAGTCGCCGTTACGGACGGAGCGCGTGCTTCTCTTATGGAAAATCGCGTTCGATCCGCGACGGTATTGACTTTGCCCGCTCGAAACTTTCTGCGGTCCCGGCTCGAGCGTCACAGCGAGTGCGCCTTTACGAAAAGGTCGAGCGACCCGAGAGACGGCGAATGCTGGCTGGATGATCGTGGCAGATCGGAGAAAATCTTAGGATATCGAAGCAGATCGAAAGAGGTCCGTGGAGAGAAAGAGACGTCTAACGGGACCAGTGCGTCGCACGAGCCGCGGATTTAGACTCATTCTTGGATCAGTCACTTTTTCTTACCAAATAATCCTCCTTCCCGCAGCTCGCTTTTTCTTTACGCAGCAACAGGACGAGGAGGTCAGCCCGCGCCGCGATGTTTCGAATCGCCTTTTCACGCCTCGGGCGCTACGATGCTGAGGCTACTGAGACTGCGGAGGCTGCGGAGGCTGCAGCTTCCAGAGATGCCGGAGAGACTAGGAGAGCCGCTAGAGAGACGTACGATTCGACACAGCCCCCTTCTAGTCCTTCCTCCCTCGCTTCTGCCACCTCGATTTCGCTCAGCCTGATCGGATCGATCGATCCGTCGATCGATCGGCAGATCCGATAAACGGATAGACACGGCTGCTGCTCCTCGATCCACTGTACAGTTAGATGAACCGGAGTCTCCTTCGAGATGGCTAGGAGAGCTCGGAGCTGCAATCGGTCCAGGGATGCGGTTCTTCGGGGAAACGCGCGACAAGTGGGAGCTCGAGAGTATCGATGGACACGGATCATTCGCTCCGAATCGGGTTTCTCTTCTTCCTTAAGGACTCGTAGGACCCTTGCGCGACCTGCGTGACCTGCACGACCTGCAGGACGCTGAATCGATCGATCGTCAGCCCCTGGACGCACCCTGGGCGTATCGTTCTAGCAACCAGTGCGACTCAAAATTGAATTTTTTGCGGTCCAATTAAAAGCCGAAGCGGCGCGCGCGCGTTGTCCACGGTGAGTAACAAATCAAACGGGACGGCGGCGCAGCGGGCGGACTCGCGCGCATGTTTGCCAAAACGAAGGAAAAGATCGTCGAGGCACAGAAAAATAAAGTAAGAGAGGCAGGATCAGCCTGGAAGGAGGGAGGAGTAGATACAGAGCCAACCGAGAAGAATCCTGAAGAATGTAAAAGAGAATCGCGGGAAAGGTGGTAGAGTGGCTGCTGCTGCTGCTGCCAGTGGTTGCCAGACTTGCGAGACTTTTCAGGCTGCGTTCGCCAGCGGTGCTTTCCTCGAGTGTCCTGGACGCGCAAGTCGCTCGCGGACGTTTCTTCCCCGTGAAGGAGGAAAGGGCGAATTGCCCGACGAGGGAGGACAGGGAGAGGGCGGACACGTAGAAACTGTCATGGCGTCCCAGGGCGTCCAAGGGCGTCGCAAGCCGCACTACGATGAGCCAAGTCGGCCTAGGGCCGCTTTGCCAAACGGATCGCTGCACTCTTATTTCGCGGCGCGTCCGTCTTTTGTTTTCCCTGGAGAAGCCGCTTTTTTGTAGTTGCGCGTGCGATGGGAGGGACTGCACGAGAGGGCGCGCCGGCCAATGGGAGCACGAGGGCACCGCCTCCTCTCGGAGGACCGACCACCATCGAGCGACCTCCCCGACCTCGCTGGGATCCTCCGCGCGGATCCTCCCGATCCTCCCGATCCTCCCAGCTCCCGTCCCGGCTCATCGCCGCCGCCGCCGCCGCCGACTCTTCTAGCCTCTCCTCTCCAGCACCACCTCCTCCCTCCCGTCCTTCGTCCTGGCTCCAGCGACTCCCTCCGGACCTCTCGCACCCCTCCGGCAAATCACCTCCCGCGACACCCTCTCGAACTCCTGAGTCGCTCCGGCCAACGACGCACCGTCGGGAGGTGCGCGCATGGGCACCGACCCTAAGGGTGCAACCCGACTGGCAGCCACCACTCCCGTCGCTCTCAGGACAGTCAACCCTCTCTCGAGCCCACTGGCTACCGTCCTAACCCCATTCGAACGGGTGGCAACCACCACCCCCTGGTGCCCCAGGAACCCTCTATCCTCCTCCTCCTCCTCCCTCGTTCGCCAGCTCCATGACTCCTCCGCTCTTGCCTCTTCTCTCTCCTCTCTCTCTCTCTCTGGCTATGCTCGGGAGGTTGTTTTAGCTGCACCGACCTCAACCCCTGCACTCCTGCATTCCTGCACTCCTCCCTGAAACATCCCCTCACCTGGGACCACCGGGAGGGAACCGTGTCTCGCGAATCCCACAGGATCCCGGCAGAAGCTCCTGAGGGAGAGGGTGGGCCGCGCATGGTCACTCTCCGTCAGGGTGCACCAAGGTGCACGCCCTCCTGTGCAATATCATTTTACTTCTACAACCGATATCCATCCTTCCCCCTTTTCGCGTAACGACTGGGAACCATTTCCATGTGCCGCATACGATGCAGGCCCCATTTAATTAATTATGTATGACTGTGCTACGCAGCTGGACGGCCACCAATCACCGTTATCACGCGCTGCAAGAAAAAGAAGTACGAGCCTCCCTTGGCTATGGGTTACGATAGTCGCCACGCCTAATCGCCTAATCATTTCTTTCAATCTCCCGCAATCCAATGACCAGCATCACTTGATTCCCAACGAAGAAAATACTGAGAGACTGTTTTATGCTGCTGGCAAATGAAAAATCCCGAGTCTCGCCTCTGCTCTGTCTTTCTCCCGCGGTAAAAACCACAAACATTGCTGGAAAGGTCGCGGAACTCTCATTCCTTTCCTTTTTCTCGCCTCATTCTATCATTCTTCTCGCCTGATTCTCTCGCGCTATATCTCCCACTCGACCGAACTGGACCAAAAAATTATGACGAATCGCTCTGTGACTCTTCTTGCTCGGGAAAGTTTCGGCCGTTAACCCTGACCTACACCGACTACTTCTTGGCTGGCCCGACGGAAGCTGCAGCGATGATCCGCCGATGACGCCGAGGACCGGAACCAGGACGTCTGCCGTAGTTCGGAGCTGCCTGATTCCAGAGGAGCATGGCATGTGCCCGGAGAGAGAAAGGACGTCAAAGTAAAAGAGAAATGTGTGATCGTCCTGCGAAAGAGAAGAAGCTTGGAAAAAAATGGTCTGGCGAACGAAGCTAGACGGATAAACGAGCGAGGCGGGTTCCTCCGTCGGTTCGAATGTCGGTCTGTCGGTCTGTCGGGCAGCCAAAACAAAAAAGCCCCGCCGACGGCCTTGAACTTTGGGGTTTGCGGCTCGAGCTCCCCCGAAAAAGCGTGTCGCAGTTTTTCCCGAAGTCGCGAGAGGAGAGAGAGAGAGAGTGTGTGACTGTGGATCCAGGGGGGAGAGAGAGAGAGGGAGAGAGAAGGGAACCAAGGCAGCCGCCACCGGCGAAATGGCACTTCTTACAGGCTACTTGTTAGGTCGCTCCAAGGTGGGACCCCAGTGCTTCCTCGTCGTACTCATCCTCGTGCTGGTCCTCCGGCACCTCGCGACCCTGGGAAAGTCAGAAAGGAGCTGCGAGGCGAAGGGACGAGAGGAGAAGAGCTGCGGGTTCCGCTCCCGGAACGGGACGACGCTGCACCAAGATTTGTGGTTATAGCTTGTTTTTGGTCCAGCGTCTCCGAAGGGGTTGTCCGCACTCTTACCGTCGCGGAGAAAGCGAGGACGAGGGTTGAGCCGAAGAAGAAAGGCTCTCGGTGCGAAAGAGAGGAGACGAGGTCAGGGTTTTCGTGGACCTGGAGAGTCAGCCAAGAGAGAGAGAGAGAGAGAGAGGGAGGCTGTTGGCCCGAATGGTTTAACGTAACACATTCGGCATCCCCTCGGAGATCGTAACGGGGGTGTCTTTCTCCCTGAGGTTTTTTCCAAGCCGAAGAAAAGAGCAAGGAATTCTAGGCTGTCTTAGGCTGCGATCAGGCTCGGTCGGGCTCGGTCTGGCTCGGTGGTTGCCCGCGGGGCTTAACGACGAGGAGGGCAGCTTTTTGCCACGTGCTCGGCATGACCACGACCTTGCCCAATTTTCCGCTGGATGACGACGTGCACGCCGTGTTGCGCTTCCATGCTCTCGCGGAGCGTCCCGATGCTCCACTCCGAGGACCAACCGCTCATCGGATTAACTGGACTGGGGACACCTTCTTCGGTCTCCCTGAGCGCCTCCTCTGACCTTCATCCGCACTCCTGTCGCTTTGCTGCTCCGCTGCAATTTCATCTCGCTCGGCGATACGTTTTACCTTACCGATCCGCATTGTTCTTCCGTCCTTTCCGTTAGCCTGTAATATCTCGAGGAGGCGCAACCGTCCCAGGAAAGTCACAGGTACTGCCCTGAAATTCATGGGAGCGCCTCAGTCTCCATCAGGCTCAGCCAGAGCAAAGTCAGCAGCTACTCCCGACTCTGGGTATTGGAATGGAATAGAAATAGTCTTGTTCGGCCTCCGAAGATGAGAATAGGCTGGTCGATTGCGAAGCGCGCAACAGCAGTACATAGGAATCGAAGCGTAAAGTAAAGAGTAATAAGCAAGGAGTAATGAGCAAGGGGCAATAGGGCAGCAGGGGGAGTCCGGGATCCTGGCTCGTCGTTTACCCCTTCCAGGAGCACGTCGACTCGATCCCCACCAGCATCGCCGGCAAGTGGCGAAGGACCGTCAAAGGCAGACCCGAACGTAGCCGAGGCCGTCCGAGCTCGACCGATCGCCCGTTCGAATCCCGGCTCCCGCGTCAGTGTAGAAACCGCGTCCGCGGTCCACGGTTCAATTTCCGGGCGATGCAGAGTTTTTTGTTCCCGCGGGCAGCCCCGAGGTGAATTTCGCGGCGGGAAAAAGTCAAAACAAAAAAGAAAGTACAGCGCGCGCGCATTCACGTAGCTCATCTCTCTCCCTCTGTCCCTTTTTTCCTTCCCGGTTCGTTCTTGTGTCTTTCTCACGCTCTCGCACCCCCAACCCTCTCCCCCTCTGCCTCTCTCTCTCTTTCTCCCTGTCACACACTCGCACATCCGGTCTCACCCCAGGATCCTTGGTACCTCCTAGCCATTTTACCCGGAAAGAGCGTCCCTCGATTTTGAAGAAAATCAAAAAAGCTCCGATCTCCTCAACCCCCGTTGCCAAGACAATTCTTATCTCATCCTCGTACTCGTCAGGTTCGCCATTTTGGTCTCCAAGGTTCCTCGTCCTTGTTCCGGAAGTGTCCTACCTTTCCTCCCTCTTCTCCCTTTTCTTCCTGTCATCCTCCGTGTCCCAGTGCTACGTTTCCTACGTGTCCTCCAGACAAACCCTGGTCCTGCTCGCAGGACCACCGCAAGGACCAGCAGCCACCGGAAGTGGTCCTCTCGGAAATGAGATGATCGCCCCCCGGAAAACTCGGAAGTGCTTTGCCAGGAGGATGACGGTTGTTCGTTTCCGGCGTGAGATTCCCGACCGGGGCCACCAGTGGCTACGAGGACTTTGAACGTTTCCATCGGCCAGTGACGTAGAACGTCGTGCGCGGTGCCCCTGGTGAACGTTTTCGGGATTTGATATTATGAGATCGTGCGGGTCCAGCTCAGCTTCCCCATTGACTCGCGATATCGATGCTTCCTTAGCGTGGATCGCACCTCTCACTCCTCGTTCTACTTGGCCAATTAAATTTATTCGAATTCGATTTCGAGTTAGCGATCGATAAAGAAAGAAGAAGCTGCTGCGACAACCTGACGCGCTACCCTGGATACGTAATCTTGTGTGCCCAGGACTCCTCCTGATAAGGATTCGAATATTGACAAGAGATCGGAACTCGCAAGCTCGAGAATCCTCACCTCATATCGATTCCACGTAAACGGGACTCGGAGAGTGCAATTGCCTGGAGTGTGATTTCACGTAAGGATCAAGGCTAAAGGATAAATCGAGAAAGATAAATCGATAGAGACCGGAGGCAAGTAGATTAAAGGATTCGTTATTCCAGGAGCTAGAAAAAGCTTTGCAGTTTTACGTATCGAAGAAACGAAGAAACGGAAGAAGATAGAAGAAACTCCGTTACTCGGCGAATCGTAAATCAAACTTGTTCAATTATTTAAACCGCTTGCCGGAGACAAGACGTCCTGCCGATCGATCCTTCGGGACTCAAGGATCTTCGTAGATCCAGACTCGAAGAGGACCGGAAGGAGAAGACAGAAGACGTAGGTGCAATAAAGCTCGCAAGAATCTAGTCAAAGAGGAAAAGCAGCGACGACAAGTATAAAATAACAGTGACGAAGGATCGGGAATTCATCTAGTAGCAACAGAGACACACACACGCACATCAGCGCGCACACACACACACGCACAGAGAGAGAGAGAGAGACACACTCGCACACGCAGAACCGACTGATATTTATTTGAAGTAAAGATAAGTCGATCGTCGCGAATGCTCGAACTTGAAAATATAAATCTCAATTTTGGATTCTTGTATTGTTCCCTCGTGTGAATGTCGGCTGCGAAAACAAACCTGAAGAAGAATCGAGTGTAGATACAGACAGAGTCTCTTTCTCCCTTTCTCTCTTTCTCTCTTATCTAATCCGAGCTGCGTCCGCCGACTCTCTTCGATATCTCAGCTAATCGACATTAGAGAATTACTTGGTATCGCAAAGAATCATTGTGATTGGCTGCTCCTTATTTTTTCTTTCTTCTCTCTTTTTTCTTCCTCCTATTCGCTCGTTGGTTTCGCACCTGTGCGGAATTCGCACCTCCCCCCACTGGCCGGCAGCTTCGAAGTCGCCACGCGAATCCTCGGGGGTCCCCGTGTTCCTCGTGTTTGTTTGGCCTATGAGGTCACGCGGGACGCTTTTGTTATCGGACTCGCCGAGGTTTTCGAAGGCCTAAAGAAAGCCGGCTCGGGAATTCCTTAGTAAAAAGGTGAAAGTCGCCCGCGAAGGACTGTCGCTGCTGCGATATTAGGATCCCTACGATTTTGTTAAATCAATTTATTTTCGGCCGCGTTTTATTGACGTTCGTTAAATAGATGAAGTTTATCGTTCGGCCCTGTTGCGCTCGAGGATCTTTACGTGCTGGACACGGCGGACCGAGTGATCAGTGCTGATTTATTCGCGGGACTCGAATATCGCAATAAAAGTGTTAAGGACTTCCGGTCCATCGTCTGGACCAGCAGCAGCATCTCCGGATATCAAGACGCGATACGGAGAGGCGATTAAATCTTATCGTATCGTAAGTGTCGGATTGTTCTATAGTGATAAATCAGTAGTGATCGTGCATCGGGAAGATCGGGTCGACGGGTCGCGTGAAAGAAGAAGAAGAAGAAGAAGAATAAGAGGAGGAAGAAGATCGACTCGTCACCACGTGGACCAGGTCGGGTTTTCGGTACAGTGAGGTGAAAAATTTTCGGTCGGGCAGACCGGGAAACTCTTGAAAAATTTCACCGACTTCGGGCACGATGTACCCCTGGTACCGGGAGAGCGTCGCGGCGGCCGCCGCCGCCGGTCTCGGCGGTCCAGTCGGCGTCGTGGGATCTGGATTCTGCTCGAGTGCACCAGGACAGGGTGCGACAACCATAAAGACGGAAAGCGGATACTCCGACTGCATGTTGGCCCTCGACTACGTTCAGAGCAAGGTGAGTCATAATTGACAAATATTTGGGGCTTTTTTTTAATCGACTAATCGCACCTGACACCTGATCTCTTATCGGTCCGCTTGTCAACGCAGCATCCGTCTTTTCGTATCATATTTGTATTCTCGACTCTTGTCACACCTATGGATACAATTTCGTTTTTAAATTTGCCAAAAAAAAAAAATCGCTTGGTCGAGCCGATTTTTTGTTTTCTCTTCTTCATTGCGTTTTTGAGGCTGCTGGAAAGTTGTGGAAATTCGAGGTTCAGCGAGACGATACCAGGTTCTTCTGGAAGTCGGCAGCTGCGCGAATGAAAATGTAGATCGAACAGAAGCAAGGAAGAAAAAGATGCGCAGCGTGAAAAGATATTTTGCTTTTTTTTGAGAATCGGTGATTGTCGCGCGCGTCTGGGAGAAAGAGAGAGAAGAAGAGGAAGAGCGAAGAGGAGAGAGTGAGTTAGAGAGAAGCTCATAAAGACCAAACGAAAGAGAAGTTTATTGGCTCGGAGGAGAAAAAGTCTTTGAAAGTGCAACACACTGCGCTCCCGGTTTCCCCTTCGGGCCGTCCCACCACTTTTCCGCTCGAGAGCCATAAGTACCAGCGTTCGTTAAACTCGCATAAAAAGGCGGCATTATCGTCGTTTGCGGTTCAGCCTTAGTCCTCACCCTCGTGCCGGGAATATCTGCCTTCTTACTCGTTCCTTTTAAATCAATCAAACGTCTTTACAATCGCATTATTTGCGTAAGGCGCGGCTGATCCTCACTGGCAGCCACCACTCGATCCTTGAGCGGCGACTAGGAGGACTTTTCTCGTTGCCTCGATTCCGTCTTTTTTATTCCGACTCACGTTGGGCATCCCTAAAGGAATCGAGGGGTTCGCGTATTTCATTAATTTTCATAAATCAGAATAAAATTAACTGGCCGTGTTGATTTTTCCGCTCGACGCGAACCTCCTTTTCGCCCATCGCGCCCATCGCGCCCATTCAGGGTTCCTTCTGGAAAAACATTATTAACTCGTCCCGTTACGCTACGCACAGCTGACTCTTAGGTTGTAACGCCAGCGTGCAGTAAGAACGTCAAGAACTTTCTATTATCGGTAAATATCCCTAAAATGGATTCTACCTGGAGTAACGCTTATCGCTTGAACATTCGAATCCTCCGATCGAACTGAGGCGAAAGGGTCGATTGGAAGGAAGGGACGCGCCAGGGTCCTTCGGTAGCCGCACGAGAGTAGGACGGTGTCAGAACACGACTTTGAAATTTCTTTGGAGTTGTGCGCGAAAGGCGGCCATTGGCGCGGCGCGGCAGCACGTAAAAGGCCACACTCGGACAGGTTTCCAAATTTGGACGGCGAGCCGCGCGCGTTTTTCAGCTCTTTTTCAAAAATGGTCTTGGCTCCTCCCTCGTCCGCGTGTCTCGTGCACGAGCAGCCAAGTTCAAGGCGCATAACTTTGCTTAGCTGATACGCTCGAGTAGCTGCCTTTAGCGGAAGTCCGCTTGCACGATGGTAGAAGTCAAAATGGAGGATCGAGCTGCTGCCGAAAAGCACCGACCACTTCTAATTCATTCTTCGAGGACTTTCAAGACTTCGAGGACCAATCCTGATTCGATCGAAATTATTCGTTTTAACGGGGATGCGCGTCCTGGCTATTAGCTTGAAATCTCGACCGCTGGCAGTGGTACCGGTGCAACCAGTGCAACCAGTGCAACCAGTGCAACCAGTGCTACCACTCGTTCCATGGGAAATTCATAAAAATGCAATATTTGTTGGACCGCCTCGTCGGATTCCTCAGCAGGACAGGGTGTCTCTGGTGGCGCGCCAATACACGAGGAAACTTTAATGACGGCCGCGCACTGATCCTCAAAAAAGGATCTCGTGCTCCTCCTGATATTATTATTGAGACACAGGTTGGCGAGCTAAGAGGCGCAAGAAAGAGAGACAGAGAACGAGAGAAAGAGAGAGGGTGAGAGAGAGAGAGAGAGAACAGTATGAGAATACAGAGGAGGCAGGATCATCCAGGAGGCAGCGAACGGCGAAGAGCGAAGCCACATGAAGCAAACGGGATAAGCAAGAAGACGACGAAGGCTCGCACTCTCATTGGTGGGCGTGTCGCAGGTGCGCGTGGGTGGGGGGGCGTGGTCCTCTCTCCTGATTGGATCGGCCCCTACCAACACCGGAAGTGGGGGCAGCTTGGCTTCGCAAAAACAATATCGCATCGCGCGCCCCTGCAAAAAGCTGCCAGGTGGCATTTCGCCCTGCTCTCCGGGGTTAGTGCCTCCTGCGCCTCCTGCGCCTCATGCGCCCACTGACACGCACTCACGCACTCACGGACACTCACGCACCACTCCCGTGCGCCTCTCCGTCTCGCGGCTTCCTCCTCGAGCCACTGCCTGGCTCTTCCTCTCCTCCTTCGCCGGAATCTGCTACCGTCGCGAACCTTTACTCCTCGTCCGATTCCCGTCGACCCTTCGGCCAGTCGTGGAGCCAGCAGAGCGTAGCGAAACGATAAGAGACTCCAAAAGGCGTGGAAGGAGGAGAGGATGATGGGCACGTAGGTGAGAGAAAGAGAGAGAGAGAGAGAGAGCAAAGGGCCGAGGTCGGGCCCAGCGTCACCAGCGTCAGCACCGCCCCCAGCACGTGACGTAGTGACAGTCGAAGCTAAGGGATTCGCATGGCGGTAGTAAAGGACGGCTGACGGCGATTAAATCGAAATCGTCTAGAGAGAACACGAGCGCGTGCGGTCCCGGGGCGCAGCTATAACTCTCCCGATATAAATTAATTAGATAATTAATCGTGTAATGGCTTTAATTGGGCCCTGTTAAGTGTCAGCAGCTTCTCGAAGCGGGCCCCCGTAATCTTCCCGGTAGCATCTGCTCTCCTCCGGCGGACCCACCCGCTCCTCTACCCCTTTCGTCTCTTCCCAGCCTCCCAGGACCCAGCCTACACGCCGGTACCTTCGCAAACTTGTTAGATTCGAGATAAGACGAGATTTAGCAGAGATCCGATATCCATTGATAGTCGGTGCGCCGACCGTAATGCTATCTCTCTCTCCTCCTCTCTCTCTCTCCCTCTCTCTCTCCCTCTCTCTATCCCTCTCTCTATCCCTTCGACCGCGAAATCGTGTGCGTCTCTCTGTCCGACACCATTGGGACGTGACTACTGGCCCCGTCACACTTGCTATTCCAATGACGCAGCATCCCATAGACCTATAATCCAAGGAATCTCTCGAAATCCGGTATTTAGGAATGGTGCGGGTGAGATATTTGGGGAGGCGGAGGGGGGAGGGTAGCTTTTCCGAAGATTCATCCGGCGAGAAATCCAGTCCGCAAGACCGACGGGATCGGTCCGGAGGCTGCGCGCCTGGCGCACAGGAGCCAGATGCTCGTAAGACCAGGAGCCTTGTACCATCGAAGCGCGCCGCG
>JARQSU010000802.1:140295-160881 GCA_030142265.1 Calameuta filiformis
CAGGACATTGTCACGGAGTCCGAAACCGGTAAGGAGGAATTTTTCTCTCGTTTTTATTGGCTCTCGCCGATTGTCTCGTTTATTCTTTGCTGGATCGACCAAGGACGTTTATGATTGTTACTATAACGAAGGATCCTGGAGAGAATGAAAAATTACCAGGCATCAGAAAACGTTGCGCACGCTAGTGACATTAAAACTGGCAGAGATTGGGCTGGAGGTGCGTGAGTGCGTGAATAAGTGAGTGAGTGAGTGAGTGCACCTTTGGAACCGACGAATGACTCGTTAAAGCGAGAGAGAGAAAGAGAGAGAGAGAGAGAGAGAGAGAGAGAGAGAGAGAGAGAAGAGAGACAATCAGTGGTACCACGCGACTTCTGTGAATCTCGGTATAATTTGGTAGCCAAGTATTTTGTAATTCCTTTTGAAACTAGTAATTTCGTAAGGTGGCCCGTTTCCCCGAGTGAAAGATTATGAATAGAATCGAATGGAGCTCCTAGATGCTATTCACCCCACTGAATCAATCTAGATTTTGGAGCAGTCTTGTTAATGTTTTTGGAACGCGCAGTAGGATCGCGTGCATGCTCTGGGCGGGATTCGAACCCTAAGGCTACTCCGAGGTCCAAGGACTTGGTCGGTACTGAGAAAATCTCACCAATACTACGGGAGTCCGATTGGAGCGTCTCTCCTCTCTCTTTCTCTCTCTCTCTCTCTCTCTCTCTCTCTCTCTCTCTTAGAGAGAAGCCTCAATTGTAGCAAGTGCGTTGCATGTCTCTCTCTCTCTCTCTCTCTCTCTCTCTCTCACTCTCTCCTCTAACGTGTCTCTAGGTGCTATATGCACTGTACGCTCTCTCTACGGCCTGTACGGCCTACAGTTAGGATCAGCCTGCCTCTGTGATACTTTGCACAGCACCGTGCATAATGACTGCTCTTCTGACTATATACCTATAGCTATCACTCTCTCCGCGAATATCCTTAGCGCTACGAGGGAAGAAAACGAGGAGGACGAAGAAGAAGAAGGACCCGTTGGCGGTGGCGATGACCGAACTCGCGTCGCGACGGCCTCGGGGCGCAGAATGCACTTTTGTAAATACACGAGGCTGCCCATCGATTGTCGAATGGCCAAAGAGGCCTCGTTAGTTTGGTCAGTTTAATGGCGAACACGCGCGTCACGGTTGGCAGGTGCCTCGTCCATATTCCCTTTTAAACCGGCAGCGTTTACGTTAGGTCGCAAGATACGATCGGAACGGCTCGTTGAGGTGTACACGGGCGTCGCGACGCTATCGTCCGTCCAGTTTGCAGGATATGCAGTCGGTCGACGCCCAAAAGGTGGGGCTGGCATGCACCTCCACCACGCCCTTGCTTGCACATTTTCTCGATCGATCTTCGCGATCCCAGCGTGAACAAAGGACGGCCTCGAGAGGGATCGAGGCCTCTCTCTCTCTCCCCTCTCTCACTCTCTCTCTCTCTTTTACTTTCCTTATACGTCACTTTGTGCCATTCCGCGGAGATCGCTCGTCTCCTCCTCTCCTCCTTCTCCTCCTCCCGTCTTCCCAGCGCGTCTTCGCTTCGCGCCTCGCAGACTTCACGGGACTCGGTCCATTCATCCCGTGGATTGCTTAGAATCCGAGAAATGGGCGAGGGGGAGGAGGAGGAGGGGACGAGAGAAAAATAAAAGAAGCGCCGAATACCGATTGACTCGGATTTATTCGTCGAGGCGTAACGCGCCCAACCGACGACCCTCTCTGACCGGCTTCATGAGCTGCTCGGCTCGGCCGGTAATTATATTCTGCAAAAGTAGCAACCCTCCGGGCCGAGGGTGGCCGCCCCGTAGACGCCACCCCCTGTCGCGGCCGGAAGTGACGCACATCTATCTTCTACTCGGGCTCTGCCGTGCACTTCCGCCTCACGGGGAATTCGAGAGAGGAAACTCTACGAGCTTGCTCTTTGCTTCTTTCTTCGTCTCTTCCCCCCCCCACTCCCCCCTCTCCTCCTCCTCCTCCTCCTCCTCCTGCAAAACGACCAGAGAATCACGGGAGGCCAAGAGATGCAGACGACTCGGCATCGGGATGCTGTTCCCGTGTCATTTAAATAATTGACAATGTTTACCAGTTTACCACACGTGATTGGATTAAAGCCACAACGTATGACGAATAGCTAATCAGGTGCTGACAATGAGTTGCCTCGTGCGGATGACCTACAGCGACCTAGCCTCCCTCCCCCCTCCTTCCCTCCCCCCTTTTCATCTCGTCCCTCAACCGGCAGACGCGACACAGTTTCTACTAGGCATAGGCGAAGCGAGGAGGCTGAGGACGCTTAGCGTCCAGTTGCAATATCTCCTCCGTAACCGATGATTAAGACGTCCTGCTAACTGGGAGCAAACCCACCAGCATCCCCTACCCGCTGGAGGAGGCAGGAAGATGCAGGGGAGAAACAAAGGCGAAGCGCAGAGAGAGAGAGAGAGAGAGAGAGAGAGAGAGAGAGAGAGAGGAGACAGGGCATCTCCCTCTCTTCTCCTCTCTTGCTCTAATGGTTTAGGAGTCGTTCCGGACATTAGCTTCTGCGTCTAGAGAGAACTTCTTCTTTATCTTCTCCCTCCCTCCTTTTCTCTTTCTCTCGTTCGCTGCATCGCCAGCTCCTTTCTGTCTTCTCTTTCCTTTACCTCTCTCTCTCTCTCTCTCGGCGTCTCCCGATCCCTCGATTCTGAGGAACGTTGGACCTTTTGAAAAATGAGCCACGTCGTCCCCGAGAAATAAGAGTGTCATCATCATTAGCCCGGCGCGTTACACGCGGACGAGCTGGGCCCGACGAGAGGGATGCCAGTGCGAACCTCCTCGCCCACGTATCCATGCATGCGCGCATGCGCACTCGCTTACCTACAGGATTCTTCAACGGAAACGAACCAGCGACGTTTGACAACTGTCACGAGATCCTTTTGTTTGACCAACATTCAGCATAATTTTGCAGCGAGGAAGATTTTGAAAATCTTCGTCCTCCAAGGGTGTCGTATCGATTTTCAAAATTTTACTTAAAAAATCCGATTAACTGTGCAGCTTGTAGCGACTGAAGGCCACATCAGCCAGGAAATATCGGGTAGTCTCTCTGTCTGTCCTTGTCTCGTGGACGTCGGTGCCAATAAGGTGCTCTCTCTTTCTCTCTCGCACTCGCATTAGACATAGGAAACATAGAAAAATTGAATAAGCGAAGCAGACACGAGGAAAGCTGTGCGCTGCGAAACTCGATGACCGATACGTTATAAGCGTTACAGTCAGTCGCCTTATGGAAACGTATCTCTGGACTGTCTTGCCGAAAAGTAGGAAAACTCTGATGGTCGAGGAGGACGGAGAACGCGTGAGCATCGTGTGCGTGTAGAAGGGAGACAAGAGGAAGAGCGAAGGAAGAGCAAAGGGACGCATCGCTACTACGCGCTACACATCGAGGAAGAGCTGATGGGTTTTCGGGGTAAAATTGTCGGCGATTTAGAAAATTGTCTCCACTCGACTCTCCGGCCGAAACCCGAGTGCGTCGTCGCCACTCATGGGAACCTCATTCGCATGAGAGCGACATACGAGGGACGTCCCTCCCCTCCCTTCCCTCCCTCACTCATCACTCTCTTCTCGGTGATTTACACTTGGAAGGAAGATTGTCGCTGTCCAAGCAGCCGGCAACCATGCCGCGAGTAATTTTTTGGGGATTTCGGGTAAACTCGAGATAGGAACCGCGTGCCTAGCCTCATTGTCCGTGTCACTCGAATTACAACCTAATTCCGGCCTCGTTGGATTCGCTTTGATGCACGCATAATTATTTCCTTGACAATAGATAACCGGCCGAGTGTACCGCGACAGGAGGCACTTGAGCGTCATAGGTCCCGGCAACTTCCGGAAATTTTGGCCATTATTATTTTCGGGTGTGAAAATATTTTAATACGCCCGACACACGCCTCACCGGGCCTCCTGTGTTTCCTCGCTATTATCGGCCTCGCGATAAAGCCTTTTTTTTTCGTCTATCGGCCACTTTTTGTCGGTGAATCGCCTGTGTGTGTTTTTTTTTATTGTTTCTCTATGCATCCCTGAGCTCTTCCATCATTTCGAAAATATCTATTGTCCTCACTCTCTACTTCCTTCCTTCCTTGCCGGCCGATATTACGATCATTCTCGTGGATCCCATTGCGCCACAACTGTCTGGTTGTTCGTGATATTTGCGATGCCAAATTTCGGAAGATTTTGCCCTGATACGCGTACACGTGTTTCTCTCTCTCTCTCTCTCTCTCTCTCTTTATCTTTCTCTCTCTATCTTTCTCTCTCTCTATCTTCCTCTCTCTCTAGTTATCAGAGTGAAATCTTGGGACGATATCGCGCACAGCCGGTTATCCGACGGCGTGTCGCTCGCCGCCTCCGATAGCGATAATTAATCGTGGGGTCGGCGCAACGTAAACCGACGAGGCCGCGAGAACATTGCCCGTCTACGGGAATAAGAGCCGAGTTTAATCTAAAGATTTTAATTAGCGTAATAAACGTAATGAGCCTAATGAGGATAGGAAAGGAAGAAGAGTTTGTAATTGGTGGAAGAATCAATGTAAAATAATGTGCGTTATAAGATCGCTGAGGTGCTCGACGTGAGAGAGAGAAAGAGAGAGAGGATAAGTGGCAAGAGGGACACCAGAAGGGAATGAGGACTGAAGGGGACAGGTTGGGCATAGGGAGTTGGGCCCCACGAATGGCTTTGCCGTTGCCATTGGCATTGGCATTTCTACGCACTGGACTAGTCCCAGGTTTGACGAGAGATTGATGCCCGCGATTCTCCCGCAGCGGAGACCGCAGGAGGAGAGGAGAGGAGAGGAGCGGAGAGGAGAAGAAAGAGCGGCGGCCCCGCTAACCGTGTAAAAAAAAGAAGTCAGAGAGCGAAGGAAGGCGCGCGAGTGGACAAAAGACACCGCCCGGAATTTTGAGCGTCGGCAAACCCTCAGACTCTCAGTCCCCGATCATCGAGTCTTCGCTCCGGAGTCTCGCGGTGTCTCGAGTAAAAACCAAAAATATTTTTCCCACTCCTCTCCTCTCTCCGCGGCCATACTTATTCCCTGCTGCAGCGGCCGATCCTCGCTTTTACCCCGTTATGGCCTCTTTCGCCCCACAACCCCAGTCGACGGAAACAATCCCGGTCCTCATAAGCCGCCGGAATTCCTGGACGCCGCGACTCCGCCGGGATTGGCCGATTTCGCTCTCTGCATTCTCTGCAATGCGAAAATGAATGTCCGGCGAAATTCTTCCGCGCCCAAGGAATTGCAAAGTGGAGCAGGGGGAGGAGGAGGGGGAGGAAGGAAGATGGCCGACGATCGCAGTGCCAGCTGTCAATAGACGCATCCGAAGTCAAAGGCTTCTTCTTCCTTGTGCTAGCTGGACGTGTCGAACGATAGTGGAATTGAAAGAGGCGGTCGGTGGGTCGGAAAATGAAAAATGAAGAAGATGAATAATAGAGATAGAAGAGAGAGGAGAGAGAGGAGAGAGAGAATGGAGATGGGACACACGAGGCAAACTCGTGTCAAGAATTACGTTTGTTCGGTAACGGCAGGTCGCAGACACGGGGCATTGTCATTACCGGTCTCATAAACAGGCTTCGGGTTAGGCTTGGTTCAATGCCGAACCGTGATTGATCGGCAACGTCTAACCTCGCTTTGCATGGAAGATTACGAAGCAGCAAAGATATTAGTTACGTATGTAAATGGGATATATGCTAAGATTTACACACACGATGACCGACTTCTCGTATCCACGTTGCTCCTTACTGTCGTGTCGGATTCAGACTTTGCCACATCCGAGAACAGCCTCCTGCAGCCGGATCTGCCGGAAGCGATTATCCGCGCAGGGCAAATTCGCAGATTTTCAAGAATGCCGAAACGTCGCTGTGATACTAGAGAAGACTTGCTGCTAAGGGTAGTTTTCTACTCGGGGGTTGTTACCGCCACGCGGTTTGGAAGGTTACCACCATCCGTCTCCGATGGAATTTTCGGCAAAGTTGCCACCCTTTATCGGCCGTTGATAAAACAGGGAGCCGAGTGCGGCTATACCTTCCCATCGATTTGCCACCTCGGTAAAGCAACCCCTGAAAATAGGGGTTGGTACCTCCCGAACCTCCATCATCTTGGTTTCCCTTACCTTCGTATTCTTACTTCCAACTTGGCCTGTCCAACTTTTGGCAACTCGCGCGAGAGAGAGAGAGAAGATGCTGTAAACGAGGGACGATAAAGTGGGTGGGAGAGGGAAGAGCGACGTGGCGTTTATCACGTTCAGACTTCTTGTAGACTTGGAGAGATAACGCTGTGAATTTTGACAAAACTTTTTTAATCCATTTAAATAAGTTATTACGCACTACTCTATCGCGCTGTTTTGACTGGCCGCTTTCGTCTCTCTCTCTTCTTCCTCTCGTCTCTTTCTTCACTTCCATTTGGTGACCTTCGGTTCTCGAGTATCTCTGCGTCTCTATCTAAGAAGATTCGACGGTCTCGCGCGCGCTCGCGGATAAACCGCGAGAAACCGAGACGCAACCGGACTACGTAGACGGAGGCGGCTCCGTTCAGCACAGAAAGGCTAATCGTCGATCGATTTTCTTGGTTCGTTTGATTTTCGAGAAGGAGTCCGCGGCCGAGCGATTCTACGCGGTTATCGGCCACGAGACTCTCGCAGCTTCCCTTTTATTATATTTTCAGTTAGTTTCTTGGAGACGCGAATGTCGCGCATCGGGCATGTTTTTCCTTCAAAATTATACTTCGCGAGGATTTAAAAAAATACAATTCACTTCGCCCGGACGCGTCGTATTTTTTCAGAAAATACCGGACCGGCAGCCCCGTTTGCCCGGCGCTCTCGACCCGCGAAAGAATGGAAAAACAATATTTTGACATTTTGTTCCTCTTTTTTTTTCTTTTTCTTTCTCTCTCCCTGTCCCATCCACCCGCTGCTCTTTCGCTCTCGCGCTTCCACGGAAGGGATAACCCTCTTTCTCAAGTTTTACATTTTTTCCTACGGAATCCATCCTCGCCGCTGGGCTGGATTAATTGGTTACACGAGAAAATACTAAAGCGTCGCGAGGATCACGTAGGAAGATCCGTCGTCTTCGTCCTGGAAGGTTTACGACGGAGCGCACGACCCTTAGCGAGCAGGAGGCGACTCCTCGAGAAACATCCCCTTTAACAATGTTTTCGAGCATCTCCTCTTTAAGGGATGGGCCTTTATTTAGGCTGTTAGTATGAGTACAGCCGGTGTGCTCCGTCGGTGTATCGTCGTACCTCTATACGCCTCGCAGTGCTCCCGAGCTTTAGTCGGCGAACTCAACCACCACCGCCGCCGCCGCCGCCACCACCACCACCACCACCACCATCACCACCTTCTCAGGGAGAAGAGAAGCGAGGTAGCGAAGGAGAGGGAGTTATCGATTAAAAAATGTCTGCCCTTCAAGAGGGCCTAGGTCACGACCCGTCCGTCACACGTGTATCTAGATTCGCATTTCGCGTGTGCACACGCAACCGCCTCGCGACCCTTTACTTTGATCAGCTGGTGTCCCGACGAAGAAGAGGTCAGAGAGAGGTCCAGCAGGAACCTGGGACATCGAGGACAGTTAAGGCAAAAGGATGACCTAAAGAGGTCAACGGGCAATGGGATCGATCCTCATCGATACTCTGGTTCATATTAAATTTCTATTGAAATCTCACGACCCCGTAAAGTAAGATGCATTTTCTCGGAGCGACTGGTCGCTGCTCCTCGTTGCACTTTGCGCCGTTTGCAAGGAGCGACGCCGATATCGCTACAGTGGAAACTTGACGAATTTTATCGGCGAGACGCACTTTGGCTGGTGCGTAGAGACGTCGAGAGTGCGTGGGTGGGTTGCGCCAGGTCAGGAGCGCCAAGGAGGAGAACGGGGGGGTGCCGGCCCACCGTTACGACGAATCGGGGTGGCTCGGGGTGGCTCGGGGTGATTCGGGCTGGAAGCGAGAGTGAGAGAAAGAATAGAAAGAGTCAGAGCGGAGAAGCGGGTTGAGTGACTGAGGCGAAGAGACGGCAAGATTCTCCCCGGGTGGGAGAGAAAGACGCCGGATAATCGATAGACGCGGCTAGACGCCGCCCCAGACAACCTTTTACCTTAGCTTAGGACACCCCCTAACTCGAACCGTAACGCTTTGCTCGACTCTCGATGCGTCCGCTGAGGTCCCTAGAATTACTCAAAATTCCCGATTGGCAATGACGCGTCGTTGCGATTTTGGATTTTGAATTTGGTACAGTCCGGTAGAGTCAGCGAGGAGCATCCGGGTGAATCTGGTCGTTTTGCAGGAGCAAAGCGCTCGCGATATGGATTCATTAAAAATGGCCGTTGCCGAGCAGGTCGGCCGATCTGCAGGACGATAATGCCAGGAAGGGAGAGAAGGCCCCTCGGCTGCGCGCGGGGCCCAACCTCTGGCCAATGGTAAACCGGGAAGATTCTATCGGGACGCTTAATTTATTATTTTATACGGCAGACCGACTCGCCGCTTCGCCAACTAGACCCTCTCGTGGGCTCCCTAGTTGTCTTCGCCTACAACTGGGCACCACTCGGGCTGACCGGCCTTACTGCCATTTTCCTACCTTATTTCTTATGATAAGTATATGTGTGCACGCTTCCCGGGCAATCTGATTGCTTGGTTATTCGCATCAGGGAAATTTGCAATATCCTTTTGCCTGGGAATTCTTACTGTCGGACCAGTTGATATGGTTAGCGAGAGACCTCAGCTGCGTACTTGGACTGGATTGGGGTTTAAATTGAAGAGGAGATTTCGGAAGGTGAATTTAGCGCCGTTTCCGCTGAGGACGAGTTTGTATCAAGGTACCAAAAAACCGAGAATAAGCAATGTACAGAGAAGCTGTATGGCGTCTGGTACCTGGACCAGCTGAGGAAGATGTCAAGGGGTGCAGGAGGTTCACTCTGCCTCTACAGCGGAATAGAAATAGGAATCGAATAAGGACGCACTTCCGTGTGAGTTACCCGGTAGTCGTAGTTGGACTCACGACCTCTGGACAAAACCTACCCCAAAGCCAGGTCAAGAAGAAAAGAATACCAGAAGCGGATAAAGGAAAAAAAAAGAAAATGGAAAAGAGTGAGGTACCAAGAACACATAGTAGGAAAATAAGAAAATGCGAGAAAAGCCCCAGGATGCCGCGGAGACGGGATCTGGGTCGAGACGCGGCGTCGCCGGCGTCCCGGCGCCAGGCGTCCTTTCCTCTTGGTGCTTTGGGAAAAACGAAAAGTATCGGTACAAAAACTAAAGGACGGAAATAAAGAAACGTCCGATGAGGTAAAAGAAGCGCGAGCTGGAAATCGCCCGAATGTTTTGCAGGAGCGTCGCTCGCGCGAGAGACGCCGGTAGGAATGGGGCGGGGGGGGGGGATTGTTTACGTAAAAGGGCTGCAGTGGGGCAGGATTTCACAGGAATGCGATCATGCGCGTCGCGACGCTCGACGTCGTGATCCTCTAAGGCCACCGCGTGCATTTTGCTAAAGTTAGAAGTTAGTTAAAGAGGAGTTTCTCCCCTGATCTGCATATCCGCATCCCTCCTCGACCCTCCCGAACCCTCCGCTAGGCTCCTCGTCCACCCTTGGGTTCCACCGCCACATCGCCATCACGACCACCCCGTTACATCGCCAACCACCCCCTCTGACTACCCCCGCATCGTCCCCCGACCGTTCAACAAGTGGTTCTTCAGTTTAGCAGCCGGCTTAGCGCTTCTTTAATTTTCACCCTCGGAGGGCAGCTTAACTCTCTGCCCCCTCCCGGCCTCTCTTCCCCCTTTCGAAAGAAGCCGAACCTCCCCGAGGACCACGTGACTGTTCCTACCGATGATCATTTTCCCTCTGATCGAATTCCATCTTTCGGAAGAGAAGCTTCCGAACGACTCGTGTGGAATCCAAGACGAGTCCTGGAAATCTCGTAAATCCGGGCAGGAGACACTGGATGTCCCTGAGCCTAGCGGAATTCGGACGTTACCGTAGGATCTTCTCACGAGTCGGATGATGCTAATGGGACAATAATAAAAGGGAGAAGCGAACGAGACAAGTGACGCCCTCGACAGCCTCGACACCCTGCAGCCTCTCGAAATAGGGCCAATTGTCAGGAGCGCGCGGATCCTCCGGGTTCTTCTTCCGGGCGCCGCCCCAAAAACCAAAACACAAATAATATTGTCCCGCAAGCGTCACCACTGTGCGAGCGTCGCTCTCACAGCCCTCGCAGCCTCCAGAAACGTATAGGACCATTTAGCCGGGACTATACACAGTTCTATACGGTAAAGGCTGGCGCGAAGGGATCTGCATGTCAATGGGAGGCGATCGTAATTGGGGATGCACCGTTGGTCCCGGTTGGGCCGAAGGAGGATCATCTCGCACGGAGAAGAGGAAATGAAATGAGGAAAGAATAAGAGGAAAGAATCTCCGAAGTGCGCGGGGAGTCACGTTCGCGAAGCCGTTTGCGTCCCGCAGGATCCGGTGGTTTCTACCTGCTGCTGCGTTTCCTCCGAGACGGGAACGTTATCCTGCGATGAAGGAGCAGGGAGCGCAAACCAGCAAGGATACGTGTCAAAATTGTCCTGGTCCTTATGGCCTGCGTGTGTGTGTGTGTGTCTGTGGGCCCACAGGACTCTGGTTGTCGAACGGGTCGGGACGTAGGGGTTGGGGGGGGGGGGCAATGCACCCTGTGTCTAATTTAGAAAGAACGTGCAAACGATTCCGTTGAGCTGCGTCGAGGTGAGATAAGGTTTCTGTCTGTGGTCTGTTCTCTGGTCTGTTCTGGGTCTGTGTTGGTCCGAACGTGTGCCGTCGATCTGGCAGTCCAGGTCGCACACAGAAGTGCAAGAGAGGCTGCCATTTCTTTCTTCCTTTCATTTCTCTCTCTCTCTCTCTCACTCTCTCCTTTCTTTTTCCACCTCTCACTCTCGCTGTTTATCTGTGTTTCACCCTCCGACTATAGCGAGAGCAGCGGAGGCTCACGTGTGTTTCTCACACAGTCACCCGAATCGATGTGCTAACCCCCCCCCCCAGCGCCTCCCCCGGCTTCCTTCGCCACCCCCTCGGCCCCCCTTCGGCAATGCAAGGGGTGACTCTTTGAATGGCTATAGCCAAGTCGAGCGCAGGCTGCACCGCGCAGCCACCCTTTCTCTCGCTATAGCAATGCGCGCGGCATATAACCAACCCCCACCCGGTCCCCCCTCTCGCCCAGCTCGACCTGCTGCAACCCCCTCGAAACCTCCCAGAGACCTTCTTATTATTTCCATTTTTCCAATTCGCCCGCGCCAACGAAAATATCTATATTTATCTGTTTCTTCGCGGGCTGAGCGGCGGTCTTTTCCTTTTCCTCGATTTCTACTCGGCTCCTCTCGGCCCCCTTTCTTCCCCTATCACGCGAGTTGCAGCTCCGCTACAGCGAAGAAAGAGCCACCCTCTCTCTCTCTCTCTCTCTCTCTCGTTCTCTTTCCTTGGTTCTCCCTGGTTCCCCGACCCGATCTAAACCCTCTGCCCCCTCGCACCGTCTTTCCCTCCACCCTCAACCTAGCCTGTAGCCGACGCCGCCGTCGTTGCCGCCGTCGCCGCCGCCGCCGCCGCCGACGACGTCGACGGGAAAAAGGAAGTAAAAGATGCGGCGAAGCGTGCGCCTTTCCTTGGAAGCGAGGAGAGCGGCGGCTTCCGCTTCCTTGTGCCCTGCCGCGGACTGCACCACCAGTCGCGCGCGGTTCGCCCGGTCGCGCTCTCTCATAAGAAAAATATTCTAGCGACCGAGAGACCCGGAGAGAGCCGGGATCTCCGCGGGAGATCCGTCAGCCTCGCTGACCGACACGGGACTGAGAGACAGTGGAACCCCTCCTCCTTCTCTTCCTACCCTTCCCCTCACCTCCTCCTCCTCCTTCTCCTCCTCCTCCTGGTCCTGTTCCTCATCATCGTCCTTATCCTCATCCGCGTTCTCTTCCGCTCACCCTCTCTCACCCCCTGCCGGTTTCTGCATCTTCATCCTCTCCCGCGCGAGTCACTTTCCATCCCTCGCTCCCTGTGCACCGGAGTCTTCGCAAACTTCCTCCGCCGTGCGTTTCCTCTGCCGTCCCCTGTTGGCTTCCGCTCTCTGGCGCTGCCCTTGGTGCCAGGGTGTCAGTCCCAGTCCAGTCCCAGTCCCAGTGCCAATTGCGCGCCCCCTCCATCCATTGAGCGGTTGCCCTTCCGCTGCTTCACCCATTCATCCATTCACCCTTTACGCCAAGTACCTCTGTGCTAACCTCGTGCCCCCCTAGACTCCCTTTGCCCTTCCCTTCCTCCCCTCGTTGGTCATTCTCCGACTCGCACACCCTCGTGTTCAGCATCTCTTACGGGTTACCCCCTTAGTTAAGTCGTGCGGGAGCAGAGTCGCGCGCGCTCTGTCCGCCCTTCGCAACGCTTAGACGTAACGACCTAACGACCTAACGTCGTAACGTAACGACGCGTACGAGTGTCCATTGACGGCTGTTACGAGAGACCACCTGCGCGCCTACTGATAGAGTAAACGAGCTGGAGGAGAAGAGAGGAAACCGGAAGTCCACTGTCGGCCTGATCGAGGGACACGGAAATAACGCGAGGAATGATACATCAAGGGATACTATGGACCAGATCCTCTTGAGAATTTCTACGATACCGAGAGTTCCTGTAACTGTTGGGTCCTGGCAGGAAAGGATCGTCGTCCCGGAGGGCCGAGGAATCGCGAAAGGACTGTGCACGATGCAGGAAGGATCTTGTTGCACTCTAATGGATTCCGAGACTCCCGGTGATCCTCCGAAGACGAACATTAATTAGCCTGGAATCGAAGGGAACGAAGCGAGGGTGAAAGTGTCGGGAAGAAAGAGATAATAGATGAAAAATATAAGTAATTACTAGAGCGACATCCTGCTGAAGGGTCATTGTCCTTCGAGAAAAAAAAAAAAGCCGCGAACCCGGAACACGAAGCGAGCTCTCCAAAGATTATTAACGAGCAACCAAAGTTCCTATTTTTCACGGTAGCACAGTCTTAGCTTAAAGGGGGAAGGGATTCTGGTTCTGGTCCCTGGTGCTGGTGCTGGTTCTGGTTCTGGTTCCGGTGCTGGTGAATAGACGATTAAGAATAAGGGAGAACCAAGTGAAAGTGAGGAAGAGCTGGGGGAGCATAATGAAATAGGTAGAGTGGGCTGAAGAGGGGGGTGGGTGGGGGGCGGGGGAGGTGTCTGAATTTACACGTTGAAACCTCGTGGCCGGGAGAATCTCCCGCGACAATTAGCCGGCCAATTAGAAGCGGCCCTGCGTAATGAGCTGCGCGTGAAAAAGTTCCTAATGAAAATGTACTTTTGAATTTTAATAATAATCTAGTGATAGCTTACGATAAAGGGTCTAACGAATCGTCACTGGTAGCCTTGGAATTACTGGAGGCTGCGGTAGCGACGGGCACGAAGCTGTCGCTACACTCGCCAGTCCTGCCAGTTCGCATTCGTCAACGACAGCTGTAAGACAGTCGAGGTTAATTATTTAAAGAGTCCGGGACACGCGCTCTTCTCGCTCCTCCTTGCAGCATCCTTAAG
Organism: Calameuta filiformis; assembly: GCA_030142265.1. Taxonomy (NCBI): domain Eukaryota; kingdom Metazoa; phylum Arthropoda; class Insecta; order Hymenoptera; family Cephidae; genus Calameuta; species Calameuta filiformis. The sequence goes on from JARQSU010000802.1 coordinate 153,869, forward strand.
GACCATGCGTTCGGATTAATGGAAGATCAATCGGCGAGAGAAGAATAAGCTCGCGACGTCCCGCGGTCGACGCACCCTGAGCTGCAGTCGGAAAGCCTGAGAAGGACATCTCGAAGGATCCTCAGGGGCCGGAGGGGAGGAGTGGAGGTGAAGCGAAAGGAAACGAAAGAACAAAAGGACGAAAAATTGGCGTGTCCTACTTGGAAAATAAAACACAGAAGCAATCCTAAGGTCGTTAGACTTTTTTAAAGAGCGCTAACGAACGCAACTAGATAAGTAAACAGATATACAGATATTCTATATATATATAAACATAAATCTCTATATATACACATCCAGCCAAAGGACTCATATACTTTTATACATATACGTTATATAGACGTATATCGAGAGAAGGATACAAGGGGAGCAAAGCCGAAGATCTCTTTGAATATTTGGCCGAAGGCTCCTGCGTGTCCTCTTCTTCTTCCTAGTTCATCTCTTCATCTTCGTCTTCATCCTTTATCTCTGTAGCCTCTTACTCTCGACATTGGAGATCGTGCGTTCGCTCCCAAGCTGTGCGCAGAAATTTTGTTGAATTCGCAATAACAACGAAGTTGGAAAATCCGCGAAGGAAAAGGCGGCGACTCGCGAATCGAATGAGCGAGTCGAGGGAGGACATAAGGCTGGTGGAGGATAAAAGGAGGTGAAGGGTCGAATAGTAATAATAAGAATAATGTCTACGGTTAGCGTCGTGTCGAATTCCTCGGTGGAGGTGGACACGGACTCCTCGAACGACGCCTCGAGCAAGGAGGAGGGCAGTAGGCGAGATGAAAAGTTCATTCTGCCGAATGATCTCTACAAGAGTCTCTTGGCGAGTGCGGTGCTCGGCAAGACGGTCCTCAATCGGAATCTCAACTTCAAGGACAATCTTGCCAATCTTAAGGATAATCTAAATGCCCTCGGTGCCTTGAAGGACCTCAAGGACCTCAAGGACCTCAAGGGACTGACAGTGAGCAGCGTCCCGGCCTTCCCGAGGAATCTAGCTCTTCGTCGGGACGACGATGACGAGGTTAGACGATCGGTATACGGAGTCGCGAATCGGGCCCCTTTTTCCCTGGATCCACCTGTCCTCGGTCTCAGTGCAGTCCCAGTAGTCCCAATTTACTATCTAGACTTAAGGCCCATAAGAGCAGCCACGACAATTAACGCAGTATCCTCCAACCGTTTACTTGCAGAAGGCTTCGTTCGCATGGACGGAGGGCGGCGAGGAGGGCGGCGGAGGTGGCGGCGGAGGAGGCGGCGGTGGCGGCGGAGGTGGCGCTGGAGGAGGCGGCGGAGGTGGCGGAGCAGGAACGGGAACTGGCGGGACCGGAGGTGCGTCGACGGGAAGCGGAGGACTGGCCCACTGGGTCAGCGTGATGGCCGAACACATTCACAACCCTCACTCGGGCGCAGGGGTTGGTACGGTGCATCATCAGCAGCACTCCCCGCCGCAGGCCCCGTATCCCTGGAACAATGGGATCTCCAGTGACGTGAGTCTTTGATTGATCTCTGCTTGTTGCTTCGATTATAATTTATTGCGAACAATAATGTCTGCGCGTGTAACGCATGACGCATGAATGCGTGTTCGAATGTTTAGACGTTTTTTTTTTTGTCGCGCGCGGAATTGCAAAAGCGCCAAGGCAAACGCACTGGAAACCGCGCGGGAACCGCGTAGGTGTTGCGCGTGTGCGTGTTGCGCTAAACGGAGCCCAATAATCTTTCCGCTTTCGCCGCTGCGGCCATATAACGCGAACCGGTCTGGTGCGACGACAAATTAGCGGCGCAGCACGTGGCCAAGGAGAGTTCCTTGCTGGAGGTGCGGAGCTAAGCGCTTCCTGGATGGAACCTCCAGGAACTTTGCTGAAGAGGAAGTAGGAAAGATCCGGAAGTGGGCAGGAGCGACCCTTTATTACTGCATATCGGTTGGGCAACACGTATCCGATCCCCACGTGACTGGTCGCCATTGCGATTTCGCGGTGTCCCAATCGCTCGAACGGTTTCGCAGGCGATTCGGTAGGTGCACGGATCGAAACGCGAAGGTTGCCCGATGAAAAAGATCGGGCGGGGCTCGGAGTGGAAGGAGGACGAAAAAAAAAACACGCTGGCAGAATAAAAGAAAAGCGCGTCCGGAAGGCGCGCGCTGTCCGATATACCGTTACGCGGCGATCAAGTAGGAAATCTTTTTGCATCTTTTGAAAAGAACCCTGGAACACCGAGGAACGGGTTAACCCTTGTTTTTATGTTTGTTTTTTTTTTTCTTTTATACGTTTATTCTTTTTTATATTTTCTCTTTGTTTTTTTCATACTCCACTCCCCGACCCCTTAACCCGTCTCTTCACCCTGATGCGCTCCTCCTCGGCCACTTATTCTCTACCTCTCTCTCTCTCTCTCTCTCGGAACCGCTGCATAATTTGGAGACAACCCTAGGATTAGGTGCTACCGAGCATCCTGGTGGAAGTAAAGTAAAAAAAAAAATGAAGAAAAAAAGGGTCACGAAAGGGTCGAAGGTCGTTTTGCATACCGCACGGACCAGCAGCCGGGCAACGAAGCGGCTCTCCGAGGAGGAGAGGAGGAATCGGGCAAAGAGTTAAGGGTGCAGCGCGGAGGGGTCGCTGGGGTGCAGGGGACGATCGGGTATAGAGAGAGAATAAAGGGGGAAGAAAAAAAAAACGGAAACTCGAAAAAAGTGGAGAAAAAAGTACGTGCCGCTGCTCATTTGAATAGATACCGATGCTGCTCTCCGTGCTGCACCGTTTGCACCGTCTGCACCGTCCGTACCGGTTCGTAATAGATCGTACTGGTTCGTAACAGTTTTCGGTTTATAAAAGTGCATCTCGGGATGGCACGCAGCATAATGCAGCGGCGGCCGCGCGGGCAATTTTTTTGGTAGATTTTTCCGTGCATGCGTTGCATTCGTGTCGGGGGGTCGAGAAATGCTCGACACCCTCCTAGGGAGGTTGACGCGTTTCCTCCTGATTGTTATGTCCCGTTTGAATCTGTTGTTCCGGGCGCGCAGCATCCCTGTCATCTTTCCCTTCCTCCTTCTCTCAATTGTTCTTTCTTCTCCGACTCATCTCACCAACGGCACCGTACAAATTTCGATTTGCTTGCGCTGCCTTCTTCCGTGTACTTGTTTCTCTTTTTTGTCCTCTTTCCTTCCTTTCCTTTCTCACCCAAAACCTTGAGCGGCCTTCCGTCCTTCCTCCTGGTCCAGGGAATTCTGGTTCGAATCAGGTCGGTCGCGGATCGACGCACTTCTCATCGATCCACAGAATGGAGCTTTTGATGGAAATTCTTTTTTTTTCTCATTTTTTTTTTCATTATGTTAATCTCTCCTCCTGATTTCCTCTTTCAACCCCCTTCGATATCGGGTCCTTCGTTCTTCGTCTCTTTCCACCTTTTTTTTTTTCGTTTCTCTCGGCCGCCGTCACGGTCGCTCTCGTATTTTTATTTATTTACAGCTATCGAGTGCTCGTCGCGAAGCTAATCCAATTTTCTGGATCGGTTTTGCTTCGGGAGTCTGATAATTAGTTGGCTCCGGGCGCTTTTCCCATTGAAAACTTTAGCCCGCCAGGAGACGAGTCGCTACTCCGTCGTCACCGCGTTTACCTGTTTTCCCATTTTAATCGATTTCTCATTGATCTGCTCGTGTCCCATCGTCCGATCATCCAGCATCTCCTCACTCGATATTCAAGATGCTCAGGATTCTGCGGTCCAAGACGCGCGACGGACGCGTCCACCTATATCCGGTTTCCGGTTTGGTTCGAGAGACATTCTGATGGGAAGATTGAAAGTACCGTTTGTTTCGCTAAAGATAAAATTAGGAGGTCCTCGAGGCTCGAGATCAAGAGAAAATTATCATCTGAATGGCCCAGTTCAGTGGCGCTCGAGGTAGTTCACGGGGCTTAAGCCGGATCCACCAGCAGCGGCGGAACCTGCGATTCCCTACGAAGTAACCCAGCATCCCTTGCGGCGCATCCCTTGGCTCAAACTCCAGGAGCCCTTAGCGCCTCTCCCCGTTCCTTTTTTTTCTCTTTCAATCCGCTCTTGTCTCCCGTCGGTTGTCTCGACCCGCAAGAGCCTCAAAAACAAGAAGGGCTGACAATAAAAAATGATTTAAATAATCCGTGCTATGCAAATGTCCGTGAGATTCTCACGTACGTGCGTGTGTGCTCGCCTTGCTGTCCCCATACGGGCCCATTTCGCTCTGGGGTGAAGACGATGGGGAGAGGAGAAAAAAAACTGGCTAAAAAGAGTCCCAAGACAATCAGCCAATCTGCATCTATGAGAAACTCACCCCTAGCGCCCTGACGAACATCGCAATTGCTATTTGCATTAACCCTTTGCTTTCTTTTATTTATTTCCTTTCTTTTCTCTTTCTCAATGCACGACCCTTAAACGTACCAAGATGCGCGCGCACGTAAAGCATACTGCTTGGAGATTTATTTATTTTTTTTTTTATTATTTTTTACAAACCCTCGGGGGATTCTGGGCGTAAAAGAAATTGATGTCGGGAAGAGAGGATTTAAAAAAAAAAAAAAAGATAGAGTCGCGATCTTCCGTTGCAGGGTGGATAACGAAAGGGTTAAAAATTGGCGGCGCAAGGGAGCAAAAGGAAAACTGCGAAGGTGGGCTAAGGGCGTTTAGCGTGTGGAACTTGTAAATCTTTAGTGGAATCCCAGGTAAACGAGACACCCTGGAAATAATGTAATCCGGCGCTTTGTCTTCGGTTGCCCAGCGGGTGGTCAACCCTTTCGGCTTTTTTACGCATCTCTGCCCGTAATCCCTTAAAACGCTTAGAGCTCTTTAGGGCAATTTCCTTCGCGCAAAAATGATCCCCCCCTGCTAGGCCTGCATTTACCATCCCTCGGAGCCAGAGTGGGAAATGCAAAGTAACCTAGCCGTAAATGTGCTCCGGGCCCGACACTCACTCCGATGCTTCTTGCTGCTACTTACTTTGCACACACGCACGCACATGAATACGCACACAGGCACACATATGAATACGCACACACGCATCAGCCATCTCGCTACGGGAGAGAATTCTTACCTCGAAGATTATGTAAAACAACTGATTGTCAGTCTCCGCGTAGTCTCTTCTTTTGGTTTCTCGATTCCATCGAGTCGTTCGTTCGGCAGGGTAGCGAGTCTCACATCGGAGCAACCCTTTCCTTCTGCATCCAGGCACTCGATTACTTGGTCGGTAGCCCCACGGCCCCGTGGCCCAGGAAAAATTAAAATAATGGGACCTATGGACCTAAGGTGGTACCCCTTTCCCTTTGGCTTTGGAGTGTCGTCAGGAGAAACGGTGCTGCGACCCTCTCGCTTCTTTTTTTTTTTATTATCCCCCTCTCGCTCTCTCGAACAACTTTTTTTTCCTCTCTCCTGGGCGCCCACTTTTTTTTTTGTCTCTACCCGATGCAAATCGTGCAACGGCATTTGTCTCACCGGCAAAAAAAACCTGTCATTGTCTAGCGCGAAATTGTAAGGCCCTGACCCTATGTCGCTGTAACGCACCGTGGCCTTAACTACGCAACGTGTTGCGTTTCACAGTGAACCTCGGGACTTTCGATACCCCCGTAGCGTAATAGCTAACAATCCGCGACAACGAATGGCTAATGAATTTCATCCCGAGGGTAGTTTTGCTCCAACGTTCGCTGTGCGAGCGAGTCGGCACGAGGGAGCAGAAACAAAAAAAAAAATGTGAAAACAACGAAAGAACGGATTTTTCATGGCGCGCACGTATGCATGAGGTATGCTCGTGAAAATAGTCAAAGGGGGCCCACGATTGTGGACGAGGAGGGGGAGCGGAGAATAGGTGAGAATACGAAAAAAAAAAAAAAAAAAAAAAGGGACAATTCGATTCTCCTTTGGATTTGTTTAATAGCGAAACAGTCGCGTCATGGTCTTTTCATTTATTTTACATTAGTTTTTTCACGAGGAAAATTTGTCCTGGCCTTTTTTGGGTCAGCCGGCTACGAGGCTCTGCGGTTCTTTTTGTCTTCCTTTTTTTTTTCTTCTCACGTCCCACATCTCTTTCGCATCTTGCGAAATACTTGGAAGTTACGTCGGAGCTGGTGAATCAATGAGTAGGCCTTTTTTCGGGTGGGACTTCTGAATCGTGAGGCCCCGGACCGGCCTCGGCGTTGGGTCCCAGATGGAACCCCCGCGGTGTTATTTTCCCGTCGACACCTCCTCCATTGTTTTGAAAAGCACCGACGGCGGCGCGGCGACGTTGTTCTTCGCCGAGATCGTGTCACAACATTTGGGCCCAGTCAGAATTATGGGGACCTTTTTCCCGCATTTCGAACGGGCCCCACTATTCGAGCCGCACGGCCACACGGGCAACCCCTTCGACGACGAAAATGTACCGACGCATTGTCATCCCGGGCCCATCCTGCGTGAAAATTGGGCCCCTTTCCTCTTTCGTCACCTCCTTCCTCCCATTCACCTCCAGCGACGTCTCAGGAACGTCTTTCTTCCTTCGGGAATTCCCTTGCCGAATCCTTCGGTTCCTTCGCGATAATTGCCCGATATGTCAAATTAGGAAAAAAGGTAACGAAACTCTGCTCCCATGGGAGAAAAGGCTTTTCTTAAAGTTCCTTTGACTCTTTCCTTCCCTTCGTGATTACGTGACACGAAGCAATTAAAAGTCCAGAGGGTGCGCTTTTCAGGCCGTAAAAATTAGCACCCGTTCCATCACCATTAAAAACGCTTCGGAGTTCCTTCTCCGGGCATAGGCCTAGGCATGGGCCCGTCGTGGCCGTAGGCAAAAGGGCATCAGTCAAGGAAGATATGAAAGAAGGAAAAAAAAATGATAGAAAAAGGAATGGAATACGTGGCGAAGGAGCAGGGTAGAAAGAAAGGGTTAGTCCTAAAAAAATGGCCAGAGGGCTCGAGGGATTGAGTCTTGCTTCTCTCTCTCTCTCTCTCTCTCTCTCTCTCTCTCTCTCTCTCTCTCTCTCTCTCTCTCTCTCTCTCTCTCTCTC
>JARQSU010000802.1:160981-201861 GCA_030142265.1 Calameuta filiformis
TCTCTCTCTCTCTCTCTCTCTCTCTCTCTCTCTCTCTCTCTCTCTCTCTCTCTCTCTCTTTCTCTCTCTCTTTCTCTTTCCCGAAGCAACTGGCTCAAGAAGAGGAAATAACCAAGAGAGCGATGACTGTACGGATGCTAAGGGTGTGTAGGGGTGCGTATGCAGATCATAGGAAAAATAGAGTATAAAGGGCCCATAGTCTCACGCTATTGTAGAGGCCCAGGTAAGATAAAGGTAGACCGGCCCCCTGTTCCTTTTTTTTTAACGGGGCCTTTCACCCCTAACCAACCAGGCTCAGGGTGAATCCCTATGTGTTCTAGGGTCTCCACCGGTATCCGCAAGAAAGAGGCTCACCCCAGCCGCAGCGCGTGATGTCTCTTTAATTTTTATTAATGACGGGCCAATTTGAATTTTTGCATGCCTGATATGGGAACGGGCCCATGGACCACTCACCGGGAGTGGTGCCAACTTGCAAGAGACAAAAAGATCCGTTCGAGACGTGACCCTGGGGCACTTCGGGGACTTCTTACGTAGGAAAAGCTCACTGTGAAATCTCATCGTCGCCCGAATCATCATCGATCATAATTATCCGAAATCCCAGGGCGTAGCGTCCTCGGCTAATCTCGTAAGGATACGTGGGCCCACATGTGCGCGCAGGTCCAACGCGAATGTGGGGCCAGAGCAGGGAATGACTAGGAATTTGTCATTTGCTCACTTACGGCGGATTCACTGATGCTGATTCACTCTGTACTCAACTATTACTCCGTTACTCGTGCATTACTCTGAAAGTCTCTTGAAGACAGTGGGGCCAGTGTGTTCGGGCCACGTGTTCGCCGCGTGACGAGAAACAGACGCAGCAACGACGAATCTATCGAAACGCTAAGAACCAGCCGAGAGCGAAAGATCCAAGTAGAAAAGTCGCCAGAATTCAAAATTCCTTAGCTGGAAGATCAAAGAGAGAAGCGAGAAAGGCTGAGGTCCAGATCGATCGGATCCTTGTCAACGTCTCTCCGTCTCTTCCTCGTTATACAAAAAAAAAAAACATTCAAATGACTCCAGAAGCATTTTTTTCGAATTCACGGAGTCAATGAACCTGATTCCCGGGGAACAGGTTCAGCCCTCCGGACGACACTCCACCATCTTCCGTGGGGATCCCTTTCGACGTGGTTGGCACAAAAAAAAAAACTTTTTTAACAGCGGCTAGAAGACAGAAAAAATGAAAAAAAGGGAAACTTCAGGCAAAAAAATGTTAGGGATCGATGTAACCAGGAGAGTCTCGTCGGTACGGCGATTCTCCTTCGGGGTTTTCCGTGAGGCCGATTGATGCATCAGGCTCGGAGGCCTGGAAGGGAAAAAGGGGAATCGAGGAGAGCAACAACCCCAAAGGAGCCACCCTCAATTATTGCGGCTGACCAGTGTCCATAAAGAGGATGTCCAGGGTGGCCGAGCTCAGGAAGTTACCAGAAAATAGTCTGAAATGTAGCCAGCGCCGCAGGTGGCGCAGGGGTGCAGCGTCACAGAATTTTTACTCACTCCTTCATTCATTCATTCATTCATTCATTCATTTTCTCATTCTCTCCGTACAGGAATTCCCACTGCTTCGGACTTCTTCCGAGCTTTGCATTGTCTTTAAGGATTCGCTGAACGGATAGGTATTAGCATAGGGAGGAAGGAGGGAGGGAGAGAAAGAGAGAGAGAGAGAGAGGAGGGAGGGAAGAGAAAGAGGGGGAACGTAGGACTCGGCAGAAGAGAGCACTCAAACTGAGTTCCAGCAAAACAGTGTTGAAACCGACGCCTACGATACAAGTGATTCGTTTGTTTGAAGAATTTTTAGTGGGAGCCAACTCGGTGGCCGACATTGCCGCCTCTGCCGCCTCTGCCGCGAGATCCGTCTGCGTTCCCTCGAAAGATCCCTCAAGTGGGCATCGATGGATTCCTTGGGAATAGACACTCTGGGTTACACAGCGCGTTAAGCTTCCGTCACTTCTGATGATCTCAGTGACATCCGTGCGATAGGTCGCCCTTCGCCCTAGTTCGCCCTAGTTCGCCCATCAGTCCCTCAAGATTGAAAAGTTCCGGTGAGCAAGCGATGACATTGTTTCCTCTTACTTCCGGGTTTCCGCGTGTCTGGAACATTCGCGCGTATCGACGGGGGGTGGAGGGTGGAGGGTGCGTCCTCCCGCAGGAAACAGGGGATGATCCGCGTAGCTGCGATCGTCGGCCTGTCTCGTTCCTGAGTGCACTGCTGAAACAGCCCCTTAAAATGGTTTTACTGCCCTGCACGGCGCACAACGACGTCTAGACGCCAGGGCCGTAAAGTTTGACCTACTCACCGCGCACCCTCTTCCTCCAGGAACCGACTCCTCTTCTGCCCGATAACCCCCTCCCCACGCTCGAGTTCACCTCCAACGCGCTTACGACCCTCACCCCTCCTTTCGCGGTTTCGAGCAGCCCCCTTCCAGCTCCTTCCTGCTCTCCTCCTCCCCGGGATCCCGCACACCCTCCTGGACCTTGAAACTGGGGCAAAGGGTTTGCCAATGTAACCCCGTTGCTCTGACAAATTAAGAGTTTCCCTTCTTTCAGTTTTAGCCCATTTGCGTGAACTTGTTCGCTCTCCTTTTCCCTCTCGCTGCTTTATTCCGTTCTATGTAGAATGCAGGCTCAGTGTCTGAGTCTGTTGGTCCAGCCGGTAACTCTATCTCTTAAGAGGACACTGTGGGCGTGCACATATACGTATAGGTCAAACTGAAGAGAGCGATGGAGAGGAAGAGAGAGAGAGAGAGAGAGAGAGAGAGAGAGAGAGGTCAATTCCATAAGTGATCGTGTGAGCCAGTTCTCTGCTATGTGAAATAGAAGCGCGACCGACTGGACCTTTACCACGTGTTGCCTAGATGCTAGAAGAGAGTGTTACCTAGAGAAGGGCGATAAATACGAGACTCCAAGATAGACTCGAGGAAGACGGAGAGGCCACACACACACGTCCACACGTCCACACGTCCGTGGAGACAGACTTGTGGCTGAGGGCATTAGGGTTACGCTCACAATCAGCTCAGATAACATGTGCCAGCTTTGCCACCCGAAAGTCCCAATCGAGATAAATATTTTCCATATCGTCGTAGTGACGAGAGCGCCAGAAAAATGACGTTGTGGATTCTAGACTCTTGACTCGCAGAGCCGTGTTTGGCAGCGATACGATTAATAGGGAAATCAAATAGCTGAATAATAAATCGTAAATGATATTCGGGGTGATTCGCGAGGAGCGCGCGGAGGCTGCGCATTGCTGAATCGAGGAGCTGCCCGGCGATAAGGGTGCGCGGGGGGGCCAGACGTGAAACTGGTTTATGGGTTTGCGAAGTACGGAGCGCGAATCCGCGCGTCTACCGCCTCGCTGCTGAAGCAACGTCCTGCCTCTTCTCTCCTTTTCTTTCTTTCTTGAGTTTCCTTCGTTTCTCTTATTTCTGCAGCCTGGCTGCACCCCGGCGTAGCGGACGAGTGCGGTTGGTTGTAAAAATTTTACTGCGAATTGTCTGCAGACGCGCCGCGCGATATTACGATGGGAAAAATAGGTAACTACTCTGGAAAAAGTCGTCTGGGTCACGGCGGCTCTTGCCGCTGGATACTATTTGGGTCATCGCCGATCTCCTCCAGCCTCCCCCCCTGTCATATCTTGCAAAAGATTCCACATGCAAATGTCTTTTAGATTGATGCAAATTTGCGAATCGACCTGCTTGGGGTAGGTCCTGGACCTACTGCAAATTCCCTCGGGTCGCCAGCGAGGCAAATCGACTGCGTTTCGCCAAGGGGTCAGAAAAGGGTATTTAAGCCAGAGCGAACTGGAATCTGGGCTAACGGACGGGGCTGACTCTCGCGAAGGGGAGGATTCTGGACCAACTGTTGAATTTTATCACTACGTCTCTCCGACTTGGCTGCGATCCTCCGTTTCTCTATCGGCCTGTTTCTCAGTCTCCTCCACACACGTGTTTCTCGCGCGCCGGGAGGATTCATGGGATGCGAGGGATGGAGGGATGGGGGGATGGGATAATGCGTGGAGGCACATGAGATAGACCACATGTGTGCCTCTGGCTCTCTGGTTCTCTGGCTCGCCGCTACGTTGTTGTTGTGGAAGGCACCCTTACTACGGGCCAAGCGCGTCTCATGCTGCCGCTGCTGCGTTGACAAAAAATACCGAAAATGATAGCGCTGCCATCCTTAAGGCAGTGACGTGTGTGGGAACACATGTGTCACGGATATTCCTAGACAGGGGAAATAGGAGCGAGGGAGAATCTTACCACCCCGGCGTCACCCTTGACGCCCTATCTCTCTTCTTGAGGAGTCTCACCCGGCCGCGCAAGTGACGCCTCGGATTCCCGAAGGATCAAAACTCACGTTGCCGACGTCTTCTCGTTCTGTCCTTATCGCTGTCTTCTATCTTTTTATCCTTCGGGACTTCGGGAAATTAACGTTGCCTTTCGGAATTGGCACTGGGAGCGCAAGGGTTGCGTCCCTCGTTTGCCAGGGCCGACTTCTTCCAGTCAAAATATGTCCGTCTCGTATTTTTCTTGTAATTCCTCAGCAGACTCGACGTTCGGATTTCACTTTGGGCCTCTCGACCGGCCACGTGTGCTAACCCTTAAATGCTGTTTGCCCAGCTGTCCCCAATTTATCATTCGTTTTCGGAATTTTGACCCCAAGGCCCCGCTCGAAAGGGGGAGACCTTCGTGACCGATCTCCGAGCAGGCCCAAAGTGGGTCAGGGCGCTCCCGAAATTCGAGAGGGTTGCGAGTCACGTGAACGGGTGACGGTGTTAGGGATGCTGTCGAAGGTGGTCCAGAATCAAGGACGTCACGAACACCAACGTACGGAGCACGAAAGTACGTGGCTCGTTCGTTAGACTTTAAAAGTTCTATACTGGAATCGTGAGAAAAGGAGTGAAAATTAGTGACTGTGAATAAAAAAGAAGAGAGAATAATAAAAAGAGGCATTTATGGATTGGCGTCGTTCTTCCACGGCGCTCCCACGCTCGTACGTGTGCGTCGCGACGTCGGCGTCGGCGTCGGCTGCGTGACGTCACGGCGTCCGTTGGGCTAGGTCGCGGCACCCTCCTCCTCCAACGTCTCTGCCTATGCTTCGACTCTCTCTCACTATTTTCTCTGCCTCTCTCCGTTCCCACTTCGTTTCTTCCTTCTTCTTTCTCCTTTTTCGACTCGGCAAAGTCGCCAGTGGCGGCTCCGTGTGTTTTAGCCTCTATTCCCGATGTGCTCGTCAAGATCCTCCCAAGAATCGAAAGAGCCAGGACTGGACGCCGTGACAGCGCGCGCCCCTTGCGCCCTCTCCGTGCCGAAAAAAAGCAAGGCTCGCAAAAAGGACGCCCGGCGTCGTGGCGCTCTTTGGCTGATCAATACACCGCCTCGTACGCGGACGGTCACGCATGTGCACGGGGCCCTCTCCTCTTCCTTTGCGAGGCCGATTTTTTCCTCCTCTTTCTATTCCTGCATTTTTTACGTCTTTTTACCCGGTCCTCCCCCTTGGCCCTCCAGACCCTCGCGCCAAGTATAGAATCACCCTCCCGCCCCCTCCCCGCTACCTCCCGCGACTCCCTCCAGCCCAGCCTCTTCTCTCGCGGAGCTACCACCACCCACCACCTCCCACCACCCCCTCCGCCCCTTTTCACCCTCATCCTCTTACGAGAGTCCGTCCACCACTGCGCCCTCACTCTTTTTGATTTTTTTCGCCTCCTACCTACCTTCCCACCCACCCACCTACCTACCTACCTACCTACCTACCGACGCCGGGCGTCGGCGTCTTTTTGCTATCGGGGTGCTCTCGACTATCACCCTCCCTGAACTCAACCGACGAACCAACCATCCACCACCACCACTACCACTATCGCAAGTAGTACCACTACTGCACTAGTATCAGTAGGTACCGGTTGGTAGTACTAGTAATGCCTACTAGTGTACTAGTGCCTCCGCTATACTTCTACTAGTGCTTATGCTGCTAGTACCGCCTTTTATATTGGACTCCTCACCCCCGCCGCCTAACACACCCTTCGCCCTGTTCGCTGAGCCCATCTAGTTTTACCTGTGCATTCTGAGCACGCATTTACCTTTGAATATTTTTGACGTTAAGCCGAGCCCAGAATAATAGTTTTCTTCCTAGGAGACAATAGCAATCTTAGCATAGGCCGACAATTTCGTCACCTGTTCTCCTCGGTTATCTATTTACGTAAGACCTGAGTTCGTGGAGGATCGACTCTCATATGCTGGTGCGATTTGTTACGTGAATCCAATACAGGTAATGATGACCTTGAACCGCTCGATCCCAAGACGTGATTTCTACCATATGTCTCATTCGAGTCTCCTTTCTTTTCGAGGTTTTTCGATGCTTTCAAATTATCGTATAACGTCCAGTCTTGTGACGTCAGTGATATCGGGAAAGTAAATTATTTTTTATCATATTTTATTTCAACGTGTGCATAGCGTACATTGAGATGCCTACGCTTCATCCGAGAAGTCCCTGATAGGCTCTTTTAGGTTTTCCAATTTCCTATACCGGCCATGAGCGCGAGTGAGACAGACCTATGGATGTTTGAGCATGCGAGAGAGAGAGACAGAGATAGTCGAGATGCCAAAAAAGCTGATTTTTGGAAAATAAGTAAAACGGAGGTAAATTTTCAATAAATTTCAGTTTTCTTGCTCGCTGCTTATTTCCTCTCGACATCACGAGTAGACTATGTTGGCTGTCACGATGAAACCGGAAGGATTCCTCTTTTTTGTCAATTTCCCGCGAGGCCCGAAAGACTGAACCGGAGGTGCCGTGAAGTAGGTTCGTCCATCCCCTCATAAAAAAAAAAAGGAAAGTCAAAATCTCCCTCGGTCCTCGAGTCGCTCATCCGCCGCGTCCCCAACGCAGAGTGTCCCAATACATCCCAATACATCCCAGCGCAGCATCCCGGATAGAAATGATTCTCGATGGACGTTCTCACAAGGATTCGTGGCTGCTGGAGCCACCTGTAGCCTCCTTGGACAAGGATACCACTTAAGGAGCACTGCCCTCTCGAACTATTTTTGGGCCCCATTACAGTCCGGGAAGCAGGGCCCGAGGCATCGGCGCTTCTGGGCCCCTCGGTGGAATCGAAAAAGCCACAAGGTGCTGCGGAGAGGGAAGAGAGAAGCGAAAGAGAGAAGGAGCCGAGAACCACCCAGTGGCCACTTGCTGACAACAGATCCCGGACTAGAAATGGGGAGCTGGATATCGAGGATGTGACCTCGTTTCCCTTCTCAGGACCCTCTGGGACCCACAAGACCCCCACGACTCTCTGGTCCAGGGTGAAATTCAAGCTACACCCCCGTCGCTCGCGAATTTAGTCCCAGCCAGCGGCAAGGACGTCTCCGGGCGTGAAGCCCCCGTCTACGAGGAATTCGCAATCGCGATCGGCGGAGGGTCGGCGGGCGGTGCTCGGTGATCGTCGCAGGGATGATTAAATGGGGGCGCAAGGAAGGAGGGAGGGCGGCTACGTAAGGGGGGTGAAGCGATGCCTCCTAGCGAGGAGAATGCGCACCTGTTTGGAATCCTAAACGATGTTGGGGGGGACTACGGTGATGAGGGTGGAGGGCGGAGGGGGGGGGGGGTTGTTCGTATGCCAAGAACAAGTATGTATGTGTATAGAGATTGGGACGCCGACGCGGAGAATGAGAGAATCGCGTAGGCATCTACGTGATACGGTCGGGGGTGACTTGTTTATCTCCATAGAAACCGGAGTGATGCCCAAGGTCACAGGCCCGCCACCCTCCCGAGCTGCTAACACCGTCGCCGCCGTCAGCTGCCCCCTCCTCAGGTCTGTGTTGTGTCTAGACCACCCCTGTCACGGCGCCCCTCAAACCCGCGGCAGCTAAGCCAACCACCCTCTGGCGAGGCCTCCCTACCCCCCCCCCTCTCTCTCTCTCTCTCTCTCTCTCTCTCTCTCTCTCTCTCTCTCTCTTTCTCTCTCTCTCTCTCTCTCTCTCTCTCTCTCTCTCTCTGACTCACTCGCTCCGTGACCCTTTTCAGCAAGCCTCCCCCAATTATTGCTTCAAGATTCTTAAGTTCTGATGCTGGCAGCACTGCCACGTATTTACTTATACTCTCTCTCTCTCTCTCTCTCTCTCTCTCGCCCTTGTTCTCTCCCTCTTTAAAAGCATCCATATTTCCATCTTTCTTTCTTTTTGTCTCTCTCTCTGTCTGTCTGTCTCTCTCTCTCTCTCGTTCTCTTCTCCAGGAGTTCAGGTTCAATCTCACACGAGACACTTCGCTCTGATTGACTGTTTCAGCAATGCAATCCGCACGACAAGGAGGGCGACTACTGGGGTGGAGGACGAACTGCGAAACAAGGTTACGAGGTAAGTCGGCTTTATCCGATCGACACCGCGATCGGCTCTGAAATTGCAAATTCATCGAACTGGCTATTCTATTTGGTTGACGGGCAGCACTTTTTGTTGCAGGCCAAAATGAACGCGGACCATGGACAACTGCCAAAAGGTTAGAGCATCCTTATTAATTCCACTTTGCTCTCTCCCGCCCCCACCGACCCCCCGCCCTCTCTCTCTCTCTCTCTCTCTCTCTCTCTCTCTCTCTCTCTCTCTCTCTCTCTCTCTATCTCTATCTCTCTATCTCTCCCTCTCTCTCTTCCCGCTCACGGTGATCACCTCCTAGTTACTTTTTGATGAATGATTTCTTAGCCTTCCAACGAGAGAGGAGCCATTCCAGTTAGCACGAAAAATAAGTAAATAGACGGAGACGTGTCTAGTGCTCTCTGGTTTCTTTTGGCTGAATTCCGCGACTCCCGATGTTGTAGCCTCGGGCCATTCAATCCGAACGCCGCGTCGAGAACCTGGAAGACGTAATACAAACACGCGACGCGGGAGCCCAAGTGGGAGCTAGAAAACCGGTTGCGATTTTGCATCCGTGACGTAAGATCGCCGATTAGAGAGCCAGCAGCAAAAACATGTGCGAACGCAAATTTATCATTCTCCGTCGCGGCGCGTCCCACTCTCTTTCTTCTTAGGCTCGGAGCTCCGTCCGTTTCGTCGACGTGCCGAAGCGCCTTCCTGCCTCTCTCTCTCTCTCTCTCTCTCTCTCTCTCTCTCTCTCTCTCTCTCTCTCTCTCTCTCTCTCTCTCTCCCTCTCCCTCTCTCTCCCCCCTTCTCCCTGCTTGTAGGATCAACGGGATGACATTCGTCCTCCATCCAGGACAAACGTCCTTCCTTCGGGACATCAGCAAAGCGCGAACCACGCGTTACTACCGACGCGGCTCTTTTCTCGCGATTCCCCCGCTCGATACGAAGCGCCCAGGCGTCCAGACGGCTTTCGCGACGTCTCTCTCTCGTTCCCGGGAGGGGAAAGGGCGAAGCCCCGGGGCTTCTCTCCTCTCTCCTTCGCATCTCCGAGCATACCGCGATACATATGATTCTTCTGACAAGTTGCGCAAGTCGTGTGGAACGGTAAGAGAGTGATATCGTAATGTCGCGCGGCCGTGTGTAGGTACGGATAGGCATATAGGTACACAGCCAGATAGATGTGAATAGGCATCGCGCGGAGAAGAGATAGCCTCGGTCCCCGTTAATGCACAGATCGCATGATGCCCAAAATGAAAAGGCGAGAGGTGTCCCGGGGACTCTCGTAGCTGCCCGATGGACCCCGATGGACCTCGTGGCTCTCGGGAGCCCCAAGGCCCACCTCGCTCCTCTATCATTATAATCGCTCACCAAATAGTACAAAATGCCCATGGAATTTCGGGGCATTTTGAGATTTCCTCACGGTGCCCTAGCAGGGCCTCCTTCGATCTGGGCATCTCGCTCGCCGAGGCAAACGAACTCGCTCGCTAGTTTCGTAATTCCTCGCCAACAGCCGTGTTTACTTTATACATTGCTCCGACGCTGCGCGTCCCGGTGCCGATGCCGGGCGGGAGGAGGGCGGAAGGGCCGAGTAGGATGACTAGGTAGGGGGGGGGGGGCGTCGACGTAGGACGGACCAGGACAGAGCGGGACAGCAGCACGAGTAGGACGGGCAGGACGGGCAGCACACGGGCAGCACGGGTGCAGCCGTGACGTTTGGTGAGCCTCGTATCAAAGGACACCGCGGTCTGTTCTATGACGATGGCAGCGCATTAAAGTCATGCACCTGTTGTGCCCGACTAACGCTACGCCGCGAGTTGACTCAGGGAGGAGGGACGGGTGGAGGTGAGGAGGGAGGAACGGATTGACGCTCACAATCACAGGAGTCACTCTCACGCACGTCTCACGCACGTCTCGCGCACGCACTCAGCCACTCTCAGGCACTCTCAGGCACTCTCAGGCACTCACGGTTATACTCCAGTCTCTGGCCCAGGCTCGGAGTCACTCTCATCCTGTAGCAGTATTTCATGTTTTTGCGTCTACGGCAAAGTTTACTGCCAATTAAAACGGTCTGCGGGTCCCCTGATGATGTGGGGGATCCCCCTGACGCGTCCTCGCCGCGCACGATGGACCTAAAATGCGAATGCCGATACCAATGCCAATACCAATGCCAATTCGATTCCAGTTGCCATTGGGAATGACAGTGCGCGCTCCCGTCTTATGCGGATCCTCCGATTTGCACCTGAGGAGATTAGGCCGGTCGCGCTAATGGCCAATCTGATAATGGATGTATCAGCCGGAATTACGTGTCCTCGCGGCGGCTCCTCTGACTCTCGAGACTACGAGTTTTTGAAAGGCCACCTCGTCTATTCTAGCTGTGGACAAATAAAGAATTGCCGAGCACAGGAGGGGAAAGAGGAGAGGAGAGATACAGTCACTCCATATACCAACACATTACGAGATTAATGTATCTGTGGTTGAAACACGCGAATCTATCCGGCTTTTACGAAATGCGAATTTGTCCCGTGTCCATTAAAGTCGACGTGACTCTCCTCTTACATAATGTAATGGCTGACCTTCCAGAATCGAAAATGCAACGGCTCTTATTTCGACGTCCCGTAATGAGCAGCGACGCTTCGATTCTCCCAACCGGATCGCTCTCTCTCTCTCTCTCTCTCTCTCTCTCGTTCAGTCGCCTGCTGTCTCATGGCTCTCTCTCTCTCTCTCTCTCAAGCGAGAGGCATGTTTGCCACCTAAAAACGTTGCAATCCATTGCTTATTTGCGTATTGCTGCTCATTCGCGCCGAAATACCAAAAGTCACTTTTATCTTTTATCTTTTTATAACGTCTAGATAGACTTCGCGGTCTAACTGCATCCGGATGGTATTTATGCTCCTGCCACATACGACCTCTGCTCGTCGATTCTCCACTTTTGCGGATAGGTCATGGTTTTCGAGATTTCATACTTGTCAGGAAGTCATGAAATATTTTACCTAATTTCCATCTCTCTTCGTTCCTCTAAACTGTAGGACAGGCGTTCTCGTGTGTCCAGTTATTACAGTACGAATCGAAGCAAAGTAAATTCGTCTGGCGATCCTAGTAATTTTTTTCTCTAGTCACTTGTTCTTCTTCTTTTTTTTTTTTTTGTTGTTTCGCCATAATGCAGCTACGACCAGCATCGACCTTGTCGGAAGACAGGCCAAAAAAGAGCATATACAATTTAGTGATTTAAATAAAGGAATTCGACGAGATGCGTCTCGCGCAATAGTCGAGAAAATAAAAAGAAAAATAATAAGAATAAAAGAGAAAAATAAGTTTTGACGCTCTTCGAAAGTCCAGGAGGATCCGACAGGGTCTCCTCTCTCCGCGCTACACGTCGACACTCTATCTATTTTGAGTCTCTATTTCCCAGCGTGCTTCGCGGCTCCCGGTCTTCTCGGCCATAGCGAAGCGTGCGACCGGAAGCGGAAGAGCCTAGAGGGTGAATATCTTGAGGAGCTGTCGAATCCCACGTGCAATTCCGTCCTCGTTTATCGTAATCGGTGCAGGCGAACGGCGAAGGCTCGCGAATTAACGCGGCAGGAAGATCGAGACCGGCGAAGAGACGGGAAGGAGGACAATAGGGAATTTCGTATTAAAAGTCCAGGGAATATCCGAGCGTCGAAGAGGGAAGCGACGGGAGCGATAAAACCGAAAGGGATAAAGTGGGGGATTCTCGCTATGCTCGGCAACTATGAATGACACGGTACAAAAACAATTTTATCTCTACAATGGAAATAATTGTCAAGTTCCCACGGTCATCGGACCGTTTGTTAGCAGCCGCGGACGCCGACGCCGACGTCGACGCCGTGAAAGAAGAGCCATCTCGCACGATCCAGCATATTTTTCTCCCTTTAACGGGAATACTTTGCTCCTTGCTCCTCTCCCTTGTCCTTGACTCCTTGACTCCTTGACTCCTTGACTCCTTGACTCTCCTTAATTTCATGCGTGGCGCCGTCGTGCGATTCCCTCAATCTCACGAATTTTCTGCATCGATCCTCCCCTCGAGACTCAACGTGCTCTCCTGATTTACATGAAAAGATACTACGGGGAGCACGGAGATCGAAGGCTGTACCTCTAGGAGACGCAGTCAAAGACTGCGAAACACATCAGGGAGCAGACCTATGGCTGCACAGCAGGCGCGGGTGTAGAGAGAGAGAGAGAGAGAGAGAGACAGAGAGAGAGAGAGAGAGAGAAATGTCGGACGTGCGTATTACGTCACGGCTCGTTAATGCTGAAGCCTCGCGTAGTGTGCTAGTGGCTATAATGTACATAAAGAAAGGAGCCACCCACACGTTATCACGCTCTGCCGTCTACAGGGCATTATCCAACATCCAAATTACACGAGCTAATCGACAATCATTCCTTTCCGGCCTTTTCCAAAAATTTCCCTGCACAGTCGTATTTGGGTATTATTAAAAAAAAAAAGGAGGTCGAGAGCATCGCGCGCGCGTTGCAAATTGTCCAACCCGATAGATAGGAAGATAACGAAGAGAATGGGAAAATAGACTGAGCGTCGAGGAAAACGAGAGAGAGGGAGGGAGGGGAGGGGGCGACTGCCATTAGCTCTTGAGGGGGGCGAGGGGGGGCGAGGGGAGGGAGTATCGCATATGCAAATGGCAATTATTGGGTTCAAGCGCATTGGAAAGATCAATTAGCTGTCCGGCGAGAATACAAGGTGCGAATCGACGGGTGTCGATCGTCGTCAAGATGCTGGATGGCGTCGCCGAGACACACGTGGACCAACCGGTGGGCTGCTGACGCAAGGTGCACCGGTTGATCGCACGGGGCAAGGATCCTGCCGGTTGCAAGGACGCGCGTCGGACATTCCGCCTGGCTCGATCGAATTGCACGTTGCACTTGCAGACTCCGAATCGTCCTTCGGCCGCGTTTTCAATCTGCGCGCATTAACATTTTCACGTTTCCAATGATCCTCCGTTACTCGAATCTGGGCTGCGCGACTTCGCTTACCATGTTACATTAATGCCTGAAACTGCCTTTAGGTGAGGAGCAGTATCGCGGAGCCGGCGGCAGCAGCAGTGGAAGTCCGCCTGCGAGTCTTCTGGTGGTGCCGCAACCTTTGACCGTCAAGCCGTCCCATCCGTCGCACCTCAATCCTCATCTCGGTGGGCCTCATTCGCATCCTCCCAGGAAGTACCAGTGCAAGATGTGTCCTCAGGTGAGTACTGGGCCCCGCCCTGCTGATCCGTCGGTATTACAGTCCGACTTATCGATCGACCATTGGGACTGACTGGGATAGAGCTACTTTGCTGCGCAGAAAGAGTTAGGGCTCGCCATAACTTTTACCTCTACGCGAACGTAACTGGACTTTTTCCTTTTTTTTTTCTTTCTTTTTTTTTTCTTCTTTCTTTTGTTACCCTGGCTGTGCTAGACTCGCTGCTTGAAAACCCCGAGAGTCACGATAATGCCTCGTTTTATAGTACGTTAACCCTTTACGGTTTTCATCCTGCAGTTCTACGCGCGGAATCTGCTTTGGTATTTTTCCCTGGTAGCGTCGCAGCCATCGAATGGCTGGAAAGTGTAATTTGAAGAAGGACAGGCTGAGTGCGACGAAGGAGAGAACGAGAGAGAGAGAAGACGGAAAGCCACGATAGGCTTTTACCTCTGTGCGCTCTCTAAGACCTCTTTGCCACTGTTGTAAAACACCGGCCATTCAGCAGGCAACCACTTTTCTTTACTCGTGGTGTAATATACCGGATCCCCCTTTGGCTCGGGGCCCGAAGGTACTGGTAGCTGGGACCTATGGGCTCCGCGTGGCACCCGGGACACTCAGGTAGCGGAAGGGTTGAGAACCGAACCGAATGAGCAAGACAGAGAGAGAGAGAGAGAGAGGACAGTGGGCCCTAATCGAAAACACACAAATCGACCGACCGACGACCTAACCCAGTCAAGTTGATTTTCCAAAAATTGAGACGTCAAACTTTTATCCTCTTTTTTTTTCTTTTTTTTCCTTAATCTTCATTGTTTTGCACAAATCCGGACACTACTGTTCTACTGGCTGGCACCGTTCGATCATAGGTCCCCATTGACAAACGTGTCCGACCGAATTCGTCACGTGTCATATTCCGCATCCGTCCCGCCGTGTATAAATTCGCACTGGACCACATCAAAATACGCGACGAACAAAGTTGATGTGGATGGAAAGAAGAGAGGAGAAGATTGAGAGGCCGAGGACGAAGATGAGGTTATACGCGTCTTCGTGGCCGGAGGGCCGGGATTCAAGTCCGGAGGCTAGTGTACCGTGACGGCACAGCATCCTGTCTCCCCTTCGTACCTCCGTCCGCCTCTCTCTCTCTCTCTCTCTCTCTCTCATCCTCCTCATCATCATCCTCATCCTCATCCTCCGTTCGAACCTCTTCGGACTCTCTCTCTGCATGGCCTCAGTTGCTCTTCAAGTACTACGAATCTCAGTTGTCCCGTCGACACCTTTGCAGAGCCAACTATACTTCTGTATCTCCTTCTGCCGGACTTCTTGTTATTGGGCCTTACCTCTACCGTCTCTCTCTCTCTCGAGAGAGAGAGATATATATTTATTTCTTCTGCCTCTGCCTCTACTTCCTACTTAACTCTTTACTGTATCCCTCTATCTTGAGAGGTTCGTATAGACAGATGTAAGCATGTATTATATTGGAAGCACATTGGGCCTCACCCGGTCACGCACTACAGTAGCGAGAAGCCCCTCATTTTTTTCACTCGTTTATTCTGGCTTTTTGTGGGCAGCAACCCCCTTCCCACTGCGACCACCGCCGCCGCCACCGCGTTCATCCGTCTGTCCATCCGTCCCAAAAACATTGGCTTAGATCTAATTTTAATCGGGCCCTTCCGATCGCCTCCTAGGAGTCCCCTCACCGCTACGCTCATTTTGGGCCCACTAGCCTGAAAACGGGAAGAGGCACATTATCCGAAAGCAGCGCATCGTTCGAGAGTCGGCTCTGTAATATTCCTCGCAAATTTTACCAATAATTGGATCCTTTAAGGATATATAGCCGCATCTCTTAAAGGTCACTAAAGAGGCCCAAAAACATTAATTATTATTAAATCGATCCGGCTATAGAAACTTCGGGGATCCTACGTGCATATCGAACTAACGGGCAGGCAGGCAGGCAGGCAGGTACACTGAGAAACGTAAGGAAATGGCACGAAATGAAAAAGATTGTGAATAAGGCCCCGTGTAGGATCAGGTGCGGACAGTGCAGCAATGCCGCAATGGTAATCGTAGTGGCAGGAATGGCAGCGGTAGCCTCCCACGCCAAACAAAAGTCCTTAAGCCTTAGACTGAACATGATACCCCATTTACTGTCCATGTACTAAATTTCTAAGTCCCATATACTACACAAGGCAGAGCGAGAGGCCCTCGGACCGAAGCGACGGAGAAGACTGCCGGGCAGCTTCACAATGCGTCTACAGGAGTTATGTAACCTTACGCACGCTAGGAAAAAAGGACCAGGGGTTTTTCAAAAGCGAAAACCGAACATGATCGTCGGACACGATCGAAGATCGCGATAGCTTTTTGGAGACGGTGCGAACCGAGGCCTCCTCGCGACACCAGTTCCTGGGGCTACCATCGGATCCCTCGATGAGCAATGGGAAGGCGCAAGTAAGATGAGGATAAACAAGAGAAAAGTATAAGAGGAATAAGAGGAAAAGGAGTAGGAGGAGAGTAAATAGGAAGGAAAGGAAGAAGAAGAAGAAGAAGGAGGAGGAGGAGGAGGAGGAGTAGTGCTCGGCGGCTGCCGGTCGTAAATCTGTGCTGGGGCCTCATCACGAACTGAAACTCTCTCTCTCTCTCTCTCTCTCTCTCTCTCTGTGGTATCCGCAGCGTGTGTAAGGCCCGATGCCCTCTGCACGGAGGAAGGCCTTTATCTGTTTTTTGTTGGCGCGACTAACGAAAATGGGCCTCGCTCGGGGCCCGGTAGCCGATTCCCTCGGAAATTGAGTAGCTATAAAATTAATTATCCCTCGGCTTTATCGCGCTCACCTCCAACAAACGGACCCCACCCTATCGACCTCTCCATAAAATACTTGATCAACTATATTTTTCTGCGAAAATTTAAAAATAATCGACGCACCCTGGCTCACGTGACACGCACGCTCTTATGGATTTGGGACCCATACGAATTCCACTGGCTAGTAGCAATCTGTCGTCAGACCCATTTCCTTGAGGAATCTAAGAACGCTAATAGCTACGAATTTTCCCGGAAATGCCGTGAATTCCATCCCGAGGGTCCGCGAGACTTGCTTAAAGTCCAGAGCCAAAAGAGGGTTATAATGGGCCTCACTTTACGATAAGACCTCTTCTCTCATTTAGCGGAACTCGCCAATTTTTCTTATTCACTCCCCGTCCTCTGTGGGTTGAATTTTATAAAAGTGGATGATCCCCATGTCCATCCATGCATCTTCGCTTCTATCCATGCGTGCACGCATGGATCCATCCATCCATCCATCCATCCATCCGTCCATAGGAGGATCGGCAATGCTGATGTGTGTTTAAGTGAAGGCTGCTCACCTCCATCTCTACATGGTCCCGCTGTCCCAGTGTTCTCCCGGTAGGGCCCCGAGCCTGCCCTTCGGTAGGTTTCTCGAAGGGCCCCTCTATTTCTCATTTTCTCCCCCTTCGTAGCCCGCCGCGTTCACTTCCTAGGGATGCTGCCCCCGAAGTCAGGTTCCCATGCCCCCTGTATCTTTCATCCTCGTCTCTTTCTCTGCTACTCTCTGCCTCGTTCCCTTAGGTCCCTTTCTCTAGCCTGGGCCCAAGGCCCAGTCTGCCACCTGTCCCTACGTCTGGACCCCAAGGAGCAACGATGTCTTCCTACATGTAGAACACGCCCGCTCTACACCCCATTGTCTCATCGTTCATCCAGGAACTTTTCTATTTTCCATCGCGCTCTGCGACCCTCTTCCCCCTTTGGGCCTCAGTCCCGTTTCCGCTGCCCTCGCGTCTAAGGCCCCGAAAAAGATATCGCTTCGCATCGATAACACCGTCCCGCGATTACTAACCCGACGGAAAATCTTTTATCGATAACCAGGACCATCCCCTCCGAGAAGCTCCAGCTTGTCTCACTGTTTCCATCCGTACGACTGGCGTTTCTGTGCCGAGGATAAAAATTGATCACGAGGCCCACGAGAGATTGATTTAGCGACGAGCTAATGACGAGACCGTCGGCCTCCCACACGAATCATCGTGGGCCCCCTTTTCCCTCTATTCCTTCCTCCGGGGCCCGTCAAGGTATTTTTTACCTGCACCCTTGAGCCATCTGGTCAGATTTTGTTTCACGAGAAAATACCATCGCCTTATCAAATATAGGCTGCTGCCTCTCTCTCTCCCTCTCGTGCTCGGTTACTCTGTCTCCCTATCTCGCTATCCCACCATCCCCTGACCCCTCGACCCCTCGACCCCCCCCTAGCCCCCCACATGCCAGGGACGCTCTTGGCTCGGCAGCCGCGTGCACACTTCGCCACGGTATTCCTTTACAGCCGCGCTGTGGGAAAACGATCTCGCCCGCTACTGCGCTGCTGCCTCCCCCTCTCCCTCCCCCTCCCTCCGCCCCACGTCCTTTCCCCACTATCCCTATCGCTCCCGATATTCCTTTTACTCCTCACTCTTCGCGCTAGTTGTTCGTTTCGCCCCAGTCTTCCGAGCCACGGATTGCTCTGCCATACCGCTGTCGTAAATTCTGAGAGGTTGCTCCAGTATTTCGTGTTATTATCGGTAACTCAGATAAGACGATTCCCCTCCTATTATACATTTTTACGTGTTTCCTTTTTGTTCTCCTCTTCTTATCCCTTCGCGTTGTCGGATGAATCCTTTTGGTTTAGGACAGGTGGACTCGCCGATCCCAAACTGACATACCAGTTCTCCCGGTGCGTCCTGTATACCTTTGCTCATTCGGTTTCCTTCCTATAGCTTTTTTCTCCTTATTTTTCGAGTTCGCGTGGCACTTTTTTCACGCGTTTCCCTCGATCCTTTTTCCTTGTTATTGGCCTTGGCACGCACGGGGCACGCACCCCTTTTGTTGCTGCCACGCGTACTCTACCTTTTTTTACTGCTGGCACCGTTTTTCCGATATATATTTTGCCGGAAATTATATGTGGTGCCGCGTACGCGCGCGCCCCGTGCGCTGGTACGGAACCCTCTTTTTTTGTCGAAAAAAAAAATATTTCCTAGCTCCCTGAATTTTGGCAAAAAAATGTGTTGCGATGCCTGCGCAGCATTGCATAGAGAAACCGCAGCGATTTATGACGAACGATTTTTCGGAAGAATCGCTCGAGTTTCCCCTTGCGTAATTCGGTCCACCCTTACGCGGCCGTTTCGAGGGGTGTACTTTTTTGTCCAGAGAACTCCACTCTCGATACGTTTTGGACGAACTCCCCTTGGGTGCAGAAAAAAAAACTTCCTTCCCCAACGAGGCAGCTTCCACCACGCGCCACATGGTCCACGCTTCCACGTTTGCCCGTTTTTTTCAACCTCCTTTCTCCCCTCCTTGCATTTTTTTCGCGTCCGATTTTCATTCGGCCCCGACCCTCATTGTCCACGGGCCCTGCCCAGCGTCCGGCGTCAGACCCCGCGTGCATGTATAACCTTTTTTTTTCCTCATTCGGCTTCCCTTCTTTTGGGCCCTATCGAGAAAGAAAAAAAGTTTCATTGAAAATTTGCCTAACCGTCGGGGCCCTGCGCCTACTTTGGCGTCGTCTCGCTTTTGACCCCGACAATGGGGTCTTACGAGCAGCCACCACCAATGAAAATGCCCAAAATGATCGGAAGAGGGGAAAAGGTGTAGAAGAAAAAAAAATGAGAAAATCCCGGAAAAACGGGCACGCTTCCTACACGGCCTATCATATTTTGAGTCCTGGAGCGGATAGGAGGATACGCGCTAAGCGCTGGAAAGCATAGAGATGAAAGGTGGGTCCTATGAGGCCCCGTACACCGCAACCATAGGGAGTAACCGTACCAAGCCGACAGACGGATCTCTGACGGGCGTCTCGAGCGTCAATGGAAAATTTGCACACCTAAACGGATTACAGATGTTTTTCGGAGCCTTCGCGCACAATGCCGAAGAACCGACGATTTTTCGATTTCTGTCAAAAATTCAACGCTCTCCCCTTCGAGATGCCCTTTCTCCGTTGGCTTCCTCACTCTTACTCCCTCATGCTCACTTTCTCTCGCTCTCTCTCTTTCTCCGTTTCGACGGACAGCCATACAAGCAGTTAGACAAGTATGAATAATCCCTCGTCCTAATGCCTGCCATTCCTACCATTAAACGTATAAACGCTTCTTATTCTTGAATCGCCTACGGGCCCACGCGCTTCGCTCGGGGCCCAATGCGGGCTGCTCCTACTCACTGTCGAAAGTCTCCGCCAGGCTTCGCGACACCTTTCGGATGCCTACACTTATTCTACCAATTACAGGAGAATCAGACTATTTTACAAAGGAACGTGGTACAGCTGATGCGCGATATAGGGGTCATAGGTCGCTGCAGACTTTCCAGAGGAGATAGCAAACACAAGTGACCGGAGGAGGAGGCCCCTCAGGTTTTGAAGATTGGTCGATCCTAGAGGCCAACCCGAATATAAGGCCCCGGCACTTGTCCGAGTCACTTGGGACCATCCGTTTTCTGTCGTCCTGGGGCCACCCCCGAAAAGTTCGGAAGATCAAAAGGCCCGCAAACCGATTTCTATCCGTTTCTGTTTGTTTGTTTGCTCGTTTGGAAGATTCGAATATATATATATATACCACAGAGACAGACGTGTAAAGCTGTAGCTGCAGGACTCGGACGGCAAAAGGAATAGCCTTGCTTGCGTACCGGATAGGCCCTTTCGAGTGGATCCATCGAAATAACCGGACAGAGTCTCGAGTGGGTCGTTGGACCCAGAATCTGGGCCAGTCGTGAAATTCTATATATCTCACGACCCAGACACGCAGAAAGCAGCCTCTCTTGCCCGATTCAAATAATTTTTCTATTATCCGGAACCGAAGAAAATATATTCGCGGGGGTGCTTAACCGGGATGATGTAAAGGTCCCAAAAGTCCTAGTAAGGTCCCATTGTCGGTAGGTGAGAAAAGGGACAAGTAAAAGGGTACAAGGGATAAGGAATAAGGGAATACGATCAGTTCGATGGCGGGTCGATCGCGTGCTACCGCAAAGGCTATAATCGGCTGTTACACATTGCGATTTGGGTCTTACGAGACAGATGAAAAGCGAAGGGGCCCCGTTAGAAAAGGGTTTTTCCAATAGGACCGATCTAGTTCTTTGAGAAAGTAGCCCTTTGATATTTCCGATCTGAGTAACACCTTCCCCGGTACCATTGCTGGTAGGCACACGCCCGTTGCCGAAAAGGGTCCGGGCCCCGACTCTGCCATTGTGCACGAACCAATTTGGGTATTGAACTGCAATTGAAAGGGTTCGAGTCTATAGATTTCTCCCGATAGCCGATTGTCGCTCGGTATTGAGCTATCAAAATATTAAGGGTAGCAGGTGGACCGATTCTTCGGGGCCTTACGACCCATTGTGCTAGTCGTGTTTTGCCCATTGTTACCAAAGGGTTGACTTCTGGTTAGCGTAGGCTGAATCGAGTGTCAAAATTGGTTCTCACCCTCTTCAAATTTTTCTTTCTTTGCATTACGCGAGATTATTTACTCCCCCGTAACACGCGCGACATTCGTCCCCTAAAAAAAAAAAAAAGGAGTGAACTCTCGCAAAAAAATTGTAAAAAATGTCTGCAAGGCTGCCCAATGCGTCTCGGGGCAGGTTCCACTGTACTTCGCACAAGTCCCGTGGCTGGGTCAGCTGGTCTGATGACGTCATGAAAAACAAGCGACCCACTATGGCGCAGTCGAAATTTAAGGGTGGCTTCCCGGCCGACTTGACCGAGGGTTGAAGAGGACTCGGCAAGAGACGGGGTGGAGGGGGAGATCGGACAGCCATGAGAGTCGATTCCACGAGACCCCCATGGGTTCCCATGACCTCGGTTGACCCGCCTTAAGGTGTTCCGGGTCCCGGGGGACTTGCAAGACCGCGGTCATAGGTCATGCATATGGTCTTAGCCGTTGGCACCGCTTAAAATATCCTAAAATACGAAAACTCACGATTCCCGAAGGGCGAATGCATCTCGGGCAGGACGACATGACTGACGAGATAATGCCCAATATAGTAAACTACAGAGGGGCCTTAGTCCCCAGCGTACCCAGAAAAAGCCCAAAAATTTCGGTTGCAACCCTATGGAAAAGCGTATGCACGATGAAGGAGGGTGAATTATCCAAAAGAATAGGAAAAAAAAAAAAAAAAACTTGGTGCGTGGATCGAGAAAATGGTCAAGCCGACCGTTGACCGGCACTGTTGCCAACGGTCTCGAGATAGAAAAAAAAAAGCAGAATAAACGGATAGCCCCATTTCGGAAAAATTGAACGGTATCGCACGGGCCCGAAAAAACTGTTTTTGCCACGAGAATAAAACGTACGTCCGTAAGCACGTGCCAAAAGCGGCAGCCCGCAGGACCTTGGCGCAGGTCGAACACCGTGCATGGCTTATTAGTCCTTTCCGGGATTGTCCTGGAGATAATTTGGTAGCCGGTCGACAATGCAATTACGTTAAGGCCCCCGCCACCAAGAAGGCACCCGTTGCCGGGCCAATAAAACTTTACTATCTTCGGAGTGGGCCCAAGAAAAAAAGGAGAAGAAGAAAAAAAAGGGCTGCCAGAAAAGAAGGAATGTATATCCCAGGCAGTGGCTTACCGAGGTCCTTCTAACAGGATAATCCTTTGGCTCTCTCAACGAGTCCTGTTGACAGTCAACAGTTGACAGTCGGCTGTCAATGACCCATCGGACCACCGTCCGTCTAGGAAAAGGATTAACGAACTTTCCTTTTCTCAGTCTGCGCATTATAAAGTGAAATTTGGCAATAAAACTCACCTCGCTCGCTCGCCGCTCGGAACTAACTTCAACCCTTTTTCCTTCGTCTTAACGGATTCACCCATTTTTTTTTCGCTTTTTTTTTTTATTTCCCTCGACGCTACGACTGTCAACCCCATAACCCTTTCGAGAAGCTTACAATTTTTTTTAATGCATTTTACTTCATAACGACAAACACCAAAATCATAGTGTACCCAGTCTCGAGCAACGTCACCCTTTTTTTTCAGAGCATCCTCAATTTGCACCCTTAACTACGTCCAGACTTTTTTTTCTGTAACGGGTGTCCCTTATTGTTTGCATCTCCATAACCAGTGCCTTCTGCCGGCGAGAGGAAGTGCAGGAAATACGTGGACACTCGAAGCAAGTCCTCGGTCTCGCAAAAAAAAAGGGGGTCGCCGCAATGGCCAATAAAAAGGATGAAAAAAAAATCAAGCTAATATAGAAGAATCAGAAGAAGCAGGAGAGCCTGAGTAAAATCGACTGTCGAAGTAAAATCGATTGGATAGATTTTTCGGTCCTTCCGATTGATCGTAGACGTGAATCGGGCCTCCGGTAGCTACTGGGTGTCTCGGATTGAAAGGAGGCGAAGAGGGCACGCTCTAACACGCGTCCCTAATTCGTCGTCCGGGGACTTGGAAGCCCCCGCAGGATAAAAAAAAAAGAGCCAGACTCAGTGGGCCAGACTCCTCTCTGTGTATAGGCATGTCTCTCTCTCTGTCTTTCGCTGGGACTCTCCCTTATATACACTTTGACTCAATCTCATTCCCTCTCCTCCCTCTCCTCCTCCTCCTCCTCCTCCTCTGCTGGACTAGAAAGGAAGAGGAGGACGCACACACCTACACCTACGCACAGACAATGAGGAGGGTGTCAAGCCGTGACCGTGACGTGGTTCATGCACGAACGAAAATCGAACTTTTCGACGAATAATGCTCGGCCGCCATTGCTCTACGGAGCGGACTCTGAGCTGATCCAGAGACGAGAGGATCATCTTTCGACGTGACTCCGAAGGATTTGATTTGCGTTGCAATCAGGTAGCCTGAAAATTGGCGAGTGACGAGTAACGACTAATGAGAAACGCTTGGACTCAC
This sequence comes from Calameuta filiformis, assembly GCA_030142265.1. NCBI lineage: Eukaryota > Metazoa > Arthropoda > Insecta > Hymenoptera > Cephidae > Calameuta > Calameuta filiformis. The sequence goes on from JARQSU010000802.1 coordinate 184,408, forward strand.
CTTACTTAAAGGTGCACATGTGCGTGATCGATCAAGGATGAATATGAGGGGGAGAGACGGGGGGGGGGATCTTGAACGAGAATAAAAAATCCCACGGGACGTCTGAAGGAATGAAAATAGGAAATACTCTGGCAGGGATCCACGTTAAGGAATCTGCATAAGGATCTGCATACAGGGTGAAATTTTTCGAGTCGAAAAATCGAAATCATTAATCTCGCCGCTAAGTAGGCATAATATTTGCATATCGGGTTAGGAGCTCCGATTAGGTAGCCGATTTTTCCCGTAGTTGATCGATCGTCGTAATTCCCGATGATGATTCCTTGAAGGACCCTTTTTTCCATGAACGCCCCGCTTAAGCCAGCCGGGCGATTGTCATTCAAAGCGACTTGGAAAAAGAGAACGAGGGACCGAGAGACGTGGAGAAAGATCGGACCGTTGAAATTAGGGCGAGCACCCAGAGCACCACCACGGCGACTACCCACCACCGAACTGAGTTAAGAGTTAGGGAGGGAGGAGAGAAAGAGTAGGGTAGGCCCGACAGAGAGCAAGGGAGAGCAAAGGACAGTCTGTCGAAAGGGGAGAGTAGCCCCATGTGCCAGTCCTGGTGGTGGTGGTGGTGGTGGTGGTGGTGGTAGTGACAATAATTGTGACAGTGGTAGTGTCGGTGACTAAGAGCGAGATTGGTGGTGGTGGTGGTGGTAGTCGTACCAAGAGGGGCATATCGGGCTGCAGCGAGTTAAACAAAAAAAAAAGGATTGGAGCAGGGGATGCTGCGACCTGGACCATATGCATATTAAGCACAGATGCCTAGTTGGCGGTGAGTAACCGTTCTGAAAAATCCAGTCTTACCGCGTTTGCGTTGTCGCCCTGTTGTCCCCGTCGAGAAGAAAAACTCGTTGATAGCGAATGGAAAAAGAGAGAGTAAAAAAGTATAAACAGAAAAAGTGTCGAGAAAGATACGTCGCGTGACGTAAAAGAACCCTTAAGACGTGGATCGGTGCCGATCTCTTGTCGATCACTTGCCGATGCTCCGTTAAACGCGGAACACTGTCGCAGAAAGTATCGTAATTTTTCTTAAAGTTTTTTTTTTCCGTTCGAGCGAACGTTCAACTTTCGTTCGGAATGCCGATCTGGATCGGTAACCCGAGGACAAATAAGATCCTGTAGATTTTTGATTGGCAGTACGATCGGTGGTATGAGCGCTCATTAGCGAGGTAAACCCCCGTAAGATCGGTAGAGAGCCGTGTCGATCGAATAATCTCCCGTTTTCGTGAGGGACTTTCTGATCGGCGACAAAACGAACGCCATCACGCTTCGCTGCATCTCGCTATTGGAACTGAGGTTATGGATCGGTCGGCTTGCCGATCGGCCAGTATCCATAGATACTGGATACACTGGCTGCGGCTGCGGAATACGGCACTTCCACGGTTCGCTGCTCCTAATCGTAATAAACGTGCCAAGGTGCCTACTTGCGCGGGCACCTTAAAACCGATTTCTATCTCTCGAGGTTTTTCGCCGATTCTAGCACGTGCACAGCCGGCTAGAAAATGGGAGAGTGTCAAAGCGTGAGAGAGCGAGAGAGCGAGAGATCGAGAGAGAGAGAGAGAGAGAGGGAGAGAGAGACGCACGAGCACCGCAGGAGAATCGATCTTCCTTAAAGAAACACGCAAAAGGCCCCATTTTTGGATTTTCGAACCGTCGCGACCTAGATATCACGCGACGATACCTTCCAATACCGATCGTTTCTTTTCTGCTTAGTTTTCTTGGAACTTGGAATTAGGATGGATCCTACTGATCGAAATCAGCATCCCGACACCGACGCCGACGCCGACGTCGTTCAGCGCGGGAATCGAGTAAAACGTGTTGGCGTTGCGAAAAGCCGAGTCCGATCGACATATGGCGGCCTGAGTCCCGAAGGGTCTGCAGTTCCTGTATCGATGGGAAACGCGATTTCTCGCTCGACGTCGATTTCTGGCAGTTCATTTCCGAAAATCATATTTTTCTAGCGCCCCCCGAAAAGGCAGGATCGTTTGGGGACGGTGTCAGTGACCCCGGGGTATGAAAATTTTATGAAAACCAAAAACAGACAATAACCGATGAACGTCAACAGGGCCCGTTCACTCGAGAAGTTTCATACACGAAAGCGCCGATGGGCCCTCGAGAAAAAAGGGGCCCTTCGAGTTTTTCTTGGCGGCGCCTAACGCGATGTGTTGCCCCTTTTTTTCCCTTCTTTTTGCCTTCGAAAACTGCGCGCACGCGTTCAGCATCTTCTCTTTTGCTTCCGAGTTGCCTGTTCGCTCTCTCTCTCCTCTCTCTCTCTCTCTCTTGTGTCTCGCGTTCTCTACACGTTGACCCTCTCACAGTTATTTGTCTGGCATCGGCAAAAAAGCGCCCGCGCAAAAACCGGTACCTCCCTACGTGATTCGGAGTATAGCAGTAGCACACGAGAGAGTAAAAAGGAGTCCGAGAGAGACAGAATGCAAAAAGGGGCGAAGGGAGGAAGAAAAAGGAAAAAAAAAGCAAAAACGAAAATGACCGAGAGAATCGAACGGGCCTCGAGAGCAAAAGGATCCTGAATGGCCCCACTGAGTAAGCAGCAAACAGACTTTTATGAAGACGTTACACGGATCCGTAGGCATTTGACAAATTTCGACTTTCGTTCTCGACCGCTTAAAATACGCAACGGCAAGAGACCATAAGCAATTTTACAAAAAAAAAATAATAATACTACTTGAAAGGGATGAGAGAGAGTCGCGTGTGTTGGGTCTGTTCGTGTCGCATCCAGAGGGATCTGCGGGCGAGCAGCATGCGTGTGTGTGCGCCCGAAAGTGAGAAAAGTAATCTAGGAGAGAGAGAGAGAGAGAGAGAGAGAGAGAAAGAGAGAGAGAGAGAGAGAGAGAGAGAGAGATTGGGCCCGACGAATGATTTTTGTAAGAAAATCGATGCGTCACTTTTTCCCGGTCTGGGCCCACTCTCCTCGGGTGTCGAAAACGATTTTCGGCCGATCTCGAACCGTGCTACACGCTTGAGCAACAGAAGGCAGTCGAGTATGACGGAGCATTTTCGATTCGAAACCAAAGAGCCACGTATCGTGGAACACACGGGACGCAACGCAATGCGCCGCGACGCCAAACGCTACTGATTACTTATCCTGCCGTCACACGCACGACATCGCTTCTTAATCGACCCTTTTTATTACTTGCTCGCTTGCTCCTCCATGTCAAATGTTCATTGGAAAATCAGAAATTTGATCCACCGATCAATCGAGCCCTTCAGTAGCAGTTTTTCCAAGTTTCAAAATGGCACTTGCGCTGCGAGTGCGAGTGAGAGGCCATTACTGGGATTCACGTGCTTAAGATAAGGACGGACATATCGATCGTCTGAATTTCGCGTGTCGCCCTTCCCCAGTAGTCGTGTAGGCGCTTCTAGCTGTGACCGTGAATGAGCGTAGCTATCGAGTGATATTTCGATATCGACAGGATACATCTTACTCGTTACATAATATTGTATTATACGTATGGTTATCGTATTCTCGGCCTACAAATATGTAACATCGCACTATTTTAAATGATGCGCTAATTCTTATTACTCGTATTTGCTGTTTATCTTTGATTTGACATATACACGGATAATCGAATAGAATGAAATGAGGCGGCATACGTCCACATGTGGATTCAGCGATATAGGTGTGTCATGGGTGCATAGGGCTTCTCGTATAAGCACCAAGGTCTACCAGATCCTAGAAGCGGAAGCCTGGCTGTACCAAGTGGTGGTGGTGGTGGGGCGATGGCGTAGGCAGGGAAAAGAGAAAGAGGAAGCGAGCGAGAGAGAGAGAGAGCATACGAATAAGAGGGGCCCCGAGTATCAGAGAGAAGAAGTAGAAGAAGAAGAAGCGAGAGAGCTAGTGACTGATTGTCGGCAAAGATGAAGTGGGGATGCAACGGGTCACGATGCAGTGGGGATCTAAAACGCGTCTATTTGGGATTATACGTGAAGCGCAAAGTTCCTCTGTACCATGGCACTCGCGTGATAATAGAAGCTCGAACTTGGACCCTCATCTCTCTCTCTCTCTCTCCTTCTTTTTCTCGTTCTCTCTCCTCGTTTCATTCGATCGTTCATATCGCACAAGCCCTCGAAGCTTTGCCCACCGTGTACAACCTTTAAGGAGTTTTGAGAGCAGACAGAGGACACCAGTTTTCTGGTGTCTATTTTCTGGAGAGAGAAAGAAAAAGAGAGAGAGAGAGAGAGAGAGAGAGAGAGAGAGAGAGAGAGAGAGAGAGAGAGAGAGAGAGCGAGAGAGGAAGAAGCGAGGAAAGAAGGACGCGATATGCTCGCTTAATTATCTCCCCGATGTTCTCTCCTCTCACGTATGCGCATAGCCCTGGCAGTCTCACTCTTGTCTAGGGAGCGAGGGTAGGGGAAGCGCTCGGCGTCGCCGTCGCCTGGTGGGGATGCGCCGTGGGGTGGGGGTGCACGCTCGGCTCGAGCCTTCCGAGGGCCGAGAACGCTCGAGCAGCGCAAAACATTCAGTCGGCAAAAAGTAGCCAAGGGGTGAGCATTACCCCATGGTAGCGAGCGAGAGAGCGCCTCTAGAAAAACAGTAAACACCGGGCAAAAACACGAGACGCCAGATACGCGTCTCCTGCTATTTCCGCTTGCGGTTTAGACGTTCTTAAACGCGTGCCCAAAATCGCGAGGGACATTTTGTTGAACGCGTGCGCGCACCGGCTACTACGCAACCACGAGGATCGACGACACGACGCAACCTTCCCTCTAAGCCCGTCACCGTCGCCGTCGTCGTCGTCGTCGCCGTCGCCGCCGTCTTATCGTTAACACCAAAAACATCGTGAACACTCTCGCATCGTATCTCTCTTCGGACACGAGGAGAGGATCAAGGAGGGAGCCCGCGATGTGGACCTGACCCTGAATTGACGATTCTCTCCGTAGAGAGAAAGAGCGGGAGAGAGAGAGAGAGAGAGAGAGAGAGAGAAAGAGAGGAAGAGAACGTCAAGTGACAATCTCCAAGGAAATAATCGGAGATTATTTGGCCAGACAGAATCTTGCCGGACGGATATTTATCCGTCCCGGAAAAGAGACGGAAGCATCACAGAGACGCGGACCAGAAGTAAAATTGAAGATAGACACAACGAATGATATTGAACGAGAGAGGGAGAGTCAGAGTAGATAAATAAGAGAATAGATAACATAGAGAGAAAAGAAGAAGAAGAAGAAGAAGAAGGGAAGAAGTCTCTCACGCAATCTCACGCACGCTCGGGAACACGACGCACGTAAAAACATAAGTGAGCGTGTGCGCCGATATTTCAAAGGATACCGTCGAACCACGCGGGTCCAATCTACAGACTCTCGAAAGAGAATTATTCCCTAGTTAGCCTTTGTTAAGCCTTGGGCTGAAGAGATAGGCCAAAAAGCTGGAGAGGACCAAGTGTGCCGGAGAAGAGGGAAACAAGATTAACTAGATCGGCCAGATAGAATCGTCCGATCGAGTGAAGAATCGGAATCAAGGCTCGATCAATTAAGAGACGCGCTCGTGAACCTCTTTCTATCCTAATTACATAAGTAACTCTGCGCACTCCTTAACGTCCGTATATAATAATAATAATAATATTCATACCGTTCGTAGATATATATATATATATATTCGGGTAAACGCGATCGGTTATCTGTGATACGTCGCGCGATTCCTCGCGTATTGTTGTTGTTTGTTGTTTGTTGTTACTGGTGTTTCTATATTCGATGTAAGAGCACAAGAAAAAAAAAAAAAAAGACTAGGAACCAAGACCACAGAAAAGCGAATAAAAAGTGAAAGAGGGGGCAAAGACTAACGGGTGATAAGAGACTATTGTGCGAAGCCGCAGTGATTCTACGGTGATAACCATACTCGAAGGAAATTCGAGAACGGCCTCAAGCTGGTTTACTCAGGATACCCGATCGCGACCAAAATGGAGGTGCGTGCGATGGAGTACCGACCGGTGGTACCCACGGGGGTAGTGCCCGCACTCCAGGATTATCATGCGGCCATACCGGATCTTAGTCCACCCAGGAGTCAAGGTTCGTCGACTGGAGGAGCATCGTCGATCGGGGACTATGCGCCCCGAATGTATACACCTCCCACCCCACCTACGCCGCACGAGGATGAAAAGGTAACAAGAACAGAAACAAAAACAAAAAAAAAAATAACTCAACCCCATGGAAATATGGGACAGAGGAGGGACCCTGAGGATCCCCACGTTCTCTGAGAGTCTGCGGGGATATTTTATTTTAGCGATTACTCTTAAGGCGCTTCCTCGAAGGACCCTGAAGGGTCGCCGATGTTGCTCTCTCGCTCCATGTCGCACAGGGGATGCTGCTGCTGCTGCTACACGGTCCGATAATCGCCACGTGAACAGCCCCGGGGAAACTCGGCACGTCGTGCTGCTCCTCGCGCTCATTCTTCGCGTCCAATTTTGCAGAAACGCAACTAGTGGCACGATAGTTCAGAGCGCGGGTTCCCCCTTGGGCCCCTTGGCACCGTGTAACGTCCGTAGGTAGGCAAGGCCCAAAACTCTAAAGAAAGGCAGGGGCCCCCCTTGTCACAATAACGAGAAGAAAATAATCGGTAGTCCTCGACACTCGAGGAAATAAACGATACCATCTCGAACACTGAGAACTTGTCAATACAGTACAAAGTTAAGGGATGAATGGACCGTCAATAGATTCGTAGGTTAGGTAGGCGTGAGGGAGGCTGTAGGATACTCGCTCTTTCTCTCTCTTTTACTTCATATATCTCTCTTTGACTGAATCTCTCTCTCTCTCTCTCACACACACACCCTTATTCACTTCAGTATAATAATTCCATTTGTCCGTCAGGAGATCCGGAAACTTGACCCGTTAAAAAATCCTTTGAACGCCATCTTCTTCTCCCTGATACATTCTATTCTATAGTTGGCGTATATATGTGTATATAGATTTGTACGTTGCGCGTCGCAAGGTTGAGCGTAGGCCGTGATGATTTTGAGAATTTACCTCCGTTTCGCTTATGCGCAATCTACGTCATTCGGAAAGCATCCCGCGGCTACTGGGGAGAAGAGTCTTAATTTGCCGGAGAGTCGTTTCTCCGGCAGCTTCACCCTCGATTCGTCCCTTCCCTCGCGCACATAAAAAAAAACGACAGAAGGGACGACGACAGGATGGAGTCTCGGGATGAGAATGTCCCTCTCGTTTGCGCGCATCGGGATTTAAAATAAAAGCCGTTCCAGCCTGAGACATATTAACCATCCCCTCGTTCGATGCTGCGTCTTGCGCTGCGCATCTCTGCGCTATCGCGCGCTGCGCGACGCGCTAGTCTTTTCGTCTTCTCCTTACGCGCCCACAGGATACCATATTTCTTCCGCGGATAAAAAAACGGGACGCGCCCGGCAGCAGCACGTAGGAGTTTTACCTAGTGCAGAGGGAGGAGGGACAAAAAATGTCTCTCTGTCCCCTGCCTTTCTATTTTGGGTTTCTATAAAAAATTTTCTTCCTGCCCTCCTTCTACCTTTTTTTCTTCTCCACTTTCTCTCTTTCTTCTCATTCCTTCGTCCTCCTTTACTCGGTTAACTCAGTCAGTGAGTCGCATTCGTGCCTCGTGAAGTTTGCATGGCGTTTTTCGCGAACAACGGAGACGCGTCCTACGGGAAAAGGCGCAGTCTCGGACGGACGGACAGTCTGACTGACTGACTGCCTGACCAAGACGTCAGGTTGGGAGGTGAAGCCATCCTGGCTACCGAGCTTGCGTAGTGACTAAGTCGCGAGCGTTTTCCTTCTAGGGGTTGGTACGACTGGAGGCGGGAGGCTGCATGTGCGTCTACGCGTTACGTACATCGGAGTGCGTGTCGGAAGCGAATAGGGGTGTCAGGGTCTATAAAAAATCCCCTACTCTTGGGGTTGTCTGCTGCGCTGGCTTTCATTAAGGAAACGTTAAGCGACCGATATACCGTGAGAGGAGACTCTTAACATTGATCTTACGGCTCAGACTCAAGTTCTTCTATTTCTACGGGCGCTCGTCGCGCGTCTGCTTTTCGAATCCGCGGTTCTCTCTTTGTCATTTGCCCTCCCTGTGAAAGAGGACTCGCGATTCCTAAGTCAAAAATAATATCGACAATGCGCCCCTGTAAAATCTATCTCTTTAACGATCCCGCTCGGAGTTTGAAAGTTCTAGCAGTTTTTGCAAGTGAGCCATTTACAAGAGTCCCGGGATCGTCTTGGAATTTCGCTGGAGCTCTGGGCAGTTGCGCGCGGGCCTTGTCAATGAAATGCAATGGGAAAAGGAAAAGAAAAATGAAGGGACGAGACGGAATAAAAAGTATCTGAACTCTCGTTACACCGTTAATCGTTACTCGGTTCTCGCTCTGACCGCTCTTAATAATCCATTTGTTTTCGCAAGGGCGCCTCGAGAGAGGAAACGGTAGTAGTTAGAAGTTAGAGGTCTGCCTGGGCCCGTAGGTCCCAGTTTCTTTAGTCCGAGACGCCTATCCCCTTTCTTCCTCGCTCTCGCATTATCATTATCCTCTGTCGCTCGCTTCGACCGAGCTAAAACGTAAAACTGAACAGCTTGGAAGTCGGCACCGTCCTTTTCCACGGCGGGAGCGATACTGTGAAAGAACTGGAGGAGGAGAATGGAGACCAAAGGGAGGAGAGAATAAGAGAATAATAAGAAGGAAGTAAAAAATAAAAGGAAAAGATCCGTTTTATATTTCAATCTCGGCAAAGCGTGGTACCGTTTACGACGGGGTAATTGTTACAGTCGAAGCATTCCATCGAGTCTTTCCTCGGAAATGCTCGGGAAAAAATTCACGTGAACGGCGCAAACGCCTTCCCGGGCACGACGTTAAAACTATACCGAGAGTTCCTTCCTCCCAATCCTCGGGACACAGAGAGCTTACCTAATGAATGGTATCCGCGTATCCTAGATTATCTATAGGTTTGCCCGATCTTACTTTGCTGAGCGGAGACTTTGTACTTTCCTACTCCGTCGTGGACCTTTATGCCTTTTGGTCTTGTTGCGATGCCTGGTCGTCTCCTCTCTCTTTCTCTCTCTCTCTCTCTCTCCCCGCTCCTCTCCTTTTCCTCACTCACTCATTTGTCAACTAGCAGCAACTCATAGCTATGAGTATTTATCGGCATAACGTGCATAGTGGAAGGTGCTCGTGACGATGTTCGGTAATCTAATTGGAATGAAAAAATAAGGGAATGCAGGAGACGACCGTGACTCGCACCCATCGAACCGAATCAAGCCAATGAAAAAGTAAAGGCAATGGCGGAAACGCGGTCGGCTCGACCAGTCTCCCGAGTGATGGGTTATGTAATTTTAAGATCGACACTGTGTGCCTCTAGGTAGCTCTGTAATGTAGGTAGATATTCGTACGTGCGTGCGCGAGTACATGCGTGGCCGCCTAAGTAACTGCGTGGTACAAGTACGTGAGCCTCAAACTGGTTTTTGGTCCTTGATGATGATGATTTGGTCCTGTCGGCCACTACGCGCCACGGCTTCGCCTTAGCCGCACTATAGAGATTTATGCGTAACTTCATCGTCACTTTTGCACGATATCACTTGCAGGGATTTCATTTCCCCGTTTACTCTATGGCCTTCGTCCCCCCCACTTCCCACGGCTGCTAGCTTAGCTCCCGTTCCTACATCGTTCGTCTCCTGCTGCCTCTGCTCTTTGGATGTGGCTACGTTTCGAAATCATTTTGATAAGAATTCTCCCTCCAGATAGCCGATCTATTTAGTCAATCTGTATTTCTGAACTGTAAATTATGGGAAAGGGTTCGTGTTTTCATACTTAAATGATTCTAAAGGGTTTCGATGATGGTTAGAGACGATACACATCTTTTGTGAAAGACCCGTTGGGCCCGCAAAGCGTCACCGCAGAATCTACGATCTTTATTTACACGGGGGGAGCCCCTCCCCATTTTATTTTTTTCACCTCTTCTTTTGCCTGTCGAAGCCCCTTCGACCCTTTCACGGTGTTCGAAGCACGTGGGGGCCCGCGTGCGCATTAATGGGCCCTTTTCGTTCCCGAAGAGCCCGGTCCCCAAACACGGCACGTTTTCGCGGGACACGTCCCAAAAAGCGTGCAGCTACCAACGTAACGCATGAAAGTCAAAAAATTGGAGATGCGAATGAAAAGCAAAAAAATTTGGAGAATAAGGGAACCTAGGAAAATCTTGTAAAGGCTTTGTCGGATTTCTCGAGTTTTTCGGCAAACAAGCCGATGACGGATGAGGCAGGCCCCCCCTTGTACGTCTCTCGCACTCTCGAAAGGAAGGGACCTTACAGCGACGTACTGTAAGTGTCTGTTGATTCTCTCTCTCACTCTCTCTTTTTCTCTCTTTCTCTCTCATTCGTGTGGGAAGATAGAAATAGAGAAGCAATTTCAATGGAGGCTCCCAATAATCTGTGATTCTACCCTGTGAAGGCTGCCTGGACCATTGGCAATTTTTCGGATAAGTAGGCTTTACCTTCAGACAGACTTTGGGCCTAATCCACTTTGACGCGACTCTGCCTGTAACCGCGTTCTCTCTCGAGCATTGAGCATCGAGCATAAGGACGTCTAGGAATAATCGCGCGGATCCTGCCGAGTGGTCCTCCGATTTTCCACACAAGTATAAGATCGACTAAGCTAAAGCGGGGTAAACACACGAGAGGACCGAACAGAGAGAGAGAGAGAGAGAGAGAGAGAGAGAGAGAGAGAGAGAGAGAGACGAGTGGCAGGCTGGTGCTGCTCCCCCAGTGGATCGAGCCTACCGGAAGTCGTGATCTAATAGAAAAGAAAAAAAATGGCCAGATAGACAGCAAGATAGATGGAAGCAGAGCGAGAAGAGGCAGCGAGACCTCTGGAGGTGTATCGAGAGGCAGGCGTCGTCTGTCTTTTTGGATACCGGCGAAGCAGGAAGCGATATAGGTCCCCCGGCGCGACGGCCAATTTCAGGTTTAATTTTAGCGATCGCCTTCTCGCCGAGGAGAATCGTCGATTCGACCGTGACTCCCAGGATCGGATATTCGGCTGCGCGGCTGTTCGACTGTTCGCCTCTTACTAGAATCCTAGTGCGAGGAGCAGGACGAGGGATGCGGTGCGGCGCGGTGCGGGGCAGTTTGGCCGCACGCTAGCTCTCGACTCATTACGATCCTCGGAGACAGGCGAATATTTAAATTGAATTTACAAGTCCCAGCCTGGGGCTACGACGAGACTGGCCCCGACTTTGAGACTTTAGCCCGAAGTATGGGAAGCGTCGCAAGCACGCGTCGTCGAATAGCGAGAAAAGATTCTTTGTCGTTATTTGTTTGGTCCACGATGGATGAGAGAGGAGGAGCCGATTCCTCGGGGAATTAAAAGAATTTTTCGATCGGTTCTCGCCAAGCAAACAGTATGAGCGTTTCGTTCCAATTAAAAAAAAATCAATTTGCTCCTGGCGAGGCGTAATGTCTGGGATTAGCGTCTATCCAGGGCTTACCGACGTGTGCACTGGACCCTGATGATTTATTCGACCGAGTGGGATTCGCATAAAGGCGCGTTATGGTATTGATCCTGCTGTGCCCCAGGAGACTCTGGATCGCCTCTCCTCCGCCGATCCTGAAGAGAGAAGCAATGTCAAGAGGCAAGATCGTTCGAATCTGCCAGGTTCGCAGGAAGCTGCCTGTTCTAGCGCAGCTAGTCATTTAGTTCCCCGATCCCTACCACTCCGTTCTCTGCGGCCTCTCGCTCTGCCCTCCTCGTTCGCCAGCATCGCTGACGTCGGCAGCTTCCTCGTCGCGCGCGACTCGCGTCTGTTACGTGGGCTGGGCGCGAACTTGACTTCTGCAAGGACGCGTTTCGAAAGGAGGAAATAAAAAATGTTACGCCGTTAAAGGACGCCTGCGCTCCGGAGCGTCGCCCCTCTGTCTGCCTCTGTTGCGTAAGGTCGTCGACGTTGACGTCCGCGGCGTCAACGGGCCGAATGTGGTACAACAGGGGGGAATAGCCTGCCGGATCACCTGGTAGATCCTAACGTTACGCAAGACGCGATCATCCTTTGGATTTCCCGAAGATACATGTGTTTTCTTCTCTCTCTCTCTCTCTCTTACTTTTTCTCTCGATTCTCCTTCGGCGCTCGCGTGTCTCAGGTCAGAGAACAGAGCGTGGAGTCGTGGGCACTATAGATAGGCGGCAGCGAGCAGTCCGGTCGGCACTTTTTTCAAAGTTGGGCCATCCCTAATATCTTAGAATCTCGTGACTAAGATGAATTATTTGTATCCGTGGTTTATGATCGCTCGGGGTAGAGAGCACCTCCTGTACCGGAGAAGGGATACGAGAGTGAGAGAATGACTCTTGGCAGGAGGGAGACGGAGTCAGGCAAGAGTTGCGTTGCCAGAGAAAGAAAGAAAAAGAATGCGAGAGAGAAGGAGAGAGAGAGAGAGAGCGTGATACGCAGGTACTTGGAAGGAGCAAAGACGCAAGGCCCGTTCGATCTCTATGCGGTAGCAGTGGGCCTCGTCGTATATACCAGCTAGCCAGTCAGTCAGGTATACCTTCGGGCTATTCCATGATAGACAAGGTCAGCCTCTCCCGTGTGCGCCAGGACTGACTGCCAGCCAGTCAGCCAGTCAGTCTGCCTAGCAAGCAGTCCGGTTTGCCGGTTGGCTTCTAGCATATCTCTCTTTTGACTATTAATCCCAATATTCGCCATTCAACCAGCCAGCCAGCCAGCCAGCCAGCCAGCCAAGTCACAGTCAGTCAGTCAGTCAGTCAGTCAGAGGACCATTCAGTATCTCGACTCTAAGACAATCATATTTTTGTCAATAGCTGCTTAGCCACGCAGCACGCAGTAGCTTATATATAAAAAATGAATCTGCCATGTGTTTCAGATATTCGGAAGTAAGGCGGACCTGCAATTACACACTCAGATCCACATGAGAGAGGCAAAACCGTACAAGTGCACCCAGTGCTCGAAGGCATTCGCGAATTCGTCGTACCTCTCTCAGCACACAAGAATCCACCTTGGCATAAAGCCCTACCGCTGCGAGATCTGCCAGAGGAAGTTCACCCAACTCAGCCACCTCCAGCAGCACATCCGTACCCACACCGGGGACAAACCGTACAAATGCCGTCACCCTGGCTGCACCAAGGCCTTCAGTCAACTGAGCAACCTCCAGAGCCACTCCCGATGTCACCAAACGGACAAGCCCTACAAGTGCAACTCCTGCTACAAGTGTTTCTCCGACGAGCCCAGCCTCCTGGAGCACATACCCAAGCACAAGGAATCGAAACACCTAAAGACCCACATATGCCAGTACTGCGGAAAGAGTTACACGCAGGAGACGTACCTGGCGAAGCACATGCAGAAGCACGCGGAACGCACGGACAAGCGGCCGCCGATCATTGGAACCGGACTGAGGCCCTCGATCCATGCGGCGATGGCGCATCATCATCAGGATCACTACTGGCCCAAAGTCAGTCCGGACTCCGTGATCTCCGAGCTTCACGACAGGCTACCCCATCACCACGCGGCCGCTGCGGCAGCGGCAGCCGCGGCCGCCTCGGACTATCATCAGAATCCTAACACCGAGATGATAATGGCGCCGCACGGTCATCGAGGCGACGCCTCCATTGAGAATGACTCGACGAGGCAGCAGACGCCGCAGCCGGGCAATCATCCGAACAGCAGTTCGGCCTTTACTCCCATATCGTCAATCTCTATAAATTCGATTTCCTCGATGCAACATCCGCTCAATCCATTGAATCATTTACACTATCCGGGCAGTCATCATCCGGCCTCGAGGCCCTACCTCTACGAGGCGTTCAATACCACCCAAAAGTCATCGCCCACGTCCTCGGCGTCCGGCGTCACCTCCGGCACCACGAGTAATCAGAATGCGACATCCTTTCCGAATCAATTGATAAGTCTTCATCAGATACGGAATTACGCTCATCAACCTAACCTTGGTAACTTGGGCAACATCGGGAACCTAGGCAACCTTAGTAATTTGAGTAATTTGAGTGCGTCCATGGAAAGTCATGCGCTTCTCGGTGGACTTAAGGACAAGCAGTAGAGTTGCTCTACTTATTCTTGCTCCTTCTTGCTCCTCCTTCTCCTCCTTCTACTCCGTCGGCTCTTCTTTTTCTTCTTAAAATTCAATTTTTATTTGCACGGTTTGGTAGTGCTTTTTTCTTTTTTTAAAAAAAAAAAGCTGTGGTAGATGCTCTCTTTTGTAACAGCCGGTAGACTCGGCTTTACCAAAGACAACATCTGTCTTGCACGGTACAATAGAGACACGCGTTACACATCCAGGATATAAGGTATCCTGCTGATCGTGAGGTTCGGGGATACTAAGGTCAGCAGTGCCAGAGCAATGTTAATCTTACTGTCCGGTGCCATCCATGTTTCTTTTTACTAGTACGCTGAAGTCGAAGCTGCGAATTGCCCGAGTCCTTCGCTTTCCTTCCGTTCCTGGCGTTCTCAAAGACGATCTTCTTGGTTCAATATTTGTGCGTGCGAGATCATCTTGATGGTCGCGCATCTCGAATCAGCGATACGCGAGAGTACTTACGTTTAGTCATTCGTTGATACCGCGCGAGTATCAGCATAGTTAATTTTGCTGTAATTCATTGCCAACGACCGTTATCGACGTCACTGTTTTCCGAGCTGTTTTATTTGATTTTATATTTTGTCCACGATTTTTTTTACGAATTCCCATTTCTCGCCGAAGCAACACATACACCGAATATTTGCGCGTAAAGATGCGAATGCGATCTCCTGAATGAAAAAAAAAGAGGAAAAATAAAAAAAGGGAAAAAAATAGGCTAAGAAGGGACGCGAGGACATGGGAACGTAGCGCAAAAGAGGGTACAAAGGCGCCGACGCCATAAGCGTCACGACGACGACGACGTCGTGGGCGCACAGAAGGAACACATGAAAAATCTGAAGAGAGAAAAAAAAGAAAAGCAGAATGGGGGAAACGAGAAAAGAGTAGTAGAAATTGACGTTGACCACAAAGAAGAGAGAGTGGGTACGGAGAACCTCCTGTACATAGCTATTATATAAATATATAAATAAATATTATTATATTATTATTAATTATTATTATTATTGTATTAATTATTAATTAATATTTGGTAGGTGTGTAAGGTAAATCTTAGGCTCGAATAAGTGAATATTCTCTTAAGTACCTTGTGCAAGGATGAGAATGGGGAGACACGCGATATGCACTTTATTTGTAACTACCTTTTTTCTTTTTTCGCACTACGGACTCGCAATCGAATGGTCGGGCAAATAATTCTGGGCAACGGTGGGGTTAGGGGAGGGGGGGGGAATATAAAAGGGAATTGACAGAGATTAGCGCGTCCTGAGGCGAGAACGCTCGAGAGTCGGCAAGAGATACGCGCGTTAGAATAGTATATATAAATATGTATATGTATATACATAGAGAGCGAGAGAAAAAGCGAATGCGAGAGAGAGAGAGAGAGAGAGAGAGTGAGTGAGTAAAAAAAATCATCTTGCGAATGCGAATACATGAGACGAAAGATGATACAGGAGCGTAGTTAAGCGATCGATCGTTAAGTGGACGCGATGAACGAGAAACGTAAAGAATATGGGAGAGAAAAATATGAGAAAAGAAAAGGAGAACACTGTAGATAATTTTCTTGTTACGGCGCTGCACGCAAGACTTGTGCGCGTTCCCGGAGCTGAATTTTCGAGTTTCGCGAATTGCGGGAGGAGCGGGGGAGGGGGTGGGGGGGGATGGGTCAGGATGCATGCAAAAAGAGAGAATGAAAATGTCAAAGAAACGAAGATCACGGCTGATACGCGAAACGAGACCCACATACGCGTATTGGTCCTCCTGACAATTAATGAGAATATTTCTTCTTTTTCCTTTCTTATATTAAACTCATTCGCGTTTTGTCAGTTTAATTGTGCACTTACTTTCGGTTTTTTCTCTCTTCAAATCGCTGGGCGATCCTTCTACGGTCCACGCGCGTGCAGGATTTCCGAGCGATTAGTTGATTTTCAAATGATGATTTTTTTTTTTTCCTTTTTCGTCGTCTCTTTCTTCGGTGTTGAACCTTCTTTAAAAAAAAGTCAAACACTCAAGCAGGGGAGGATAGCAATGAGTTAAGAGGGGTAACTGGAGAACATTGTTTAAAAAAAAAAAGAAACTACCTAAAAGAAAGAGTTATATATATATATATATTTACGCATCATTATGTGTACAAAAGGAAAATGAAAAACTCGAAAGTGTTCTCAGGACGCGAACACCGTGCAGCGCCTCACCTGTGCTCAAGTTGTTTACTATTAGTTTGTTATTAAGAAAGTATAATATTCTACAATTATTACGAATTATTGTAATCGTCAGGGCGCTCTTTTTTTCGTTTTGTTCGGGTCCTGCGATCGTTCGTCATTTTTTTTTTCGCAAAAATGTCCGGGCGAAGAGTCGGGAGCGCTGGGAAAGGGTTACAGTGCGCGCGGCGCGCGAAACTGTGCGCGCGTGAAACGACTTCGAGGGCAGAGAGAAGGATGCAAATTTTGTTGGGATTCTCTTTGTTGGGCCCAATAAGAAATGGCCCAGGGACTTGCGCGGAAGGCGAATGTCAGTTAGCGAAATGAGCGAGTGAGTCAATAAACGAGTGCGAGCGACTTGACGCGAATGATCTATCGAGAAATTAGAGAAAATACGAAAATAAATATGGAAAACGGGGAGGCAGGGCAGAGCCAGAGAGCCCACGTGCTTTAATTGTGATTTTTCTCTGTCTAATTATCCTTAGTTTCTTATTGATTGATTGATTGATTTATTATTATTATTATTATTATTATTATTATTATTATTATTATTATTATTATTATTATTATAATTATGATTTTCGTTTAATAAACTACCACGTTGAAAAAGTAATGGCCAAGGGAAGAGAAAATCTCTCATCCGATCGGCGAGTTTTCGTTTTTCCTTTTCCGTTATCATTTTTCTCTGTTCCAGCTAAGCGCGCGTCGCGTAACATTGTCAAAGAATGCAGAATGCAGGCGCGGAGTAATCGCGGCGAACGAGAGAAGCGGTTAAAGCGATAAGGAATAACGAAGGGACAGTGTGGAAGAAAAATGGCGGAGGAAAAGTCGCATCGATCGAAGGAGAATCGTGGAGAAGCCTGGCCGACCGACGACGGGATCTTCCAATCTTCTTCTTTCATCTTCTCTTGCTTCTCTCTGTTTACTCGTTTCTCAATTGTTCGTTTATTTTTATTTTCTTTTCCTTCTCGCGCGTGGTCTTTCCCTTTTCGAAATTTTCCACCTGTACGTTTGTAGCGGCAAGTTGAGCTGATCTCCAGAGTGGTAGTACATTTTAGTGGCGGGACATTTAAATATTTTCTATATAAAATGCTGGCGGCGCGAAATGGTTAGGTTAGATTTAACGTAGCACAAGGGGTTTAAAGAGAGAGAGAGAGAGAG
>JARQSU010002245.1:0-20502 GCA_030142265.1 Calameuta filiformis
ATATGTAAACCAAATAACATTTATTTGTGTAAAAGGAAAAGAACTTATTAAATAAAAGAGAGATTATAAATGTAAAAAAATGCGTTCCCATAATGAGGAGACAGATATGATTGCAAGATAGTGATTGCAGACATGAAGTAAGAAGAAGACAGAAGATATGATCATAGAAGATTGCAGATGATGTAGAAGACAGAGGAAGGCAGATTCTAGAAGAAGGATAGGAAGATTGCAAGATTACTCATAGGATTGCGATTTTTGATTGCGAAGATTAGGAAGAGAAGAGGAGGCCCACAGTTTAGACGCACGCTCGGTTCACATAAAACAAGCAAAATATCTGCTACAGTGGAACATCTAGGACCAACAGCAGACTCGGGCAACACAAATCACGCACAAGCCGTGGTAAATAAAACAATGGAAATAACCCATGGAATTATGGGGAAAAACAAGAATAAGAAAAAGCGCCAGGCCGACTCAGAAGACGAGGACAACGGAGTAAAAAAGAAAAACCCAAGGAACAATGGGATACCCATAAGCCATAAGCAATAGATACGAAGCGCTATCGGGAGTTGACGCATCTGATACGGACAACGAAACGGAGGAGACTCAAGAAACAGCGCCGACAAAAAAAGAAAAGGATTCCCCCATCGTAATCAATGGCGAGAAACTAACTGCAGAAACCAAAGCAAGAATTCACTTGCAAATTATCAAATACCACAAGGGAACAACCCTCAACTTTTCAAACTCAGCAGTAACGATCTACCCGCATACGAAAGATAACTCTGACCAAATAATACGAACGTTGGAAGCCTGGAAATTAAGCTTCCACATCTACGCCTCATCAAACCAAAAGCTCAAAAAATTCGTCATCAAAGGACTGTCACAGATCAGCGAAGAAGGCATTAACAATGACATTAAAGCTAGTGGCTTCAACGCTATTAAAATAAAGAAAATGAAAGAAGCCCCTAGAAGCAACCCGGAGCATCCACTATACTTCGCCGCCTTTGGTATAACAACAGATGTAACACTACTTAAAAACTTAAAATTCATCTGCTCCGTGCGCATCAGATGGGAAAAGTACAAAAATCCAAAAAAAATAACCCAGTGTAACCGGTGCCAAGCCTTTAATCACGGAACCAGCTATTAACAAAATATAAACAAAAATTATTGGGATTTTTTTCAAATTTTTACCCATAGACAAATAAGGAGCAATAAAAGCCAAAGATTAAACAACCAGTGATACTACATAAATAAGCTAGTAAAGTTCGACAGAATAGGAATAGCTGTAAGAAAGTAGCAATATGTAAACCAAATAACATTTATTTGTGTAAAGGGAAAAGAACTTACTAAATAAAAGAGAGATTATAAATGCAAAAAAAAATGCGTTCCCATAATGCATTTGGATCTTATGGTGTAAAGTTCTGTCTACGCTCACAGTGAAAAAATATTCGGCGAACATGGCTCGTACGAAACAAACTGCTCGCAAGTCAACTGGAGGAAAGGCTCCTCGAAAACAACTGGCTACGAAAGCCGCACGTAAAAGTGCACCAGCTACCGGAGGAGTTAAGAAGCCTCATCGCTACAGACCAGGAACCGTCGCTCTGCGTGAGATTCGTCGCTATCAGAAGAGCACGGAGCTGCTCATTCGCAAACTGCCCTTCCAGCGATTGGTGCGCGAGATCGCTCAGGACTTCAAGACGGACCTTCGCTTCCAGAGTTCAGCCGTGATGGCACTTCAAGAAGCTAGCGAGGCTTATCTCGTCGGGCTCTTCGAAGACACCAACTTGTGTGCCATCCACGCCAAGCGTGTCACCATCATGCCAAAGGACATCCAGTTGGCGCGCCGTATTCGTGGAGAACGTGCCTAAATAACGAAGGCTTATAAAATAAAAACGGTCCTTTTCAGGACCAAAACTCTGTTATTTGGAGGAACATGCACATACGTTTATACTCTGAAAGACGTTTCTGAATTCAATCCAAATATGCCCACTTACATAGACACCTGATTGATTCTATGTGAATCAATATTTTAGAGCCACTAACCTGCACTCCAAAATGTATAATCCAATTATTTTCCCTAGTATTCATAACTCTGGGAAGAGAACTTTTGTAATCCAGGAAACGTTTATTTTCTTTAATTTAGGGATTTTAAAGTTTATTCACTGACAAGTGATTGTCAAGTTCTTTTTCGACTTTAGTAAAAATTTGACTTTGAGAAAAACAAGTTTGCGACTTTAATTTCCTTTTCCTTAAAGTAGTTCTCCTGAGAGGTAGCAAAAGTGAGTCCATCCCGTATGCCTTATCTGTCCTCCCGTACGAGGTATCTCAGAGGATACCGCGAGCGCGGACGCTCGCCGAAAATTCAGAACAGGGTATCGGACCCCGGAAGCTAAACTAAATGTACACTAACGTAAATCGATAATCTCAAACCATACGTAAGCGTTTCACTACTAATCTCAGACTAATATCTCCGAGGGAGACACTACCAGGCAAGAATAATCGGGGTAGCTACTCTATCCTACGAAAATCTCTATATTCTAATCCAACGGCAAAGAATAAACTTGGGTGAATCATGGCAGCAAACTTAAATCATATGCCCGATTCTAAGGCTACCTCGGCTGGGAAGGCGTCGCGGCGTTCCGAGGCCGGATATGAACGTTCTCAGGTTTGGAGCCTATGTTGTATTATAATGTTGTATATAAATTATATTCTTTGATGGGATATTCTTCACTGCATAAGTTACCCATTACCGTTCATGTTCTAGTTTTATTGCTGCTTTCCTCAAAGTTTGAACTCTGATATTTTTTTCCTTCTTCATGTTTCGGTATTCCTAATTCTGTAACTGCTTTCAAACGTACAATGTTACAACGTTAAAAATGATTAAACCGTATTCATGAAATTGAATGATGTTACTTTAAAACTGAAACAGCTGCATCTTTTACGAAATGGAGTATAAGAAGCTATAGATTTCATATAAGGATAGAAAATTCATTAAGGAGATATGCCGTGAATGCTGAAGCTAACGTAAGAACTTTTGATGGTCCTGAAAAGGACCGGTTTTTGGAAATTCGTTATCGAGCCAAGTAGCTTTACTTGGAACTGGTGTACTTGGTGACAGCTTTGGTGCCTTCACTGACAGCGTGCTTGGCCAGTTCTCCTGGTAGAAGCAGCCTCACAGCTGTTTGCACTTCGCGAGACGTGATGGTGGAACGTTTGTTGTAATGAGCCAATCGGGAAGCCTCGGCGGCGATGCGCTCGAAGATGTCGTTGACGAAGCTGTTCATGATGCTCATAGCTTTACTGGAGACTCCAGTGTCGGGGTGGACTTGCTTCAGCACCTTGTAGATGTAGATGGCATAGCTTTCCTTCCTCTTGCGTTTCTTCTTCTTGTCGGTCTTGCTGATGTTTTTCTGGGCCTTCCCAGCTTTCTTCACTGCCTTTCCGCTTGCTTTAGGTGGCATGATGTTTCGAGTAATTTATTATCAAAGAAACTCACTCGTACGAAAGATTGAAGGAATGTGGTGCCTCCTCGCCTGGGCACGCTCTTTATGGAGTAGCAGGACCATGGGCGCACCAATCAGGCGATAGCGCCTGCAGCGCCGACAGTGAGGCGCAACTGGATTGGAGCGCAGGAAGCGCCCTCTTTGGTATATAACCGTTCAACAGGTAACTTTTCGTTCATAGTTGCTTTGCTTGCCTAACGAGTAGGTTGTACGTTTGCTAGTACTATACAGAGAAGTCATAATGTCCGGACGTGGCAAAGGCGGAAAAGTGAAGGGAAAGGCAAAGTCTCGCTCCAGCAGGGCTGGCCTCCAGTTCCCCGTCGGCCGTATTCATAGGCTCCTTCGCAAAGGAAATTATGCTGAGCGTGTCGGAGCTGGAGCTCCTGTTTACTTGGCGGCCGTTATGGAGTATTTGGCTGCGGAAGTATTGGAATTGGCGGGCAATGCTGCACGTGACAACAAAAAGACCAGGATCATCCCGCGTCATTTGCAGCTGGCCATTCGTAACGACGAGGAACTGAACAAGTTACTGTCTGGTGTGACCATCGCTCAAGGTGGTGTGCTTCCAAACATTCAGGCAGTTCTGCTACCCAAGAAGACTGAGAAGAAGACGTAAACAGTGTCGATCAATTAAACAAAAATGGCCCTTTTTAGGGCCGCAAAATGGTTTAACGTGGAATAGGCACCCGATTCACGATTGAATCGCTGTTTCCTCATCTCTTAATACTAATTTAACATTATGAATGCATTATATATTGTAACAAAAATGTTACCACGAACCCCTTCCCACCACCTGGCTCGTGGTCCCCACCGGCTTTGAACATTGTGCCTTGCTATTCATTGTCTTCAATTGCGTCTATTGCGTACATCTAGGGTTTTAGAAGCCAGCGCCGTGCCACCCGCTACAAGGCCCTGCAGTGGAATCCGCCAATGCCCTGCCATGCCGGAACTGCAAACCAATGCCAGAGCGCGTAGCCCTTTCGGCCCAGCGGTCCAGCCAATCACCGAAGCCCACGAGGACTGAAGAGCGGCAGGAAGTCTTCACTTCGAGTCAGGCTGCGATGACGCGTAGAGTGTACCTTGCGAACTTTGAGTTTTATGTCTGCGAATGTTTTGTACGTTAGTGTGAGTGCGAGATTGGGATTGCGGTGTTTTGCTGCTTTGAGTGAGTATTGAGCGATTCCGTTTTCTTTCCCTCATTCCCCCTTTTTCCGACCCCCTGTCTCTATTAAGTGCGCCGTAGATTTTGCAGGTCCCTTCAGGACATAATGAGCCGGCCCGCGTGGTCCGGCCTTTTTGTAGTTCTTTTTCAGTATTTTAGACGGGCCTTCAGCCCACCAGCTCAAGGCGGTGGTGTATTGCGTGCGCCTTTGATTTTAGTATTTGTACGACCACCCTCCACCCCTTCCGTTTCTCCCCAGCCACCCTATTTGCGATTAATCACCGAGGTATATGTATTAGGCAGCCGCATTGCGTTCAGGAACCTTCCTCCCTGAGATCCCCTCACCTTTTCCCTCCGCTAGCCGTGACATTCCGTTAGTGTAAATATTCGAGGACCTCCTGAGGTCACTCGTCGGTGCTAAACCGATATTGTAGCTGGCGCCCAAGTATTGTTCGTATTTGCGTCCGATCTTTGCCCTCCTTGCCCCTCCCGTCCCCCTTGCCTAGTGCGCGTCTCTTTTCTCCCCCGAACCCCCTCTTCCATTACCCCGTTGCGACCCACGTGCTCCTGCGTGAGTCCCGCGTGTCATTGTTTTCAATCCGTCACCTCTGAGTTCTCCTGTTAGCTGTGCGTATACTCTTTTAAATTGTAGCGTTTCATACAGATTTGGTTTATTATATTCAGTTCTTACTTCACCCCGTGTTCCCTCTTCTTTTCGAAACCCCCTTTCTTTTTTTTTTTTTTCGTTTTGCGATAGCTAATTTGCGCGGATTCTGGGCCCATTTTCGAGGCCCAGTACGCCACAATATAAGAAATAAAATTTATACGAGTCCTTTCATGAATACCTTTATGCAACGTGACAAACGATACCAATCCATAAACAGGACTACTCGTTCCGCAACTCCACGGTTACTTCAAGCCAACGCACTGTCCAAATATCAACTTTAAGGCATGTAAAGTGAATTTTTCTTTTTTTGTAGAATTGTCTTCATTTTTACAGATATTTAATTACATTATGACTGAATTTCTCTTGATATTAGGAGGCAGTAGGACTCTCTCTTGGACCTGGACAATTTTTAGAATGAGCTCCCACAGTTACAGTACAATAATTTTAGTTTTAGAATTTTATTTTTATTTATGTATGTTGAAAATCTTTTTTTTTTTGTAACAGAAACACTAATAATACTATTTTACTTGTTACGAAGTACTATTTCTATTTTTATTTGTAATATTAAAAACATATTTTTGCATGGAGTTCTCTTTCTCGAAGGTAAGCTATTAATATTAAATTAATACATTAAAATCGTGTAAATGTGGTAAGTATGTATAACTGTTATATAACAGGCATGACATGAAAATGAAGAACATGTAAATCTTTGTAGATCACCATTCAACGATAAGAGAATTTCACCATGGAAGAAAAAGCATTAGTCGTACAATATGTAAGCGACATTCGTGATATACTAGAGAATAAAGCAAATAATACTAGATTGCAAAAGAAAAGAAGAGACAAATGGATGGAACTAACAGAGAAAATGGCAGCGACTGGAATTAAGAGGGATTGGAAAGATATTAGAGGTGCATATCAGCGGTGGAAACTCGCATCAAAGAAAACTATTTCTTGCTATCGCAAGCATGCGACTGGTACAGGCGGAGGTCCTGCACTCCCAGAACCTTCCGGGCTCGATTTCACAATCAGTGAAATTTGCCCGGAAGATTTTGTGGAGGATGAAAATCCCCACGACTTCGATAGCCTAGTATGAATTATTTGTATTATAGTTTTAATTAATTATATTAATCAACATTATTATATATATTATTCGAAATATATTCACATTTGCAGAGAAGAACGAACCCAACATTGAACACGGCGGAAATGTCTGATTGTGAGAATGAAGTCACATACGAACTGGATCCGGCAACTGGGTATAATAATACTTGATATATTTGTATTCGTATTGTCATCTTCCTTATTTGTTTATAAGGTTGTATTTTACGTCCCAAAGATTTAAATCTGCGTGATTGATGATTAATTTATAAAAATGAAAAGTAGCAATTTTTAATTTGGTTAAAATATATTTTAGTGACTTCCACGGAAGTCGGAAAAAGAAGTCATGGGGATAGGACCTCGCCTGAGCCAGCACCAAAGAAGATAACAAAAAATATGACAGCCTACGAAGCAGCCATGCTCGAATTGCAAACGAAAAAAATGGATGAAACGTTGCGTTATATGGAAGAAAAGCACAAGTTAGAAATACAAATTATGAAGCAGGAACACGATCTTAGAATGGAAATTTTGAAGGAACAGCTAGAGAAAGAAAGATTTTTGTAAGGACCAGAAGAAAAGAAAAATTGAGTTTTGCAATTCGATCATGGCTGCTTTGTAAGGAATTGCTGCGCGTTTCCACCGTCGATGCATCTGTAATATCTTTCCTAACTCACTTACTTACCAATCACTGCTATTTTCTTCTTTAGATCTATCCATTTATTTCTTCTGCTTTTTTGCAATCTAGCATTATTCGTGTTATTTTCTACTAGATCACGATTGTCGCTTACAAATTCTACATATGATTTTTCTTTGACAAAAAACTTTTGTAAATATTTTTTCCTATGATTAATAAAAACTTTTTACTTTCTTTTACATATGTATTTCTTTTTATTAATGGTATGGGTAAATTAGAAATAAAAATATCAGTATTTTATTTTTTTATTTTTTTATTTTATTGGTTAATGTATGGTTTTTTCAACTTTTTACATCCCTCTCTTTACAACTTCAGTCTGGCTCTTAATTCTATGTACTTTATCTTAATTCTAATATCACCGGTTTCTTTTACAATCTATTCCCTTACTTGGTTTCGTAGCTCTTAAGTGTACGTGGACCGTTTCAATAAAAAAAACTAGTTTTTAATATTACGGTTGCTACACTTCTCTATGCTATTACTCCCCTTTCGCCTCTTTGGTTTCTTTCCCTCTATCTTTCTGCTCTTGTTCTTTTCATAGCGATTTTTTCGAAAGCTCTCGCATATTCCCACATCTCTATCCCCGGCCCCATTCTCAATCTTTCTAGCAGTTCCAAGGATAGGCTCCGGCCCCCCAAGCCTTCTATCCACTCCTCTATCTTCCCTAATTTCCCTTTTCGCTTTCCCACAAGTCCATATATGTTCCAGGCTCTCCTCTGTGCTTTCTGCATTTTCTCCAGAAAATTTCTGTGCTTTTGTTGGTTTTACGACGCCTACTACTGTGGCTCATGGGATACGACACCTGATTTATAAAATGCTGCAATAAAATCATCTACAGTAACCTACTACTCTTTATGTCCGTCCTAAAAATCATGTTTGTTATAAGTCCTGGTAACTGAACATTGATATTTACAATCAACAGTGCAATTTTTCAAGCTCGAGATAATTAAAAATAAAACTAACGATTTTGATTGAAAGCTGTAATTACGTATCTGCGAATTGACATACATTTGCTGATTTTTTCATTTAAATAACGTAAGTATGGGAATCAAAGGGAAAAAAAAGATACTCGAAGTGAGGACTCGAACCAGCGACCCCGGGATTCCCAAGAGGGGAATGAGGAGATGGGGAAGGAAAAATAAGATAAAACATTATTATTATGTTATTATTTTATTTAATTAATGGCAAGATCTGTGGGTTCAACGTTTATGGGCTCCCCCTCCGTTGTTGTTGTTTTGTCGGCGTCGGGGGCGTTGGTATCGGGGCCACCCCCATCCCCACTGCGGATATGAGAGGGGGGGGGGGAAGGGGAAGCTGGTTTGCCATGGCTGCTGCTGCAAAAAATACCAAGAGAAATTCATTATTTATAATAACAATAGTCATAGGAATGACAACAGAATACAGATAAAGAAATATTTTTCAAAACTTACAGAATATGCCCTGGGGGGCCCGTACCATCCTTGTGGTGGCCCATTGCTGGGGGATGGCACATAGCTGAGGTGTGGCCCATACTCTTCCTGTGGTGGCCCATAACAAACCTCAGGCCCTGGCCCCTGCGCCCCTGCGGTTTTTGCTTTGTATTCTGGAAAAAGAGAAACATATTTTTCAATATTCACAGTAAGAATTTCAAATCCTATATCACAAGAAAACTGAAATTATGCAATAATCGCACGAATGCAAACAAGAAAGAACAGCTATAAACAGAAATAAATGCAATGGAAGATCAGTACGTACGTTCAGTCATGGCGATATCCTTGCGACTACTGACGACTAACAAAGCGCTGCAGACAAAAGGCGGCATGTGGGAGGGGTCTATTTGGCGGCACCGTGACCGCGGGTTATAGTCGTCTTCGGGAACTGCAGAAGGACCGAGCTGAGGTGGAGCGTTCGACGACCGAGCAGCACGAATCGGAACGGTGGAACGTTCTGTGAAGGAAGCTACTGACAGCTTCTCACTTCGGAGCTGTGTATCGACGCAGACCCACGACGCTGTGCAAAGCGCTCGTGAAGACTATCCTGTACAACGAGGGAGTTAGCACACCGGCAATGCTCTACGGGACAGACTTCCAAAATAAAAGCCCGAAAGCAATTCGAGGTGCCACTCCAGATGGTCTCATTGGCGACGATGGAATCGTAGAGATCAAGTGCCCGTTCTGCGCCAAAGATCAGACGCCGAATGAGGCAATCGCAGCAAATGTACCAGCCGTGGCGGGGATCTTCAACAAAGATGGAACCCTGAAAAAACGCTACAAGTACTACTACCAGATCCAAGGGCAGCTCCACATAAGTCAACGAAAGTATTGCTGCTTCGTATTGTGGACGCCGCATGGGATCAAGGTAACTATACTGTCCACGCAGACGATAAATTTTGAATAGATAACATGCTGCCTCATCTAACCAAATTTTACGAGAATTGCTTACTGCCCGAAATAATTGACAGCAGGTATAATAGAAATATGGCTATTCGCGAACCTGAATATCATGCTGAATATATCGTGGAAGTTTGTAAAACAAAGTAATTGCCTTAATGCGAACCTGTCACCTGTTCCTTTCAATGTGGTCAAACAATTGAAATGGTAATAACAATCACGTAGAATATTGGTTATGAGAAGCTCGTCTGCATTGGAACTCGTAAATCTTCCGTTCTAAAAAATGGTCGTGAACGATTGATCCATCTCCTGCAATAATAGCGGTAGAGATAAATTCCACTCTCGCAGTTCAACACGATGGAGACTTCCTCACACCTTCAGCATGCCGGGTGAAGAGATGAATGAAATAGTCTCTCGTGATAATTGCCATAGACATCACCAATAATTATTAAATCATTTTACTATTGATATTTATTAATATTTTTAATAATTTGACACTGTTTATTTATTAATGTTATTATTAATTTTTTTATTGTATGTAATCAATCTCCCGTATGCATGAACGGTCGAGATCGAATTATCCATCTCCTGCAAAATGGCGGTAGAGATGAGTTCTAGTCTGAATTCAGTACGATGGAGACTTCCTCTCACCTTTAGCATGCCAGGTGAAGAGATGAATCAAACTGTCTCTCGTAATAATTTCCGTAGATAGCAAAAACAATTATTCAATTAACTTATTATGTCTAACGTTTATTTATTAATGTTATTATTCACATTATTTTATTCAATCGGTTTCTCGTAAATACGACGAACAAGGACCCATATATTTAACTCACACGAACACAATAATTTGCTTATGCTGCATACTACGGCTTCAAGTAGTTGGAATCGTGTTCCGAATATACTAAAGGGGCGGTGCTTACACTGGAACACACCCATTCCATCCTCCAGCGCACCGTAAAGATGGCATGAGGGAACCCTGAACTCCAACGACGTATGGTTTTTCACAAAACTACTCTCTTCTGTACGTATGTTTCGATGTCTCCAGAGTACATCATGCGACTATGCTGCAGGCAATAAGGCGGCACACAAAAATATGACAACCGCTCCAAGTACGTTGTCGCGTCGGTATAGAAAAAGGTTCTTATCAGAGCCCCCCAAACAGGTTCTTATCAGAACCACCGGACGTGACGCCATGGATCCTGTCACTTAGTCTGAATAGACACGTAAATAAATGCTGTGAGTCCTTCTGTGATATTTGAGGCCCTCGCGCAGGACAATGATGACCTGCCTGTAACCAATAATCCGTCAGATTCACCTGTATCGTTCGTTCACTGTTTCATTGTTTCATAAGGGGACTGTACGGTAATAAGATTTTAGTAATTTTTCATACTCATGGTACGTGAAGCTGAGAACTGGAATAGCAATTTCCCAAGGCAATTCGATGGCATATTTCGAAATTCCCGAAAAAATCGACTTAGAAATGTTGCGAGCGGTTTATACGTAACTCATCCGCTAGGGGCTCGAGCCTAATAACCGCGGGGTCGCTGGTTCGAGTCTCATTTGTAGAAACTTTTTTCCATCAAATTCGCGTACTTATGTCATTTAAATATAAAAATCACCAAATCTATGCTAATTCACAGACATACGTATAACTATAATCTTCAATGAAAATCGAACGTTACCTTTGATCCGGGAAGGATCCAAATTCTCCGGGAATGAGGTTGAGGCAGGTGTGCATACGCAAGAGTACAGGGTATAATATTTATTTCCAACCGTGGTTATTTACACAAAGACGTTAAGATCGCGTTCTCACCCTGAATGATCTGCTCGCTCTTAGAGGGAATTCGGACAGGGGTGGGGATTGATACCCACTCGAGCCTTCTGAGGTAGAGGACTGTTTTATGCTTTCGTTATACTAAGTAGGTGTCCGGATTGGGATAGGGATTGATACCCATCCGTACCTTTTCAAAAATCTGATCCTTGCACACTAGGCGGGGGATTAATACTCGGCCGTGCTGGTAGGAGCACGCAGTGTGTTAATCTCCTAGACTAGGAAGGGGATTGATACCCTTTCGTGCTGCTCGATTAAATGACAGGAAAGGGATTAGCGATATCACGGGATTGATACCGTGGCGTGCTAAAATAGAATAATATCTTGCTTTTGGCTCACAATTTCGGTCAGATTTGCCGTTTTTTCCAATTTAGGAAGCGTACTGCTTTCCTTGTAAGCGTTCCGCGTTTGAGTGCTCTGCTAATGCCTAGCGTTGTAACTCTCGTTTATCGCCAAGTTGAGTTGACGCGCCCGACTCGTACGGTAGCCAAACGGGAACTGTATTCAACGCGGTATGGACCTTGCCGACAGACTGATTTTAGGTACTCAAAGGTTTCGTTACACTATTTAGAAATTTGTATATCCAGTTTGATACTTAACAATCAGATTTAAATAAATATATATTTATTCGTTAATTTAAAATTTATTACGGATTTCTAGTTGTCGTGTCAGTGGAAGACAAATAAGGCTGTTACGCACTAGCTTTTCGATAATCATGTAATTGAAGAAATTCTTTATACTTTGTTATTTATTTGAATTCATAGATATTCAAAAAGCTTATTTTTGAGTGTGATGAGAAAAAAATTCAAAAAGGTGGAAGTGGCAAGGACACGCGGTGTTCCCAAGCGGTCACCCATCCAAGTACTGACCGCGCCCAACGTTGCTTAACTTCAGTGATCGGACGAGAACTGGTGTATTCAACGTGGTATGGACCTTGCCGGTAGAATAAGTTTTAATATTCAAAATGTTTCATATACTATTTCGAATTTTTTACATTTAGTGTAATACTTACATATAATGAAAATTAAAGAAATATCTCTAATTGTTAGTTTAAAATTTATGAGGTATTTCTAGTTGCCATATCTATGGAGGACAGATAGAGCTGTTACGCAATAGCATTCCGTAATAATCATGTAATTCGAGAAATTCTTTATATTTTGTTATTTATATGAATTCTTAGAAGCTTAAAAAGCTTCTTTTTAAGTATAATTAGAAAAAAAATTCAAAAAAGTGGAAGTGGCAAGGACACGCGGTGTTCCCAAGTGGTCACCCATCCAAGTACTGACCGCGCCCAATGTTGCTTAAATTCAGTGATCGGAAGAGAACTTTTTTTTTTAAATTATTTATTTTTAAATAACGTAGTGTACATATAGAAAGGATATATCAATATATAAACGTACTTGTATAACAAAATTGCTTATGTCTAGTCCCTACTTAACTCAATAAGCTTAACCTAGTGCTCTGATCGTTTGTGTACATTCCTGAGTGTTCTCCAGGTATTATGTAGGGTTCGACATCGTTTGTCTACTTTTGTTTAATCTTATTATATGTCTTATCTATAGGAAAAATATTTACATAAAAAAAAACCTATATTTTCTTTGATTTTACAAAAAGTTTAAATTTTTGTATCTCTGTAGTTTTGCGTATTTAGTTTAGTTCTCTAAATATTGATAGCGATTGATAGGGTAGTTTGTGTTTGAATTCAGGTGGGATGTTATGTTTTCTTAGTGCGGTAATGTCTATGGTGAGCCTATTATTATTTACTTGCTCTCGATAAAATCTTTCTCCTAATTCTTTGGCGTAATCTAATATCTTTGGCAGTTCAGTCTTCTCATGCATTTCACTTATATTAGCATATCTATCTTCTGATAGTATTAACCTAAGGCACTTATTTTGAAATATTTGCAGTGGCTTAATGTTATTTGGTGCTGCGCTACACCATACTGGATAAGCATATATTTAATATATGAATAATTTTGGTCCTAATACTGACCCTTGAGGAACTCCCGCTCTGATCTTTCTCTTTGTCGATTGGGTTTGATTCACTGTAACTATAAGGTGTCTACGTTTTAGATAGTCATTTATTAGTTTTATTAACGTTATAGGATATTTATATTGAATCATTTTGAAGATAAGGCCATCAATCCATACTCTGTCGAATGCTTTTTCAATATTCAGAAGAAGCATAACCGTGATATTCTTTTGATTAAAGTTAATACTTACGTCGTTTACTATTTTAGTTACCTGCTGGACGGTATTGTGCTCCTCTCTGAACCCAAATTGATTATCTATTATGATCTTATTGTCTTTTTCAAATTTATTGAGTCTTTTATGAATAATTTTTTCTGTAAGTTTACCCATGGTTGGAAGTAAGCTAATAGGTCTGTAACTGCTTGGTTCGCTTTTGATTTTTCCGGGCTTTAGTATCGGTATGATGCTCCCTGTTTTCCAATGCGATGGAAAATACGAGAGTATGAAGCACGCATTTACGATATGTACGAGTTGGACAATGGCTTTACGACTCAGGTTTTTAAGTACGATATACTGTATTTTATGTATTCCTGGAGCTTTGCATGATGATATTTTCCTAATTTCTTCGGTAATTTCCTTCGGAGATGTGATAAAGTTAACCCACTCATTATCCGTATTATTAGTTTGCAAAAAATTTTCTACTGATGTAATAATTTCATTTTGCTCGTTTGTGTTGTTTGCTAAATCAATGTTATGGACTCCTTCGAATTGGGATGCAAGCATGTTGGCCTTTTCTTCGTCCGTTATTGCCTCTGTGTCTTGTTTTTGTAGAGTAGAAACTGGATGAAATTCACTCTTAAAAATTTTTGATTTGAGCTCTAATTGTATTGGTACGACGTTTTGCATCTACTTTATATTCTTTTAGTCTAGTTCTTTGCCACATTTTCCGTATTCTATTTCTTTCCGTGATCATATTTAGTATATATTCCGGTAATCTATCCTGAGCTTCTTGAGAAGTTATGATGGGTATCGATTTTTCTATACAGTATTGTATTCTAATAGTGAGTCTTTGTACCTCTTGATCAATACTATTAGTGTCAGTGATATTTGATTTAATTTCAATTTTATTATTTAGTAGGTTTGTGAAACTATTCCAGTCCGTTTTACTATAGTCGTACTGTAGTCTTTTATATTGGACATTACGTTGGGATGATAAACACATGGTAATAGGACTGTGATTGGAGCTTAATTCTTGAAGTACTTCTATATTCAACGTATTGCTAACATTTTTGTTGATAGCTACGTCGATTGTTGTCGGCGTCATTCCATTCTGTGGGAAGTGCGTTGCCTCATTAGGGAATAGCACCATGCAATTATTTTGTTGCGCATAATTAAATAGGACTCTACCTCTTTTGTTACTTCTATTATTGTTCCAAGTAAGATGCCTCGCATTTAGGTCACCGACCAACAATACTTTGTTTCCGACGCTAAGAAGATTATCTAGATTACTATTCGTAAATATTTTGTTTGGACTACAATAAGCACAAATTATATGTACATTACTTTCTAGTTTAACACAGACATTTTCTATAGGAGAGGTATCTATCATTAATTTGCACTTCTTTGTAGGGAATGTTGTTCTTGATAAGAATAGCAACACCCCCAGCTGCACTAGTCTTGTCTACTCTAATAACTTTGTACTGTCTTATTTTTAGATTGAGCGTATTATCGTATCTTGTTTCATTAAGTAACATGATATCTACTTTATATCTATTTAGGAACTGAATTAGTTCTCCTACTTTATTTCGGAGGCCTTCTGCGTTCCAGCTACAGATTGTTAACTTATCAGCCATCAATATTATCACAGAATGTTAGAAATACTTGAAATTTTTCACCTTCTGATTGGCATTCTAATAATTGAGTTTTCAGTTGTCTAACGGCTATTGTCATTTTCTTTATGTTAAATATGTTGTTTAATTCTTTGATTTCTTTGGTTAGCTGCAATAGTTCTGAGAGGTTGCTGATATTACCATCGGCATGTTGTCTTGAGTATACACGTGTTCCGTATGCGTTTTCGTTCAGTGTTGATGTCCCATATGCCCGCGATGCATAAGTGTTTTGAATTGGTACTGATATCCCATGCGATGCGGGTTTCTTGGTTGGAGGTGCTGGAAACTGCTTGTTGTCATCATATCTAGGTGGCACTTGTTGATTACTTGGGGGCGTGGATGATGTTGATAGCTTGTTTTTCTGATTTCTCGCCGTGGATCTCGATTCGACCAACTCCAGTCGAGCCTTATAAGCAACACGGCATGTAGCATTTGCAGGACGATCCTCTCCGCAGTTTACGCACTTAGCTGGTATTGTTGGTGGCTTTTTGCATTCCTTTGTTAGATGTTCTTCAGCACATTTTAGGCAGGCCGGTCTGGCGTAACAATTACTTGCGGCATGGCCCCATGTCTGGCATCTATGGCACTGAGAGATTCTTCTCCTATTTATATAATTTTCCCATGTGATTTTGGTATAACCTAAATATCTTATTTCTTGTTTTATTTGTTTGAGTTGCATGCTATCATTAAATGTTACCATGAACGTTGGCTGTTTTGTATTCTTCATTAGGTTTATATTGTGCACCTTGTAATTGAGGGACTCAAGTTCGCTTTGTATTTTTTGCGAATCTGTGTTTTTATGCAGGCCTCTTATTACGAAGGTGCACATCTTAGCTTGTTTATTAGTGTACGTGTGAAACTGGTATTCATTTCTTTCCCAGATGTTTTTCAACTTTTCGAATTCAGCTTGATTTGAGGTAAATACTTCTGTGAAGTCCTTGTGATACTTCACATGGAATTTTTCCTGGAGGATGTCCTTGAGTACTTGCACAAACTTTGCGTGCGACTCCACTATGTCATGAATGACTAGTGGGGGGGGGGGGGGGACGACTCTTTATCTTCGTGCTGCGCAGTCTGCTTGGTCCTTTGTCCTTCCTAGGCACCACGTTTGGATCTTCATTTGTTTCCATGTCGGAGGCATCATCATCTTCTTCCACATCTGATAGGGCGGCAAATCGGTTTTTAATTGTGACACCACTGTTGTGGTCGTCTTGCCTTTTCTTTTTTATGGAGCTCATGTCTGCGTTGTCTATTTTTCTTTTTTTGGTTATGAATACATCCTTAAATTCATCTGTCTTTTGTTTCCCGTTATGGGTTTGGTCAGGACTTTTGGATGTCTCTTCATCCACAATGATTGTTATATGTATTATGCTATTTTGTTACACTAAAAGGTCTTTTGATCTTTTGATATTAAATTATTTTTATTAGTTAGATACACCTTATTTGTTTTCACCGTTATTTTACTCTCTAGTATTTCACTCACTAGTGATATTTTCAGCACCGCTCTCAGCACGTCCGCTCCGCACGACGTCCCGCTCGAGACTGGACGAGAACTGGACGAGAACTGGTGTATTCAACGTGGTATGGACCTTGCCGATAGAATAAGTTTTAATATTCAAAATGTTTCATATACTATTTCGAATTTTTTACATTTAGTGTAATACTTACATATAATGAGAATTAAAGAAATATCTATATTTGTTAGTTTAAAATTTATGAGGTATTTCTAGTTGCCATATCTATGGAGGACAGATAGAGCTGTTACGCAATAGCATTCCGTAATAATCATGTAATTCGAGAGATTCTTTATATTTTGTTATTTATATGAATTCTTAGACGCTTAAAAAGCTTCTTTTTGAGTATAATTAGAAAAAAAATTCAAAAAGGTGGAAGTGGCAAGGGGACACGCGGTGTTCCCAAGCGGTCACCCATCCAAGTACTGACCGCGCCCAATGTTGCTAAACTTCAGTGATCGGACAAGAACTGGTGTTCTTTCTTTTTAATTTTGTTTATTTACAGCCATCATGAACATAACAGTATATAATATTCTTCAATAAACAAAAGATATCTTCTTATTCTAATACAAAATGGCCAGTGTAAATGGCACGCATTGTAAAAAAAAGAACGATTATTATTATTATTATTATTATTTTAAATCTAATCTTAATTACTTCTTGATACAAAATTAGAAAAGCTCGAAGAAAAACTAGAGTCTGCTTAACTTAAAAAACGCTTTCCTCGCTTTGTTTAGTTCAATTTTTATATGTTCTGTATATGTTAAGTGTTGGTCAATGTTAACTCCTAGATATTTGATTATAGCTTTATGTGGAATTAGTTCCTCTGGTTCGCTTTGGGCTTTTATTTTAAATTGTTTCCAATTTCGCATTTATAGTTTCGCATTTACTGTTGTTTATTTTTAATTTCCAACTGTTACATTAAAATTGAATTTTTTTAAACATTTCTTGTACTTCATCTTAAACTTCGGATATTTTTTTGGATTTTGGATAAATTATTAGATCATCCGCAAAGGCTAGTGCGTTACGATTAGGGTTTATGTTTATAGCGTCAAGGAAAAGTATATCACTGATATAAATATTGAATAGAATCGGTGAATTGACTGTACCTTGTTGTAATACATTATTTGGTTCGTATTCTCTTGTTGAAATGTTAATACCATCTGTAGTTTTGAAATTTCTATTTTTTTATCATGTTCCATATTAACTTAATCATGTGTACGGGAAAATTTTTCTTCGACAGCTTATATACAAGTCCTCTAATCCATACAGTGTCGAATGCTTTTTCCATATCTATTAAGCACGCTCCTACGCATTTCCCGTCGTTTAGACCCCAGCACACGTCTGAGGTCAATTTCGTTATTCCGTGAATTGTCGAATGTTTATGTTTAAAACCGAATTGATATTCAGGAATTATATTATGATCCTCGCAGAATTTATTTAAAGACATATTGATATCTATTTCAAAGACTTTTCCTATGTTAGGCAGGAGACTTATTGGCCTATAACTGTTAGGATCAGATTTATCTTTTCCCGGCTTGGGGATTGCTATGACTAGAGCTTTTTTCCACCGATCGGGAAAATATGTAAGATTCAGTGCATTATTGAACAGGATACAATAGTCTCGTATTATTTCTTTTGGTACGTGTTTTAACGCTATATTCGGAATTTCATCAACACCGGAGGATTTTTTTGTGTTTAATTTTCGAAATATTTTTGTTAAAGTGGCTGTGTTCGTGAAGAGGTTTTCTAAGTTTTCGGGATTATCTGCTTTATTTGTTGCGGAAAAGTGTACTAGTCTGTTTGAGTTTATTGCATCCTGTTCAATTTGATTCTCGATTGCATTTGTGTGATGGATGATAATATTGCTTAAACCCTGGCTGCCCAGGTTATCGTTTTGTTTATGTATCTGAGCAAAGTGATAACCTAAAATTTCTAGCTTGTCCGCTGGATTTGCTACACAATAGTTTCCTCGTTGGTCTCTAAGACAGTGGGCTGGATTGATACCTGATGCTTCGATTAAGTTAATTTGGTTCGGTGCTATTGCGAAGTTTGATATTTCAATTTTGCCTTTAGGACGAAATATTTGGTTTATTATGGGAAACATATTTTTTGGATCGTTTGCCGGTATGTTCTTAATTTTGTTTGTCCAGTAAATGTTGATTGAATTTTTGTATTCTTGTTTTAGCAATTTTCTCGTTCCTGTCAACATGACGAGAACTGGTGCATTCAACGTGATATGTACCTTGCCGATAGAGTAAGTTTTGGTACTCAAAGGCTTCATTACATTATTTAGAAATTTGTATATTTAGTTTGATGCTTGACAATTAAAATTTTTTAAATACTTATATTCATTAGTCAAAAATTGATTACATATTTCTAATTACCATGTCTGTGGGGGACAGATAGAGTTGTTACGCAATGTCATTTCGTAATAATCGTATATTTGGAGAAATTCTTTATATTTTGTTATTTATCTGAATTCATAGACATTCAAAAAGCTTATTTTTGAGTATTATGGTTAGAACAAAAAAATTCAAAAAGGTGGAAGTGGCAAGGACACGCGGTGTTCCCAAGCGGTCACCCATCCAAGTACTAACCGCGCCCTATGTTGCTTAACTTCAGTGATCGGACGAGAACTGGTGTATTCAACGTGGTATGGACCTTGCCAATAGAGTATGTTCTAGTAATCGAAGGCTCCATTTTCTTGTTCTTGAATATGTTTAGAAAAAAAATTTAATTATAGTCAATGAAGGGATTATACAGCTGCACATGTCTGCAAAATTTGGGGCTGTACCTAAAACCGTTCTCGAGTTATACAAGTTTGAATTATGGGAGGCCATTACACACACATACATACACACGCACGCACATACATCCGGACATTTTCTCCGAATGTGTTTTCTCGACGTTTTGGCACATTCTGAATACGGTGACCTGAAGAATTCGAAACAAAATTTTTCCACCGTCACATAGCCTTCTCTATAAGGAAGCAATGTTTATATAAAAAACCTATATTTTCATTGATTGTACAAAAAGCTTAATTTTTGTATCTTTGTAGTTTTGTACATTTAATTTAGTTCCCTAAATATTGATAGCATTCGGTAAGGTAGTTTGTATTTGAATTCCGACGGGGTGTTATGTATCCTTAGTGCGGTAATGTCTATGATGAGCCTATTATTGTTTAGTTGGTCTCGATAAAATCTTTCTCCTCATTCTTTGGCATAATCTATAGCAGCTTTGTCAATTCAGTCTTTTCATGCATATCCCTTATTTTAGTATATCTATCTTCTGAAAGTATTAACCTAAAGCACTTCTTTTGAAAAATTTGCAGAGGCTTAATGTTACTTGGTGCTGCGCTACACCATGCTGGATAAGCATACATTATTTTTGGTCTGAGTATCATTTTGTAAATTAACAATTTGTTTTTCTTAGAGAGATGTGAGTTTTTACCATTATTGAATAGATTTTTTTATACAGTATTGTATTTTACTAGTGAGTCTTTGTACTCTGTAAGAAGGGAGTGTTGGAGAAATTCCCATCTCGGCCATTTGGCTAAGAAGGAAGTGTTAGAGAGAAATTCCCATCTCGGTCTCTTGGCTAAGAAGGGAGTGTTGGAGAAATTCCCATCTCGGCCATTTGGCTAAGAAGGGAGTGTTGGAGTAATTCCCATCTCGGCCTCTTGGCTAAGAAGGGAGTGTTAGAGAGAAATTCCCATCTCGGCCATTTGGCTAAGAAGGGAGTGTTAGAGAGAAATTCCCATCTCGGCCTCTTGGCTAAGAAGGGAGTGTTGGAGAAATTCCC
>JARQSU010002246.1:1817-20093 GCA_030142265.1 Calameuta filiformis
TCCCAGTATTTCCATCATACTTGTATTTTCAATCCGTGTTCTGTCGTAGTCTCTCATCAGATGTTGTATGGTCTCTTATTTCAACTTATTTCTTCCACCTTTTCTCCCAGTATTTCCATCATACTTGTATTTTCAATCCGTGTTCTGTCGTAGTCTCTCATCAGATGTTGTATGGTCTCTTTTCCTCTGTGACAGATTCTACATATTTTCTTGTCTTCGGTTTCCCAGTATCCGTTCTTGCTTTTTTATTGGTTTCTTCAATTTCCTTGCTTTTCGAAATACTACTTAAGGTCTTCGTTCCTTATTATTTTATCCCTGCTTAAAAAATCCAATAGAATTCGATAAGAAAGCATAAAACTATTTCTCAATTTCAATCGTTTTTTATCAGTTCTATCTAGTCCCTGTTGAAACGATGATAGAGTTTTTATCTGATGCAAATAATAATTTAATCTACACCTTGTGACGTGAATTTAGGAAAGTCAGTAACAAAAACTGCTAGGATTATGGAAAAAAGATTTACCTGCAACGACTCTCCAAACGTCAGTCATCTGACATTCCAAAGATTGCTTTTGCTTATCTCGCTTATCATTACGCACTTTGTTTTCCGCCTATCTTCCTTTATACCTATCTCTGTTCTGCTTCTTTGCTTTTTGTTTTTATTTATTTTTTTTTTGGAGGTTTCCTGTACACATTTCCCTGTCTTCTGTATCGCCATGAGCAAATCTACGTTCTTCACCACCAGCACGAAGCGGACCACCAAGGAGAGTTCCTGATTTACCGGACGTGCGATCGAAAGAGGCTGGATCAAACTGATATTCGTTCCAGAGGACTTTCGTGGAGCAAGGGAGTCCCGGGATGGGACCCCTCCACGACTTCTGCCGGCCGCCCATACAAGTCGCCAAAAAGAGCCTTCGCCACTTGTGTCGCCGATAGGAGGAAAGATCATATCCTCTATTGTGCCGCCCAGTCGCAAAAAGTCGTTTCACGTATGAAAATATTGGCGGGGCAATTGTTTTTTTCACGTAAGCTGTTACGGTGCACAGAACGGGAGAGTCGCGGCATGCTCAATGCTCCGTTCCGTGATCCGTAAACTACGAAGACCCTAGTTACCGTGTTCCGTATCGTTGCTATGCACGGAACGTAGCCAAAATCATAGAGATTTAGTAAACGCTCGGTTTTAAAAACGTCTTTCTTATTCTTAATTGGAGGATCCAATGGAATTTTGCAAAAATACAATTGAATACCGCGCCGTGTTACATGTTCCGTGTCCCGCGTACCGTTGCATTGTAGAATGGCCATGACTCTTCGGAAGGGTCGTGGCGTTCAAAAGGTAAGGAAGAGGGAAGCATGCCAAGGACTTATAGCAAAGCTATAAGAAAAACTACAATAAAATAGTCCACATTAATTAAGCTGTATTAAGCAAAAAAATCCAAATAGTCGCTAAACTCAATAAAAAATATACAAAAGCATGTCAAAACAGCATTAAGAGGCGTGTGGCCGAAAGTCAAGCATAGTTTACAAAAGTCTTAAAAGTAATTCACAATAATCGTTTTCGAAAATAGGAAGCTATACAATACAAAATAAAATAATATCGGAAAATATAGGCAGGCCCTATTAAGCGGAATATTGCGGCAGTGAAAGAAATAGAACGTTAGCACTCACGAAAATAAGACGCGGGTTCGATACTTCCTAAGAACAACATCAACGGAAGATAATCCGGTCGGAAGAATCTAACCAATTCGGATTAACCTAACAAAATCAGCGTAATCTAACAAAATCGAAACGCAAGGAACGACAGAGGAACGGAAGCGGAACGAATACACGGTTCCAGTTCTCGCACGCGTGAAATTATAACCGCGATCAACACCGATAACAGGAAAGAGACAATCGAGCAAAATCACGAATTATCAGAAACCCGAAGGAATGATAATAAGCGCGGATTTGTTAAC
The DNA here is from genome assembly GCA_030142265.1 of Calameuta filiformis. Taxonomy (NCBI): domain Eukaryota; kingdom Metazoa; phylum Arthropoda; class Insecta; order Hymenoptera; family Cephidae; genus Calameuta; species Calameuta filiformis. The sequence continues at coordinate 3,767 of JARQSU010002246.1, forward strand.
GAACACTAAAAATCTTTTATATAAAATGAAGGTATACGACGCGAATACAGAAAAGTTAGCTCCCCAAATAGTAATGTTACAATAATTAGAACATGTAATAGCACATAAGATATCACAAACTAGAAAGTAAAACATTAAAAATCGGTCTAAGGCACCGCGTTGAGGAACGTCAACAAGGAAGGTCACATTGAAGGGCAGCCTAAACGCTATCGCGTTTGGTGTATCACACCAGAGGGACGTTTGTAAGATGCAAAATTCTCAAATGTTCCGCAGCTAATATAATAATTCTGAACAACAATAATTAAGTATGGCACATAAGAAATGAAAGATATCGCATACTACAACACACTAGGAAAAGTCGTAGCAAACCCAGGAATCGCACTTCAGGAAACGTAAAGAAGGTCTTAACAAAACGAGAGAACCCAAATTAAGTTATAACAGTTTGAATCAAGAAAAGAAAATATAACCGTAAAGCCTCCAGATAATTAGAATAAAGACGGTATTTAGTTTGCAACGCAATTTAACGAAATTCAAGGCTCAAAAATGTCAAAATTCAGTAATATTAAGTAAACGGTATGTTATTACAGTCGAAAAATTATTATCAACAGGCAGCTAAAGAATCTGATTGTCGAACAACCAAACCGATCAACTCGGGGTCAAGCGCTGAGGTAGGTAGGTTTCAACGCTTACACTCGGTGAAGATTCCAGAAAAGTTTAGTAATCAGAGAGAATATAAATCACAATCAATACAAGAAAACCGAAAAATCGCAAAAACTCAGTGATAGGAAATTCTGAACGGCACTATCGTCCTTTACTCTATAATAGGCGGAAACACATTCGCCCGATAATGAAAAAGGAAATTAGCTACCGGCTAGACGGACAGTGTAGCCGTGCATGTATCCTATAATCTTTAATCGAAAGGCAGAAGATATTGTTAAAAATACCGCGATACCGCGATCGCCTTGGAGCGTGCGCGATAGAGAACCCCGGTGCGAGCGCCACACGCGGATCGTGATAGAGGGTCTGAGTGCGTGCGAACAGGAGGCACGTAGAGAGTACGAAAGAGAACGGAGAGAGTGCGGAACGAGACGTGGAGAGAGAACGAGCGTGAGCGTGAGCGAGAACGGAACAGAACGTTGAAGAACGCGTGCGAACGTGAGAGTACGTGTGTGTGAGCGAGCGGAGCCATTGTAGAACGCGTGAGATAATGTGAACGCGCGTAAGAGTATATTTGTGCAATAAAGATACCGAGTATTGTCCGAGAAATGGAGAGTACGTTCATCGAGCCCTACCTCACATAAGAATTCCTACGAAACACGAGCCTTAAACGTGCAAGGGCAGTGAAACCCGAACACGTTTAACAATATTAAATAAACGAAAGATCTCACCAAAAGAAAAGAAAAGTAATAAAGCCTCAAGGCAAAGCTGGAGAAACGGTAGCCAAAGTAGCAGAAAGGCAGCAGAGTAGGCGACAGTCAATCTCTCTCTCTCTCTCTCTCTCTCTCTCTCTCTCTGACAAAAATGTTACATGTTCCCGCGAGTACCAGCTTCCCAGGAGAATGAATAGTTTTGCTGCCCCAGATTTTTGTTCATAGATGGGAATTGCAATAGGATCCCCCATCTCGCCCATTATAGCCAACATTTTTATGGAACATTTCGAAAACAAAATCCTGCATTCATCCCCCCTGAAACTAACGGTATAGTACCGATATTTGGACGACACCTTTGTTATCTGGAAATACGGAATGCATAAACACCTGGTTTCAGTTCCTGGAATACCTAAATTCAATATACCCGAACATAAAATTCACCATGAAAATTGAAGAACGGGAAGATCTCCTTTTGTTAGATGTTTTAGTTCATCGAAATAAAGATCACCACCCGGCTTGCATCACCACCCTGCTCAAGAAAATCTGTCATCAGCTTTCTTATGTACCGTGCTCTAACCACTTTTCAACCGCAATACTCAGATACAGAAATCAAACATCTCAACGAAGCCCTTCGTAGGAATGGATACTACAGCAAGCAAATTAACTGTGTACTATGTAAGCTACAAAATAAAAACCCATCCCCATCTTCCAATGAATCAGCCGAGCAATAAGAACATCCGAAAGTCGTAGCTCTACCGCATCTTCAAGGTACAACAGACCGCATCAGCAAGGTGCTACGGAAATACAGCATCCGTTCAATCTTCGAACCCCCAAAGAAGATTGGACAAATGATTCCCAGTACGAGAGACCGTACACCACCAGTGAGTACTCCAGGAGTATATAAAATCCCCTGCTCCTGTGGAAAAGTGTACATAGGTGAGGCCGGCAGGAAGATCAGTACACGGGTCAAAGAACATCAACGGTGTACCAAATATAGTAATTTTTGTCAATCTGCTGCCCTAGCTGAACATTGGATGGAAACTGGACATTTAATGGAATATGAAAAGACAGAAATGCTAGCTGTTAGCTACGGGTTACTTCGCCCAAAAACAGCGCAAAGGTCTACAGATATTGAAAAATCCCAATAACCTTAATAGAGATCGGGGATACCAGTCTCTGTTCGTTCGTGGTACGAGAAGGATCGTGGCGTAGAGTATAGCTCCTTAACCCTCAATATCGCGATTAGTGCTTCAGCCAATATTACTATGTGTCAGAATCGCTTCATTAATATATTGCATAAAGTAAATTACAGTATGCCGGTCCTCGGGTCCAGTTATTTATGAAATAAATAGCAATGGACACGGGACACGTGCATAACCAACAAAACGGGCCTCCCGCCCAAACCAGCTCATCGACGGACCCGACAGGATCCAACAACAAACCTCAAGTCACCTATAACGCAAAAGTATGGGGAAAAAATATTCAACTCTCACATTGATGCAGGTAGGCTCGCTAGAAAAATGTTAGAAAGTAACAAACGAGTAAACATACCAAAAGTGAACCTCAAACAAGCACGCAGTCGAACATCGTCTGAGTCCAATAGCGAGCTGCGAGTTGGCGACAATAGCAGGGACACTACTGTATTCTTAAAACCGCGACAGCCCGCGAAGCTAAGAAAGACCTCAAGTGCTGCCGGAGTTGGCACCAGTAACCAATTCACAGTGATATCGCAGCAACGACATTCACGGTGCGTGAATTTGATGAAGAGCTCACGAAAATCTTCCCCAACACCATGACGACTTACGAGGCATGTGTAAACTTATTTAAAGATATTAAAATTTAATACTTCACGTACACACCTAGACACTTGAAAATAAAAACAATCGTCCTCAAAGGAGTCAGAGGCGGTTATGACGAAAATGACGTCAAATTAGCTCTCGACAACCTTAACCTCACAGAGGTGAAAGTCACTAATGTAAGCAAATGAATTTTTGATAGAACCAAACCAAACATGTTTCACTTCCTAGTATCCGTGGAACATGACAGCAAAACAGCTATGTTCACGCGTACCAAAGTACTATTGTTACAACCCATTAGATGGGAAAGGCTCAGAAAATCCACCATGTTTCTCTGCAAAAGATACTAGCAAACGGGTCACTCCAGTAAAAACTGCCAAATGGATCCAGTCTGCGTAAAATGCGCTGGAGACCATGAATCGCAGGATTGCACATTCAAATCCACCGAAGACAAGAAAAATCTAAGATGTATTAATTGTAATGAACTTGGCCACCCAGCCAAATATAAAGGCTGTCCAGCTCTTAAATTGCTGGCAACAGCCATTAAACGCAAGAAATTACAAATTGAAACCAGGAAAAAACAGCTAACCAACGCCATTAACAATTACATTACCCCGGACCGCACATTCGCAAGCATGGCCGGAGCTACGCGAACAAATCACTTTCCACCTCTCCCTAAGGCTAAGCCTTCTGTAGCCGGAGTTCCCATTATGAACGGTTTTCCAACTGGTCCATCAAGTTCATCATCGTCAGCCACCCAAGGCTTCAACATTAACAACCTGGAAAGACTCTTCACTTCCTTCAAAAATGATATTCTCAGAAAATTCAAACAGCTGAACGCCAAAATCAACAACAACACCAGTAGAATCGACCAAATAATGGCCGCGCTCTTCATAGACGAATAATGGATCAAGTCGATACCAATAAACGAAAAATAGCGGCCATCAACGCTAACTCAATAGGCACCCTCAAGAGAAGGTATGACTTACAAACTTTTATTGATCTTCATAACATCGACATCTATTTGATCTCTGAAACAAAACTCAATCCGAAGCATAAAGTACAGCTAACAAACCATCAAATCATCAGAGCTGATAGATCTAAATCAACCAAAGGCGGTGGAACAGCCATTGCCAGCCATAGTAAATTTAAATTCTCAACCATCTACTTTCCCAACTCTTCCAGAAACAAAGTAATAGAATTCACAGCAATAAAGATAAAGACTAACCGAAAAACTAGTCTCATTATCATCAGTATCTATGCAACACAATGTACACGCAAAAAATTGATCCAGGAACTCCAAAAACTTATGACAGATTTTAAACTAGACAATAGTAACAACTACTTCCTAATTGCAGGGGTCCTGAATGCCAAAAGCATAACATGGGGCGATGCAAAGTCAAACGAAAGAGGTGACCAACTAACTGAATGGATCGACAATAACTTTCTTGAATTCAAAACCTCTTTACTGTCACCAAAAAGACCCACTTATCCAAAAGCAAACTCATATCTAGACCATTGTCTCATCGATCTACGAATAGAGGTGCACAACCTGATAAATAGAAAACTCCAAACTCTACCTTATGATAGTGATCACCTGGCAATCACATTAACAATCATCGCCGATGAATGTGCTCCCGGCATCACGGACAGCCTGGCCATCAACACCAACTCATTAAACTTCAAAAAAGCTAACTGGAAAAAGTTCAATAAATATCTGATGAATACTTACACTGATAATATCAACATACCGAGTGACAGGAACCTGTCAATCGAAAAAATAGACAACAACATCTTTAAACTGAGAAACAAGATACTGGACGCAATGAAAGCTACAATCCTGAAAATCAAAAAACGTGACGACTACTTTCTTAAATATAACAATAAAAACATCAAACGACTTCACGCTTATAAATCTTTCCTAATCAGAAGACAATACGATAACACGGCAACCAGCAGGCAAGAGAAAAACCGAATCAAGCTAATTATCAAACGAGTCAATAAGCTAATACATAAAGAGTTCAGTAAAACCATCACAGCGTACTGGGAAGCGCCGGTGAAAAACATCAACTATAAAAATCCTCACGACTTTTTCCCAAAAATAAACAGAATGTTAAGGCCGCGAAAAGACATTAGCATCAACACTCTAAAATTACCGGTCGACAACAGCCAGCTCAGCACTCACATAAGCAGGAAATTTCCTGAACTAGTGTCCAATATGGATAGTTGCCTCTGATCCAGACACCAAACTCTGCATAATCGGAAAATATCTCGAGAGTATCAACTCCCCGAGATACACCAACATTAGAAACCGCACTAAACAGATGGTGGATAAAGTAGCAGAAGACACGAAACAGCTTAAATGTCTCATGAGAAACCATAAATAGTCATTCACCAAATTCTCAAAAGAGAATCCTGCATACCACCCGGTGCAACACGATAACGAACCAAAGTTCATCTTCAGCTACCTTGAAGTGTTAACGATTCTCAAAAACTTAAAAATAAAACCTCATCCGTCATCGATAATATACCTACCCTAGTGCTGAAAAATCTGTCTGAAATCGTCATCAAAGACTATACAATATTATTTAATAATGCTATCAATAACTCTTACTACCCAAAGAGATCGAAAGCAGCTAAAGTGCTGCCCACTCCGAAAAAGATAAAAATCCAGAAGCACCACAAAGCTATCGCCCGATTGTCTCACCATGAGCATAAGCAAAATCTTTGAAAGACTTATTAAAAAGCAGCTTGATATCATTATAACTGAAAAAAAGACTATTCCTAACAACCAGTTCGGATTCAAAAACCAGCATGCCACCACCCATGCAATAAACAAATTTCTATCAGATATCAATAAGAGTCTACACGACAACATAATAGTTGGCGCTGTGTTTCTGGATCTAGAAAAGACTTTTGATTCCGTCTGGATTAATGGATTAATATATGTCATGGTAACCCGTAAATTTCTTCTCCGACTGATCTTCTTAATCATGGATCTTCTTAATCATGCTCATTAGCAACTATTTTTATACCTGGGATGGACTATCACTATCCACCGAACAATTTAACATCGAAGAAGGACTCCAATAAGGCAGAGTTCTTTCTCCGCTTCTCTTTAACATCTACGACAGCGGTACAAATGACGCAGCAGAACTAGAAACTGGTGGTGTCAACTCCAACTCATTTGCAGATGACCGTGTCATCTATGTCGCTGGCTGTGACGTCAATGCAATTACCTGCAAACTCCAAGACAGAGTAAAGAAGATCAATCGTCAGTACCTGAATTGGAATCTCAAAATCAACGGACTTAAGAGCGAAGTAATCTTCTACAGACGCCTATGTAATTTCCTCAAAACCTCGCAATATAACCGTGTGAAAAATGGCAGAGACCACAGTGGAAGATCAGCATGAACAAGTCACCGCAATACCAGTCAAAAAGACGGTAAAATATCTGGGAGTCACCTTCGATCATCTACTCCACATAACCAAACACCATTAATCCCAGCTGGAAAAAGCCAGGCACGCCATAAAAAGCAACGTTAGAATATTTTATAACTGAAAATTGTCCGTAAAAGCAAAATTAATTTGCTGCCCACTGCTCATCAGACCGCTGCTGACCTACGCTGCACCAATGCTATGGAATATGGGCCCGTCAACCGTGGAGAAACTTCGTAGACTAGAAAGATCAACTTTTGGATCCTGTATAAATCGATACACAAAGGCAGAAACAGGTTACCGTGAAAGAATTAGCAATTCTTTCTACAAACCAAAATCTACAACGTAGCATACATTACCAGGATAGACTACTTCTACCAGTAATTATGCAGAAATTACTACGCTAGTTACAAGAACATCAACAACCCGATCATGGACAGACTCACCTGTCCTGATGACGACATTTGCGAGAACCATTTTCTGTCTGGATATCTAACGCCAGAAATGTTCGTCTTCTGCGACCAAAAAGGGTTGTTACAAAACAACTACAACCTACCAATCATATACCACGAGAACCGTCACTGTATGAATAAACAAATTAAGCTGGACCACAATCATTACAACAACCCCGTATTCTCCACGGCTCTGCCAAAAGTGGACATCAACGATAGACATCGCCTATAAGAAGATTACTGGTGGCTCAAAAATGATGCCATCCACATCGATGAGATTCGAAAGAGGACGGCCTGGGACGCTGGTCTCTGAACATAACCATATATCAAGAAGCACCTCAACAGTGCAATAAATACAATTATAGTACTTATATTTGATATATGTAAGTCTGTAATAATGTAAATAAAATACCCTCCCAACCCTCTCCTATCCCATCCAAATATCCTCCCCACTCCCACGTTCTCAAATGATAGATATATTTTTCTAGACCATAGTTTTTTTACATCTTTAAATTAATAATTAAGGCTAACATATTATTGTTAAGTATTCCAAATACTGACGTACCAAAATTACAAATACCATAAAGGAAACTGGCGAGATTTACCGTGTGTAGCCAGTCAGTTAAAATACGTTAAGTAAAATATCGAATAAGTTTTTATTGTTAATTTTGTACTTATTAACTAAATTATGTATTTTTGGGGTTAAATAAAAACTAACTTAAAAAAAAAGATCGGGGATATCAAGTAAATCCCATTTGGCACGCCGTCCTCCCGGTTTTTTAATTAATCAGCTGATAAATTAAATAATTTGTGATCGACTGAAGCACTGATCGTGGATCAGACTGGGACGTTTGCAAAACATCGGCACGAAGCTGAACACAGCGTGGCTTCCACAGAAACCATGAGTATTAATGATCTGCTTCTTTTTATATAAAACGATAGAAATTCGATAGGCAATATTAGATTACGAATCTGCATATTACGAACCAAAAACACGATTGAATTTGATCGAATTTTTTTAATCGTTTTCTATCGAATTTTTTCGAAGGGGCATCCTTCGGTTATATCTGGATTCTCTAATTTTACTTATTTTTGCTTCCTCTTATATGTCTGAATCCGTCAGCTTCAATCTACTTGCCATGTCCATTCCCTCGTTTAGTAGTTTATCCACATGTGCTGCTGCGTAGCTGCATCTGATTAGATAATCCTCTCGGTCTATTACAGTTTCTATTTTTAGCCTGTCTTTCACTAGGTTCTTCCATTTCTTTACTATTTCCATATTTCCTTCTCAGCTCCCTATATCTACTACTGTCATTGTACCCCCTCCTTCCAATCTTGTATGCATTCTTTACCTTACCTTTAATCCCTATTTCTTTTATTAGGAATCTCTCGCACTTTGCTTTACTACATTGTTTCTTCCTTCACTTTTCTTTCGTCTATCAAACTTTATATCGAGATGAAATATTTTTTTATTTAATTTTTTATTTTCTTTTTTTATTTCGAGGTGCTCTTTTCTCATTTCCTCGATTTCTTCGTAAAATTTCAATATTTGTATCAATTCTTCTAATCTTGCCATTATCATCTTTTCCACTTGTTCAACTGTTTGGGATTCTTTTTCCAATGTTCTTTCTTTAACCGGTGATTTTTTTGTTTATACTAAAGGGTGTCCCAAAATTAACGCAAGATTTGAATTAAATAAAAAAACACAGTTTTTTTCCTTTAAATTGTTATTTTTTTAGTGAATCGTAAAGTACACAGAATAGGGTTATGTATGGAATAACGCATCGAGCAAGTGGCCTCCACGGCTTTGCTGGCAGATACACACTCTTTTGTCAAAATTTTCCATGACCGTTTTGCATAAATGTCATGTTCGTTGATGCAGCGTTGAATTTCCTCCTTCAATGCACGCGTGCTTGCGGGCTTGTTGGCATAGACCTTTGATTTCAAATAACCCCATAAAAAGAAATCTAATTGTGTTAAATCACACGATCTAATTCTTATCACCGAAATGAGAGAGTACACGGCCACGAAATGTCTCATGCAGTAATTGAATTGTTTCACGGGCGGTATGGCATGTGGCACCGTCTTGTTGAAACCACATGACGTCCACATCAATATCATTCAATTTAGGCAGGAAGAACTGTGTTATCATGTCGCGATATCGAGCACCAGTAACATTCACTGCTTTACCAGCTTCATTTTCGAAAAAGTATGGTCCAATGATGCCTTCAGCCTAAAATCTGCACCAAACAGTGACACGTTGAGGATGCATTTGTTTTTCAATAATCACATGTGGTTTCTCTGAACCCCAAATGCGGCAATTTTGACGATTAACAAAGCCATCAAGGTGAAAATGTGCTTCATCGCTGAAAATGATTTTCTTCGAAAAATCGGCATCCACTTGTTGCTGTTCAATAATCCATTCAACGAACTCTCTTCGCTGTGCATGGTCATCAGGTTTCAGTTCTTGTGTCAATTGAACTTTGTAAGCATGCAGACACAAATCTTCAGTGAGTATACGCTGTAGAGAGCTTCTTGAAATTTGCAATTCTTGTCCACGATGTCGAATTGATGTTCCTGAATTTTCACCAACACTCTCACGCACTGCTTCGATATTGAAATTTGAACGGCTTGTTTTTGGACGACCAGTGTGTTTAACATCACCAGTTGATCCAGTCTGCCTGAATTTTTCAATTACTCTCTTCACTGTTGAAGAAGTTAAATCACTATTCCGACCATATTTTGTACGAAATTTTCGAACTGTGGCCGCCAGACTTTCATTATGTTTTAAATATTGTTCAATAATGAAAACACGTTGTTCTATCGTGTAACACTCCATTTTTACTAACCCTAAACTATCAGCTGTCAAATGGTTTATTTAACAGGGTTGCCAACACTTTACTGCACGAATGGTGGCAAATTCAAATCTTGCGTTAATTTTGGGACACCATTTAAATGCTCTATATTCTTCTTCAGCTAGTGCAAATTGGTTCTCCTCTTTCCTTCCCCTCTGTTATACTACCTGAACTACTTGTACAATCTCATTCCAGCCGAATCGTGGTCAATGGTCTCTTTTCCTCTTTGTTTCATCTGTCATTAGGTCAAATTCTTTGCCTCCTGTTGCAATGCCTTTATGCAGACGTCAACAATTTCGTCACTTCGCACGTCGACTTCGGTTTCAATCTCTCCTGATCATCTGTTGCGTGTTCAATACGTCCCTTATCCTCAGGTTCAATACCAATTCTTGTTTTTTGCCCTCCGTTTTCTATATTTCACAGTGTTTCCTATTACTTTCTGCTTCTTTTGATACTTTTTTCACCATAATTCATTCAGTTTTTCTTTATTATACTTTTATTTTTATTTTCTTTACTTCACTTTGTCATTTCAGATAGTTCCACCTAAACACGTCCGTCCTCCACCACGTGTCCAACCCAAAGTCTTCATTTATGAAAATAGTGGTATATAGGGAAGGGAGAGGGGAAAGAAGAAAGATCTACAAGTTCTTAGGATATCTGATGTAAAGGGACAATAGGTACGAAGAGTACATGGGAGACATAATCAAAAAAGAAATCGCAACAATGAAATAAATGTGGGGAATAGTGAAAAGAAAATTTACAGAATATATAAGCAGAAGGATGGCCATGTTTAATGTGATCATGAAAAGTATAGTGTTTTACGAGATGGAGGAATGTGGAAATAGAAGAGAAGAAACGTGTAGAATCATTGAAAATAAAATGCAATATATTAAGTGGATACTGGGACTGGAATACAACATACCAGACTATGTAGTAATTGACGAAATAAAGGAAGAAAGGACGTAGAGGCAGGAAAATGAGTACTAAGATGCAGAGAGAAGATGAGAGAAGTCAAAAACAGGGTAATAAAAGATTGCAGGAAATGGACACTGAGAAATGGAAAAGCCACGAGATGGGAGAAGGAAAGAGAGTAAGTATTCGGGAAAATGAGGAGCAGGGTGGAGGTAGATGACACAGAAGAAAGGAAGAAGTGGAAGGATGGCAAGTGCGTGGAAGAGGAAATTTAGACATACAGTCGATAGGGAGGTAAGGAAGAGTGACCGACGGAGAGGTTATCGACAGGGAAGAGAGGGAGAAATAGTACTGAAGAGTAAATCTATTACATGGAACAAAACGTGGTTGAGAAATAATAGAAAGGTCAAGAAAAAAGTTCAGGAAAGGAGGAAGAGAAAAGAACGAAGTAGAAAATAGAACAAGGAGTAAAGAGAAACAATAAAGAGCTAGAGAAGGAAGGTTCAAAAATGTATATAGGCATAAAGAGGCTAGGATTCCGAGAGTGCATATAAATGAACAAAATTGTAGGAGAGAAGAAGGAAAATGGAGAAGAAAAACAATTAAGAAGACAAACAGTAGTAGAAGAAAGGGGAAGAGGAAGTTACAGTGATATGAGGAAAGGGAAAGGCACAAAAGAAGGACACGATAGGAAAAGTGGAAGGAAATGAAGAGAAAAAAAGGGGAAAATATTAACAGTAAAAGCATAGAAGGGAAATAAGAAGGAAAGAAGGCCAGATATAGAAGAAGATTTTAAGTTAGGAACGGAAAGGAACATAGAGATAACAGAAATCTGAAAAAAGAAAATAGGCGGTGAAGAGAATTGGATCTGGATAAGATTACGGAGGAGATTATATAAGGAGGTTATATAAACAAATAGAAGGGAAATGTAGAATAAGCAGTTATAATAAGGCTGGATGAGGACCTAACATGGGACGAAAGGAGGAGCAGACGAAAATCAGTGGAGAAGGCAAAGAAAGCAAAGGAGGAGAGGAGAAAAGGAAATACGAAAAAACGGGGAGGTAGTGAGATAAGAATAAGAGAAAGGAAAGTAGAAGAAAGAAAAGAGGAATATAAAGACAGAAATCAAAATAGAAAAAAGGTGTTTCTTTAGTTATATTTAGAGATCAGAACTTTTACTTTTTATTTTAGACTAGAAAGTGTTGAAAGAGAGCAAAAGAGTTATTGTTTTCTTTTTTAGTTTTGTCTTATGTCTTGTTTTAGCACAATTACCTGGAGGATGTATTTTTGTATTATTTCGTTACATGTTAGTTTAATTAATTTAGTTTTTTGGATTTGTATTGAATTGCATCTCGTGTAAGCGGAAACCGGCTAGAAGGAACCCCAAATGGAAATACAAATGTTTATGCATAATTTGTTCAACTCCCAATTTACACGCTATTTACATAATATGTTTAGTAAAGGAGAATATTTGTTTAAATGGAGATACAACCACGTGCTACGAAAATCGTTCCTGTCGATCCGAGCAGAGCTTTTTCGGGGTTGACATTGATATTTCTTGCATATAGCGTTCGAAATGATTAGAAAAGGATCGCAAATACGATCTGGTCCCGAATGGAATTTAGCGTCCAATATTATGTACAGAAACTAAGCCCGTTGGTAGCTCAACGTGAGAACGGTAATTCGATTCCCATCGAGGCGACCGCGGGTCATCTAGAAATATATAGTACATAATAAGGCAAATATATGATACTGTTACGATCGCTTCCTGAAATACGCAGAATGTGGTTATGTTTAACGTCTGATACGAGATAGGAACGATTGAGAATTATAAACATTCAGTGAATGTTGATTTAGAAAAGGTAGTTAGGATAGTCCGTTAGTCTGATTTGCCGATGTTAAACGGTACGTCCACGTGCTAGGTCGGCCCTGTCTTTGACTATTATTTCTTGCTACCGTGCGCCACTGGTGTAGTCTACGAGAACACTATACGCTATCCGACTGAGCTGCTTGATTTGTATGTAATTGTGGTAAGCTAAGACACAGGGTTTCTAATGATTTCCTAAAATGGTTAATATGTCTATGCGATATGTTAAATGGTTCAGCAAGTAAGGAATCGGAAGAAATAGGAATACAGAACTTTCCTATCGATATTAGGAGGATTCTTCCATAGATCTAATGTAGTATCTTGTCTTATGGAACGAAGACAAAATTTAATTGAAGGATCTGATGGTTTCTTTGCTCGGGTATGCTTGGTCCGTCTTATGTAAGTTAAGTATTCTGGATATGAATGAATTTTTGTGTGTACCTGATTGTGTGCGACTATATTCATGAGCTTACCCCAATGATTTCCGAAGGAATCGAACTGTTCCTTATGTTATGATTTCTGTGGAAGTAGTACTGGTTCAGTGAGGTTGTTTGGGTGGACCCTCGGTCCAGATGAGGTTGTAGCAGGATTTAGCAAATGAGAGTAATGATGATGGTTCACAAAACTCCCAGAATGGAATCCCCAGGTATGCTTCGTTGATTAAACTGATTTGAATGGTACTCCTAAACTTGACTTCGATACTTGATTTCGATATATAAGAACAACGGGAACTAAGTCTACTAAACTGTTAGCACTTTAGACTTAGATTTCAACTCCGAACTAAGATCTCAAACTCGCTCTTTGACTTCTATTCAGACTTCGACTTCCTTTTGGAACTGCTACTCTCTCTGACTGGCTGGCTGACTGACTTTTTCATTTCTCCATCAACCCTATTTAACGACTTCGTGTCTTATCCTTTTCATTACTTCTTCTGAATATGATTGGTCTTTAATTCCCTTTCTTACTGATCAATTAACAAATCAGAACACTAACAATTATTTGACTGTTGTTGCATATCTGAGTCTTCCAATTCTGTACCTGAAACCTCGCGAGTACTGTTATGTTTAATTCCTTATGAACATAATGCCGGATAGAATAATAAGCGTAATATTTTCCGATCATATAAATGATAACGATATCCGTAAATGAAGGATTTCGATAATATAAACGGAATATAAACCAAAATATAAATGTAAATTAACAAATTTAAATCAATGGGGTTAATTATATTAAACGATTAATCGACGGATGTACTTATCTAGTACCGTCGGTAACGATAATGGTATATGTGGTGTGTATAGTGTATGTATAGCTTGGGGTATAACAATATATGTGGGACGTATACAGGAGGGCCGAAATGTAACAATATGTATTGTAACGTGGCGTCAGGACGACACATTACAAAAGCCCAGCACCTCCGGCCTCCATCTCCAACGATTTTGTAGGTCCGGGGTCGGGAGGAGGGAACGCGGGAAAATAGTGAACCGGCGGCGGCGGCACGGACCCCTTTTGGGTTGAGAGCCCATATGCAAGGGGTGTTCAATCGCCGGAACGCACTGCCGGTACCCCGGGAACTTTGACCGGCTACGGTTTGCGGTTCCGCGAGGAGGGCGCCGGAGAGGAGGATTGTTTTGATTTTTGACCTACCGCGAAGAGCGGTAGGCAGAGAGGAGAGTGTGTCGCGGGGATTCCGTGTGAGAGGACACGGGTGTCCGGCAGACCGCGGGAAGATGAGTTTTCTCCTGTACTCGGGCGATAGCCGAACTATCGGATAATCGTGTATCGTGATTGTCGGGGTTTCTCGCAGGGAACCATGGCTTGAGGATTTCTTTCTTTAAGAGTATAGTGCGAGTGCGTGGTCAAGTGTGTGAGACATCGAGCGCTCCGTGGACGCCCTCGTGGAGCCGGGACGCGGAACTATGGGAGTAGGCGGAAGGCACACGGCCACCACTATTTGGACTTACTGAGAGATCTGAGGGACAGCCAGTTTTCGGTAAGTACCGCGAGAACGGTCTTATTCAGAGAATATCTCGCGCGAAAGGATAGCCGAGCGGGAGTGGCGCGGATACACGGATGCCTAGGGGGGCTACCGACATCAGAGGGCACACTCCCGAGGGTGAAAGAACTCGTCTCCAATGAGACCTGTTAGGATCGCGAATCGCGCCGCAAGGAGATTCGCGAACTCGGTAGGCACACCGGAATAAGGACAGGTTTAGGGCAGGCTAGCCACCACGACTCCGGATAGTCGTGAGCCGCCGTTGGGGAGCACACTGTACGCGACGGGATTTGTATTGTAAAATCCTCCTTTTATTTAATGGTAATAAACGAAAGGTATTCTACTCGCTGCGTAGTTATTTTGCGCGCCTATCCCTTGACTCCAAAATTCTCTCTTGTCGCCCCCATGTCCCCCTCTACCATTTTCAGTGCGCTGAGGCTGAGCCGCCGGGAAAATCAGGAAAACGGCCGTGGTGAGGGATGGTGGTACGGGAAAGCCGCACCTGGCGCCCAACAATTAGACTTTCGGATCTTTTTCGGATTTCAGCACGTTAGGAGCGGCCACGGATTATTTGTAGGCGACGCCAATGGACGGCATTCGTCACAGCAAATAGTTGGGTAACAACTTGCATGACTAGTTGGAAAGAACTGTTACGGCGGGAAGCCTGCTGGGTTGATAGAAATATATCACACGTCATTTTCAATGTAAGGGATCATAGTTAATAAATCAGTCGTTTATTTATAATTAATCACATGTCTTCTTACACAATTTTGGCCGATAGTAAAAAATCTTGCAATTGCCTCTACTCTCTCTCACACTCTTTTCCAGACTTGCGGTTATCTTGGTCCAAACACCTTGAACCATGTTCATTCATACACGTGAGTAATTAAGTTATAAAAATAATGCAATATTTTTTATTTAAAAAATGTTGATACTCGCCATATTAGATTCGCCATTTTGAATAAAAACTTTTTTACATTAAACTCAAATAGAGTATCAGAGAAAAACCCAGTAATCTAAGTTTCATGTAAATTGAACTGAAAGTTTCTAAAATAAAAGGGGATGTCGAATATAGTCTATTTCTCCCCGAAAAGGTTTATTAAACATTTTATATAGCTTATAATCCTATTTCTTACCATGTCGGATACGTAAGCTCCTACACCACTTTTGAAGCCAGTTATACAAAGTCCCGCACCCTTTCCAGATTTCTTCTGAATTTCCACATCAATCTCTTCCAGAGCCTTATCCTCACGAAGCACTATCATGTGTATCTATAAATTAAAATATGAAAGAATAATACCATTTCTTTAATTTTTTGATGAACATAAATAATCAAGAGATCGAAGAATTATTAATAATATGGAATCATAGAAGTTAATAGTTTTTCAAGTTTAAATGGTTGCTCATACGTTATATACAATAAAAATGTCTCAAAATTACTTTTATGGTACTTTGATTAGCGTAAATTGATACACAAAGAAAAAATCTTTAATTTAGACTTTAATCACGAGCATTAAACATTGTATCAAGAGACTTGGTCCTGTATAGTTTCAAATACAGAGTTAGTCAGTAGAAACGCACCAGCAGAAGTTGGCCGCAAGTGGCCGGCACGGCAGTGTGGCTTCTTTAAAAAATGACAGC
>JARQSU010002247.1:0-19168 GCA_030142265.1 Calameuta filiformis
CCAGATTCTAACACGGGCCCTGTTGTTCCTGTTACTTCTATGTTCTCTGACCGAGTCTCTTGATCATCAGTTCGTCTTGTATTTCGCTCTCGTCGTTCGCGTATCTTGTCTATGGATTGTGCATGTTGTATTATTGGATATAATGGATGTCTGTATTAATGATTTGTAATAAAAATTGTGAAAATAATAAAATATAAATATATTATTTTTTTATAAATACATTGTGATTCCTAACCTGTCTCGTCGTTAAAAAATTCAGTCATTTCATCATTTGATTGTTTCATTACCGCTTTAACGGTTAATTAATCGTTTATTAATTATAGTAATAATGATTGTAGTGTGATATATGTGTCCATAGCTCAAAAAAGGGAAACCAAATATTTACCGAGAGGTATTTTAATGTGGCATGGATTGCTTTTTTGCTCAAAGTATCAGAAGGAATGTCTGAGATAGAATCAAGCTTCTTCCATCAACAAAAGATGTAAATTTCTTTTGATCTATTTGATGAGAGGAAAAAACTCATAGCTTTGCTGATGATAGCTTTATTTGAACCTGTCAGAAATGAGATTTGTGTTATATTCAATGTTAGGAAAAAAGTATGTCATTGAAAATGACTGGATGCAAGAGTCAATCTGCTTGAGATGAGGATTTAAATTGTATTTCACCTTTTGCTTAGCAGATTCATTGAATCTGATACTTTTTTCTTAGCCTTGAGTAAATCAAACAAATGACAGTCCAGGGTGGTTCGAATAAGCATATCGTCTACAAAAATGTGAGCTTTTCTTTCGGTTCGAAAGCTGAATTCCTCTAAGACACTTGCTTCTAGAGTTTTTGCAAAATCGATTACTACTTTAAAGTTTTCTGGGTTAAGGATATACAACGTAGCACCAATCACATTCGACTATTGTGATTGTATAGTTTGTATTGTATCTTTATTACTGTTTATATTACTGTTTGAACTTCTGAGCTGGACTATTCATTTTTCAGCCAATATGTGATGTATCCTGTCTACGATGGCCTTTGGTATTCGATAGTTCAGCATTTTCCATCAATTGTTGCTTCCACTTTGGCATTTCCACTATAATTCATATGCAGTCTACGTTGCTCTTTTATGTTTTTATAATCTTAGTAGATGCTGCAAAAACAGGTTCCATCATTTTAATACTTCTGTAGATCTTGGAAAGTTTTTTCAAGTGCTTCAAGTCTTAAATATGTTTCCTCACTGCTAAAGATATATTAAAATGTGATTTTATTTCTTTGTGTTAAAGACTTAATGAACTATAAAATATAATATAATGAAATAACTACTAAATGTTAATTAAATTGAAATTTATTTATTATTTATTTTAAAAATAAATGAATAACGATACATAATTTAATTAATTTGTTAAATAATAAAATGATTCCAGGGCTGCAACGAATGAAAAAAATTATTTTATAAGGAGAAATCGCATTTTATTTGAAAAACGGAAATATAATTCTTTGCTGTTACCTTATTGCTTATTATTCTGATTTCCGCGCCCGCGACCACCATGACCGCGACAGCGGCCACGAGTGCGGGCGTTTTCCCTATGCAACTCCATGGTCGCCGCATAGCTCATCAACTGAATTAAAATTCGCTTGCGCTGCTCCTCCTGAACCCGCCAGCCAGCACGTGTGCCCCGTCCTGTTACATAAGAAAAACAAATTCATTATTTTCTGGCAATAATCATTACTTTCATTTAACGCCAGAAAAAAAAGTATGATTCATTGAAAATATGACTGGCCGCAAGAGTCAATCTGCTTTAGATGCGGATTTAAATTGTATATCACTTCTTGCTCAGCAAATTCATTATAAGATATAAGATTTAGCCTTAAGATAAATTATTAAGGAAGCAGTATTGTATCAGGCTATTCATATAGTTTGTCCAAAACATGGGTAAGTTGTAAGAGATATTGTGGACAGTCCTTCGACAACTTTACTAGTCCTTGAAGGAGCTACGACAAGTGTCATTATGAAGGTTTTGGTATATGGCATTACAGATATATTTGTTCTTGATGTTTTAATAATCAAAATACATTTAAAAAATAAGATATTAAGCTAAAGCATATAAGCTTATCTTTTAATATTGTTTAGTTTATCAACCACTAGTCGAGACTGGAATGACAATCAATTTTAATCATTTCCTTAGTAAACAAGCAGCTGGCTTTAATGCATAGTCAAATAAGGTATTTGATGAATAACAAGAGTTATATTTAGAATGACCAATCCTAGTACATTAATATATTAGATCAAATAAATAGAGATCAGAATAGTCCTTGCACGTAAAACGTTTCGGATTATTAAAAAAAAGTAATTCAGTGGTGATTAGGTTCAGCTTCGACATAACTGGTGTAAATTTTGTTAAAACTTTAACAAGAATATTTTCTTAAGATGTAATAGAATTAAGTCATGTGAAATGCGAAAATAAATAGTTATATATATGGATAAACATGCAATAACTATGTTTAACAACCGTTCAATAGCCGCCATTAGACAAAATATGTGGTTAACATTTAAATGATTAAAATATGGTTAATACATACCGATAAGAGGTAGAAGCGATTGCTATAGACTATCATATAAAATATTGAATGTTATTTCAGTTATTGTTTTCCTATTGTTGCATTACACTTGGTAATGAAAAATTCCTTAACCGTTGGAGAATTCTCTGGAAGGGAGGGGATAAAAAATTACTATTATGTAAACGACGAATAAGATTATGTTTAATGTGTTATCAAGTTATGAGATAAACATCTTAACTAACAATTTTATTGTTGCGCTTGCGATAATAATATATAATAATTAGGTTTAATAGTTACTTGATATTAAGTATTAAAATATAGTTATTGTGTCCAATTATAATTTATCATACTATTGGAAAGCGTGTATCAATGAAATTGATGAAGAGACCTAAATATAACATTTATGTAGTTAATCTAAGGTTAATAATTTGGATGGGTAAACAATGACAGTAGTCATAAAGCAACCGGGAGTCATTAATTTGACGATTGTTGTTGTGGAACGTTTATATTAATTAAATATAAGTTAA
Source organism: Calameuta filiformis (assembly GCA_030142265.1). Lineage (NCBI taxonomy): Eukaryota > Metazoa > Arthropoda > Insecta > Hymenoptera > Cephidae > Calameuta > Calameuta filiformis. The sequence goes on from JARQSU010002247.1 coordinate 3,072, forward strand.
AACAGGTTATTTGATTAAATAATTAAGAATTTTTATATAACATTTAGCAACAAAACTATTGTCGTTGATTTCTTGAATCCCGATTGGTGGAAGAACCGATGGTGGGGTAGCAAATACCACCTACGCGCTGATTGGCTGCGGCTTTAGTACTAGCCAAGTCTATTTAAATCGGGCACTCCAGAGCTCGTAATTCGGCAGTCAAGTTGTAGGCCGAAGGCTGCACATCGCGGTTTGACATTTATCGACTTAAACTGGTTGCGCGTATATCGTGAGATTTTTTGTCCCGTTGTATACTAACAGTTTATGTGTCTCACGTGTCTTCTCAGAAGAATGTTTTAAGTGTGTGCTAGAAAAATAAAAGTCATAATTATTGTTAAAATAATAATTCGTGATACATTACCTTTCACTGAGTCCTGGTGGGTTGAACGTAGCGAAACTTTATCAGATGAACGAGGTGATACACCATATCACACCGGGGCAACATCTGAAGGTTCAACATTAACAAAATCTTGGAATGCCTTCCCCTTTGATGGTCGAAAAGGGTAGCGACCGGTGTCTTACAGATAGTCGTCGTCTTCTTTGGGTCGATTTAGGATTTTCAATCCAGTCCGAGCACGGATCAAGGACCGGCCTTTATCGGCTAGCCGTACGGATCAGCCAAGGAGCCAAGGAATATCACATGGAACAACCCTCCTCGGGATCGTCCGGTCACAGAGGTAAACGAATGACGATCGTGACAGGACTCGAAGTTTTCTAAAAGTGACTTCTACCGCGGGAAATAAATTAAAATGTCGCGACGCGGATTGAGGATGAAATCTGCTGCCGCTGAAAATAAATTAATCAAGTGTTTCGTCGTGGTTGTGAAAGTATTGACTTCGGCGCAAGTAAAAGTTCTCAAACACTTTTAAAAATCGAAAACCATCGCGGTTGTGAAAGTATTGACTTCCGTGAAACTAAAAGTTCTCGAATACTTCTAAAAAAAATCTAAAATACATCGCGGTTGTGAAAATTTTGACTTCCATGCGAACAAAAGCTCTCGAACGCTTTTTAAAATCTAATAAGGTCGCGGTGGTGTAAGTATTGACCTTCGTGCAATACAAGTTCTTGTAATCTTGAAAAAATCGAATATCCTTCGGATTGATTTTCGCAAAAATCAAGAGTTTCTCGATCTCAAATAACTCGAGGTATTGAAGTTTTCGAATTTCTCTGAAAATTAAAATCAAATTAGTGAACAGAAATATTGGTGAAAAGATCAAGTTTTATTATACCTACCGTAAGTTCAAAACGGTGGATGCTCGCTGAAAGCTAAAAGTACGCGAAATATTAATTCTCACGCAGTCGAGAATAATAATAAACCGACATCAAGATGACGCTGAAAAGGACGCCGAAAGGAAAAGGTGGTGCAGCCAATGATGGACCAGTCACCAGATCGATGGGTACAATAAACCTAGAACAGCGGTAGCTGTTCTAAAGGCAGGATAGAAGAAAAAGCGTCGAAGTAGCCGTCGGCGGAAATTGTAGTAGCGACGGACAGCAACATCAAGACCAGCATGAACAAACAAGTAAACTTTATGTTCATAATGATAGCACTGTAATATTGTCAATGTTACGTAAATTATTGCGAGGTACGAATGTGATTGGCAATAAAGTCAGTAACTTGGAAGATACAGTAAAATTAATTAATTTAGAGATAAATAATATATGTAGCAAAAACATTGAAGAAAATAATAATAATATCTGAAAGTTTTATAGATAGTCAAGAAGTAGACAACGAAAAGAAGTAGATTCAACGAGATCAGATTCGGATATAATAGATGAATCTAGAAGAGTAATAAAAAGGTTAAATTACATTTGATGGAAAAATAAGTTTCATGAATCCAGTTAAGTTTTTGAATAAATTTGAAGAAGTTGCCATGAGAGAAGGCTATAAAATACGAGTAAAAATGTTTCCAGGTGTATGTACAGTAGTCTCGTTTATGAAATAGGAGGCGTACAACAGGCTCCATGACAGCTCGACTTTGACCGGTTGTCAACCTACTTGACACCTGTTGTACTTTTTCTTTTCTGTCTCTTTCCATATTCTCTTTTTCTCTCTCTTTTACGGATTAGAATTTCATTCGCAGGAAAATTAAATATACGTTAAATATTATTTTTAATATTTATTGAGTGGTTCTGAGTACATATATAATAAAAATGTAAATTTCTTTGTATATATAAGGTGGACCAATGACTTTGTCCACCTGGAATATTTCTCCTATTTGTAATAATTTCAAAAAATGTTTCATACAAAATTTGTACGGTATGGGGGGGGGGGAGTGGCATAACGTGATGTTATTTTTTTGCGAGGGTGGGGGCGTAAAAGAGTTTTCAAGATCATTTTCACTTTTTTAAATGGGATGCTACATTTTTTTTCATCACTATATGATAGTGTTGAGCCGATTTCAGCAAGCTGCTATTGTTGGATTCCCAAATGATACGACGAATCACAGTTTTAATATTTTATTTTACTTGATCCGTGTTGGGAACTTCTGTGTTCCTGACACTATTCATGACCTATGTGAGATGTCCACTTTGTTGGTTTCTATCTAACTGCTCGCTAAAATACGTTCAGGGTGGTTTTTAAGGAAGTCTGAAAATGTGGAGAGGGAAAATGCTTTAGGTTTGAAATTGTACATTACGGTAGTTATATGATGGGAAAGGCCTATTCTGAGTTTTTATGGTTTGGATATGGTTTTTAAGGATTAACGGGTATTTCTAGGATAATAGGTTTTAGGAAAACTGAGATAAGTGCTAGAGATAGAGGTTGGTCACGTTCATAGAAAATTTGAAAAATATACTAATTCGGAGGGTTATACAACACCTCCCCTATTTAAGATTGGAAAATATTTTTCCAATCCTTTACAATAAATAGGTTAGATTGCATAATATAGTTAACTTACATTAGATTATGAGATGGTTAGAATACCATTGTAACTACAATTTAGATTACATAAGATAATTACGATAACTGAACTTAAGTGTAAATTTTATATTGGCGTTGTGCTGCGTCGACTTCTCATCCGTGGTTTACGGTACTTTGATGAGGTTCTGATGCTGTAGAAGTGGGGTTGACTTCCAGGTCGGAATCATCCGTCATTACTTGTGGAGATGATAATTCCATAGTTTCTGGTGTTGGGGGTAAAGTTCGTCTACTTGTAGTATGTGTGGCTTCTCTATTTGGAATAATGTGTTGAGTATGAATTTCTGAGTCGAACGTGCAATTCACAAAGTTCTTGATAATTGGCGGAATGGTTTCTCCAGTGTGTGAATCACGTGTATAGCAGCAGAATCGTTTTAAAACTCGTAAACATCCGCACAAACGGCAGCAGTAACATAGGATGACGAGGAATATTATAGCTCCAATTCACGTGTGTGAACCTAGCATCTCAACTATTAGCACCTCACAAACAGACTTCATATTTACTTGCATCCATCATAATTCCACAGTTCTTGATAAGTTTTAACAAAAGTTCAATCGATTTATCCCTTAAAATCACGTTTTTAAGAAATGAGATGCTAACTTCTCGTACCGCTTTTTAGCATCTCATCGAATTTCACATATATGAGCATGTAGGAAGAAAATCCTGCAGAGTTCTATCCCCTAGGAAAGTTATGTCAATAGTAACGATTAAACCACGTGGGAAACAGTTTTATCATATTTAGCAGCATCTCGGCTATACTATAGTGAGATGCTGTCATTTAAGGGTGAGTTCCGGACTCCCTCGCAGGTGGAATCCACAGTTCTAGTCGCCCTGCATATCCTAGAGAAGAGTTCCGACCTCTCACTATTTATAAAAAATTATTAAAAATTATTGAGCAGCATCTCAGCTGTACTACAGTGGGGTGAGTTCCGGACTCCCTCGCGAGTGGAATCCACAGTTCTAGTCGCCCTGCATATCCTTGAAAAGATTTCTAAAAGTTAAAAATAAAAATACTAAGAAAGGAAGAAATAAGAAATAAAAAAAGAAAAAATATATAAAAATAACAAATAGAAACAAACAAAACAAGCCGCAAGTTGAAACTTGCAATTTGCTTCCTCCGAAACGTAGGTAGTGTACGAAGACTCCATATGAGGAAGCATTTTTATTTTTTTTTAATCTTTGGCTTCCTCATAGATGAATCCTTGTTTACTGCCGACGATTTAGAGGAAACAAATTGCAAAATTTAAATCCTTGGCTTCCTCATATAGAGTCTTCGTACACTACCTACGACTCGGAGGAAGCAAATTACAAGTTTCAACTTGCGGCTTGTTTAACGTGAGTACCAAATTTCATAAACATCACAGCTGAATGATGTTCTATACTTTTGGAAAGTTGAAGCTAAATCGGTCAAAGTTGACGGGACTTACATATTGATAAACTTAATTTTTCGAAAAATTCAAAATATCACAAAATCAAAACTTCTCGATGGATTCGGCCGAAATGCAATACCAACAAACCTTGGATACAAATCTCTTTGTCAAGAACTATTTAGACGAATATCACAAAATTTGCGATCGCTAGAGTGATAACGCCCTTTTTTTTTGGAAATTGGAAAACTACATAAAATCCGAACCGCAGCTTGAATAATGACGAAATTTATATTCAATGAAGGGATTATAAAGCTGTACATGCCTGCAAGATTCGGGGGCTGTAGCTAAAACCGTTCTCGAGTTATAAACGTTTGAATTTTGGGAGGCCATTACACACACACACACACACACACACCCGGACATTTTCTCCAAATGTGTTTTCCGGACATTTTGGCACATTCTAAACATGGTGACATGAAAATCTCAACAAAAAAAAATTCCCATCGTCACATAGCTTCCTCTATGAGGAAGCAAAACCAAAAAATAAAAAAAAAACAAATATGGAGCCAAATCTTACTACGTCCACGTCGTTTTGTCTGAGTTACGCTGAGAGTAAGATATGTCCTAGTCTAAACAATTTATACAAAAATAGAAAGTTGGTTAATGCTATAATTCATAACCGAAAATCAGTATTTCACGGTCATAAGGCTTGAAACGTCGATAATGATTTTCTTATAATTATTCAGTGATCAACGATGATCCGAATTATTCAGCTGGTTGTTAAAGAATATGAATAATATTACTTAAGAACTGCATTAACGCCAGAATTCATATCAGAGCACGAGCATCTCACTATAGTATAGCTGAGATGCTGCTAAATAATTTTTAATAATTTTTTATAAATAGTGAGAGATCGGAACTCTTCTCTAGGATATGCAGGACGACTAGAACTGTGGATTCCACCCGCGAGGGAGTCCGGAACTCACCCTTAAATGACAGCATCTCACTATAGTATAGCCGAGATGCTGCTAAATATGATAAAACTGTTTCCCACGTGGTTTAATCGTTACTATTGACATAACTTTCCTAGGGGATAGAACTCTGCAGGATTTTCTTCCTACATGCTCATATATGTGAAATTCGATGAGATGCTAACAAGCGGTACGAGAAGTTAGCATCTCATTTCTTAAAAACGTGATTTTAAGGGATAAATCAATTGAACTTTTGTTAAAACTTATCAAGAACTGTGGAACTATGATGGATGCAAGTAAATATGAAGTCTGTTTGTGAGGTCCTAATAGTTGAGATGCTAGGTTCACACACGTACGAAATTAAAAAAAAGGAAGGTAATTTTAATTCGATAAGGCGCTGTAAAATTTGTTACGAAAAAAACGTTAAAAATTTAGGTTCCTAATCGGCAAGGAACTGTACTGTAAAAGTTGTAACATTCTGCGATAGTTGTGTGAATAAACCATACTTATGTTTGCCATGTTTTAGCAACGTTCACCGTAACATCCCTTTGTGATTGTATATAAACTTGTGACATAAATATAATACTAATATTTCAATTACAATGTTTTATTTTAAACTAATATGGACATCATAAAAAAATATTATGTGCGAGAAGAAACAAAAAAGACTATTTTCATTAATTTTTTTAGGAAGGAATTGTTATAAATATTTATAAAAAGTTTATTCAGGTTAACTAATACACTCTTAAAGTACATAGAATTTTTTTTTTTCACTCTTCTAATTCTTCAAAATGGCAGGTGACAGTAACTCCGTAAAAAAAAAGTAGTTCGCTGGCGGCGGTGATATCTCGATAATGGCTTATCTAAAATGAAAAAATCAAAATATACGGAGACAAGAATATACAAGAACTACGGATATTAATTTTTAACAATAAATAAAAAAATGGCAGACATTTAATAAAAATTTTCAAAAAAATGCGTTTTTTTTCCATTGTTTTTGGGCCAAAAAAAAAGTTAAAATCAAAATTTAAATTCGATCGTAGTTCAGGCGAGAGCTGTTTATGTGTACAATATGTGGTTAAAATTTCATGAAGATCGGTTCAGTGGTTTCGGAGAAATCACCGCCGTCGACCGTAAAAACGTAGTTTTGAGAAAAACGCGTTTCTTCATAGTGAAAATCGGACTTGGACAGACGTTGCTCGTTGAAAGTCTGAGCAAAAACTGATATTACTATACTAGTTTTAATGTTTCAAGGTCCCTATTCTATTTTTAGAGTTACCTGGCAAGGTATAATTCTAAGAAAAGGAGCAAAAACATGTGCTTCAATGAATAACGGTAAAGAGAGTAAGTTAGACAATAGGCATACGGGCGAGCGCGCTCAGGTAGTAAAAGTTGCTACGAACAAGTCAGAAAATAATACGGTTAGACTGTTCCGATCATTCTAATTTTTTGACACAATACTTTTAGATATATGTACTTTGAAAAAAATGCAACAAAAAAATCGATTTTTTGAAAATTATAAACCAGAATGATCCCTTAAGTTGTATGAACGTCGTATACCTAATACACTATGTAGCCTATTTCGATTCTACTTTGTGCGAGCCTTCGCCTTTATCACTGAATGTAACTTCCAGATTCCGCGTAGGAGTGTGATAGAATTGTCCATAACAATTTTCAATAAATATTAAAAAATTGCTAGAGGCTAGAACTCTTGTCATAGTTGTAGAAGAGCACTAGTACTATAGTTTAGAACTCATACGTAGCGCAGAATTCGTGCCTATACACGAGCAGATGTAATGGGAGTCACTGTACCCGTTTTGTACATATTCGAAAAAAGTTGCTGAAGATATTTTTTGTGCAGTTCTAAAGGCAGAACTATTCACGAATACTATGTAGAACTCTAAATCTCGTCAAAATCTATAAAATCCGATGATCTTTGAAAAAAATGATCTGCTACGGGAATTTAGCAGATCATTTTTTCAATCATGGTTTTTTTTTTTGGTAAAATCGCTAGAACTGTTACTAAAATTTATCAGGAACTATAGAACTCAGTTGCATGCGAAGAGAACTCTCATTTTTTTGTGATCTGCTGGAAGTTGATCTGCTAACTTCACACGCATCCTCAATGGTTGAAGTTCCTCGCGACTGCTTCTCTCGGGCTCATGAAAATAATTAGAAGAGAAAAAAATTTAATGATTAAATTAACCAATAAAAAAAACTTGCTTTTAATGGTACATACGTACTTTTTTCGAAGTCGACCAAAAGATTGCTCTCATCTCGAATGTTGTATGCATGGAATTAAAACATGTATTAATTAGTATATTGGAATTGTTAAAGCGTTATGAAACATACAGTAAGCGCTGAAATGATTATTTTATAAGACCGCCCAGTCGTCATCCTGCATCATGTTACAGTGCGCAGACAGGCAGCATTGAATTGAGCCCCTGAAGCATGATAAAAATGTACATAAATTAAAAAAAATTAAAACATTTGTATTTCAATAAATAATTCTTCTATCCTACCTTAATGGAGAAGGTGCTCGAAATGACCCCCATTTGCCTGAATACAGCACCTTGCACGCTGCAAGAGGCTGCTTCGACAATTCACCAGCATTTCCGGTGTGACCGAACGCATGGCGCTGTTGATACGCAGATGCAGATCTTGCACAGTCTCGATGGGCGTCCTGTACACGACCGATTTGACGTGTCCCCAGAGGAAGAAGTCCATCGGTGTCAAATCTGGGGAACGTGGCGGCCGTAGGTGAGGACCTCCTCGTCCAATCCAGCGTTCCGGAAACAGATTATTTAATTCCTCACGAACGCGGCGTGAAGCATGCGTCGGTGCTCCGTCGTGTTGCATTCACATGATGTTTTGATCTACTTCTTGAATGCCGCTGACACGTAGGAGGGGACGGAGGTTTCGCCTGAGAAATCTCCGATATTTCTCACCTGTGAGCATCCCTTCGAATTCAAATGGTCCAATCTGTAATGATAGGTGCCATTCGTTAAAATAATAAATAATCACTTAAATCGCAATATTCTTACTAGTCGGTCCTTGACAATTCCCGCTCAAAGAGTGATACCGAATCGTCGCTGATGTTGACGCAGAGGAACGGAAGCGTGAGGGTTGTAGTTAGCCCATACGTGGAAATTGTGGGTGTTCCAACACCCAGAGCGTCCGAAAGACGACTCATCGGTAAACATGACGTTTCCGATGAAAGTCGGATCTTCTTCCTGTCTCTGCAGGAGCCACCCACAAAATTCACGCCTGATAGCGTAATCTGACAGCTGGAGCTCTTGAACACGCGTGCCGATTCTCACCCCTCACAATCCTGTGGACTGTGCTTCGTGATAATCCAAGCGAGCGTGCCACCGATCTCACGCTCGCTGTCGGATTTTCACGAATCGCATCCATAACACGCTCCTCGTTCTCAAGCGTACGCCTCTGACGCGATGCACCTGTGTCCCGGTGATCCGGCATCACACTTCCGGTCGTCTGCATCCGTCTCACAGTATTCAGGATCACCGTTGCAGAGGGTAATCGTGCACGATTCGGGAAGCATTCGGCATAGCTACGAGACACTTCTCGTGCGTTGCTTCCGCACATCCCGTACTTGAGGATCATATCCCCATATTCATGACAATCGTAACGCATCGCGTCACTAATCTGAAACTCAAAAATCACAAATTACAATGCTTAGGTGTCAAAGTTTATTTAGCAACAAGTAGTCCGTCTGTTCACCCAGGGCTCACGAGCTGGGCTGACGAGAATCCGTGAGTAGGAGGAGAACTAACGAGCAGAATAAACATTTTGCTTCATGTCACTCTCTCTTGCTCTTTCTCTCTCGTGCCAGATGCAGAAAAATGTACAAAATCACGTATGCTTCAATTCCAATTATTGCGCTCTGGATCGACTTTCTACTATACAAAATAAGTATGCTGAATTTCCAAAATTTTTAAATGAATATAAATTTATTATAATAATATCCGAATCTTAAGAATCATTTCAAATGACAAAAAATTAAGACTACGATGCTGCGATGTAACTGGAGTCCACACTGACGATATGAATCGCTGGTACGACAGGCTTCGATATGTTAGGAACATGGGAGCAGTCAGTACGACGGTCTGGATAACCGGAAGCCTGTGGATCATGCCTAAGTGCGCCAGTTATGAGCAAACATACTCAGGAACATGAAAGCAGTCACTCTGAATGCCTGAAGGAGTGAAACTTTTTATTAAAAATATCGGATGAATGCAGAAGAATGCTTGGGAGATTACCTGCATTTCGAACATGATCATTTGGATAGCCGGAAGCGCTGAATGAACAAGAACAGAACAAGAAACAGAAAAACAACACGAGAACTGTTTGTACGTTATGCGGGTTTGATTGTAATTATTTCACCGGGGATTTCTTAGGCCGTTGCAAAATTCGGTCACGCAAGTATGAAATTGGTGGTGACTGAGGCGGAATCAGGATTTAGTATGATTGAAGGTGATCGCTAAATAAAACAGAATATCAGGCGTTATTTAAAGTAAGTTTACTTTGATTAACCATTTCATTCGGCCTCGATTTAAAACTTATTCAGAAATCTTACTCTTTGCAGCTCGAAGTATATGTTGCGGGATTGGTCGACGGATAGTAATACATTTGACTTACGGCTCCGAGTAACGACTCGACCGCAGTAGAAACGATCTCCCCATTTTACTTTGGCCCTGTTGCTTGAAGCATTCATATTAATGTCGCTCTCAGGCACAACGCTTGTGGATCTTTCCGTGTTCCAAAAAATAAGCGCAAACATTACAACGTTTGGTAGATTCTCGTTAAACCGAATTGTGTTACACTTCGGAGCACATAGATAGAAAGTAGTAGGTGAACAAAAAGCGAGTTTTTTACGCAAATCTCGGAGTCGGGACATTCGTTTTTATTGTTTTTGAAGTCTAGGAGTTGGTTATCGTAAATGTTGTAGACTCCAAAGCCTACTATGAGGTTTTGATTGGACGGCCTTGCGACGGAAGAAATACTAGTTATTTTTTCGATTAGTACAAATTGGAATGTCTGGTTCACACACACTATAGTGCAAATATGTAAATACTAAGCAAGTACCGCAAAAATTACCGGAAACACTATCGGAGAAATGAAGGGCGAGAACAGCAAAGAGCTCCATGCAGGTCCAGTAAGAAGAATGGAGTGTCGACGAAGAAAAGTGCCGGAGAAATGATGGGGAGAGGAACAGCAGAATTTCGAAGACATGAACGAGGGGCATCTGTACTTCGAAAACAACGGCAAAGAGCTCCGTGCAATTCCAGAAGAACGTACAGGCAGACTTTCAGTAAAAAGAACGGAATAACGTACAGGGTAAAGTACCGGAGAAAGTTACTGAGAAAAGTCCTTGAAAAAATACCGCAGAAAGTCCCGGAAAAAGTAACGCGAAAAGTACCCGCAAAACTCCCGGAGAAATGAAGGGCGAGGAACAGGAGGATAGCTCCATGCAGGTGCAGGAAAACGTACAGGCAAACGTCCAGTATGAAGAACGGGAGAGCATACGAAGAAAAGTACCGGGAAAAGTACTGGAGAATGTACCGAAAAGTACCGGAGAAATAAAGGGCGAGGAACAGCAGGATTTCGAGAACGTGAACGAGGGACATCTGTACTTCGAAAGCTACAGCAAGGAGCTCCATGTAGGCCCACGAAAATGTGCAAGATAACTTAGGGGCAGACAAAAATTAGAAATGATTAACGTCTCTTTTGTTGCCCCTCTTTGTAGATATCCGTGTCAACGTCTTGCGTACGTTTCCTTTTACTTCTTGCCGTATGGTGTCATTCGATTTTCTCTAAAGTCTCACGGAAAATCAAGCTGTAGGTACAATGTTGGAAATCATGAGTTTACGCATTGGCAGTGTGAACTTTGATCGATTCTCTAGTTAACTTTTTGAGAATGTAATTTTTACCTCATCAGTACCTCTCAAGTTGTCATCTCCTTCAACTTTGCCTTAGGACCTCATCGTGCACGAAAATCTCTTTGCCCGCGGTATGTCGAGAAAAAATAAATATCCGTATCGCACCAGTGAAAATAGCATTCCAATTCGGTTGATGCACACGGTGCGTGTAAGGGTTTGCGTTTGACCGAACTCAGTCCTCGAAACAGTTGAGAGTCGCGCGTTGCGCGTGAGATGGCTGCACGAAGCTAAGGAGTTCAGTAGCCAGTATCAGCAGTCTGTCAATGAAAACGCTTGGCGCTCGGATTATATAACAATTGCGAATCGCGCCATCTGGCTGTAGCAGTTAGCTTTTGCATGCCACGACCATAACTCCCACCAAGTAGCCATGATCCGCGAAATTCTTCATTCTGATTGGTGCGTCTTAAATGCTTCCCATTTAAAAACTATTGCGAATTTTGGAAAACGGTTTGCGGTGGGGTACTCGGGGGATCCCCAGCCATCACCCCCTTTCGGGTGTTATAGTAGTTCTGGGACACCCTGTATTGCTGGCTATATGGTGAGAAAGACAAGCCGCTATACAAAGTGTTTCACATGATACATTACAGTCAACTGATAAAGCCGTAAGGGACCGAGACAAGTTTGTCGAGCTGATGAGTGATGGTGCTTTGATTTATCCTAGTGAAAACTTACTTCTACTCATTAAAAGTCTTGAAGAAAACGTTCTAACAGTTGTAGGAATAAAAACTATCAAGTGCAATACAATGCATCAAATTATAGATAAAATATCATTAAGAAAATCACTTCCTTTAGTTGGATGTCATGAGCATACTAAACAAATAACCGTTAAAATAATGAATTATTTCATTGTTATGCGAGGAAACTTTCTAGCTAAATTATTCAACAAGAATTTGAATCAGCGAAAGCTTTTAACTAAGAAACATCGCAAAAGTGCAAAATTAGCTTAACAGATTATTATTTTTCAATTTTTTCTTATGTTTTGTGATGTACTGGGCAGGATATTCTGCCCAGGGTCTGCTCGACTTAGCTATTGCAGACAAAAAGAAAGGGGAGGGGTCTCAAAAAGGAAAGGGAACACGGGCTAAAATGGAACAAAATATAATTAGCAAAATCAAACTGAGATACAAAGGAAATAGAAAATAAAAGCGAAACGAAAACCAGAAGATACTGCACTCGAGATACAATATTCTCGCATCGCGCAAACAAAACAAACATACGGGTGCTCCCTCGGGAGCATGGTGTCGGGGGTTTTAAACGGGCTTGGTGGACACGGGGAAATCGGGGTACAGAGGGATACGCAGTAGGCACGGGAGACGGGAGGGGCAAGGAGGGCTTGCCGGCACGAACTAATATACAACAACAACTGGGCGCCAGCTACTTATACGGCGTAGCACCGCCGAGTGACCCCGGAAGGTCCTCTGATATTTAATCAAATTTGAAATGGCACGGCTAGCACGGAGGAGAGGTGAGGGGATCTCAGGGAGGAAGATTCCCGAACGCGATAATGGCTGCTTAATATACCTCGGGTTTTGGGGACTAAGAAGGGCGGACGGTGGAGAGGGGAAGGGATGGAGGGTCGCAAACATACTAAAATTAGGAGGGCACGCAATATACCACGGCCTTGAGCTTGTAGGCAGAAGGCTCGTCTGAAATAACATCAAGAACCGCAAAAATGCCGGACCACGTGGGCAAAGCCCCCGGTAGAAGCTAGGATTTAATACAATTTAAATATCTGGAAATATGAAATAACGAAAGTTACTATACCGTCTCTTAAATAAGATATTGCTTTTAAAAAATCAATTATAGGATATGTTTATACACATATATAGAAATATAATACTCAGTTGTATATACATATGTAAGATATTTATAGAAGCTCCAACTATGATTGGTAATGTGAGAATTTGTAATCGAACCCTTTTTGACTTCAGCGTTTGGACGGAAGTGGGTATAAGAAAAAAAGATCTCGACAAGGATAATACAAAGTGTATATGAAATGAGTTTCGTTTAAATTGAGGCAACCTTCAATAAGGCTTAGCGGTGCAATCCTCAATTATCAATATAATTTATATTAATATAAATATATTTATTTCTATATTTTTTTTAATTTTAGTTGATTGCAAACTCAAACACGTACATAAGATATAGTTATTTACATATCCTTTTACCTTCAAATGCTTTAAGAAGTTTGATGATGCTTTTAATGTTCCTTTCACTATTTTCGCCTCCCTGCAAAATTGACACACGGCTACGACTTTGCGCTCAACTCTTGATTGTTCATAATTAACTGCCAAATATTTTCCATCTAGATGTGCGCTGCGTTCACATTTTGCTTCTAGTATTCCCAGCGTGAACTCGTCATCGTCTAAAGCTAAAGTGCCGATTTAATATTTCGTGAAAGTAGGACGCAATGTTAATGAGAATGAATTTATTATTTGTCTGATGGACTGATAACGGAATCGAAGTAGTATTTGACTTACAAATAAACATTTAAAACTTAAGATTATACAATAAAAACATACATGTAGGTGATTCTACATTTGCGTCGTCCATGTTATACAAACGTCCGTGGATCTCACACAGTTTTTCGCTACTCTTAGCCAATGTATCAGATAAATAATAATAAAAAGACGCAGCAGTGCTTCGACTGCATTCAATCGCAAATAACGTACTTATTTGAATTGATGAAATTTGTCTGTGCCTGACGCGACTAACAAGGGGAGGGCACGACGTTGGTCACACGGATTTTGGAGTCCTTTGGGGGTATGAAAGTACTTTGGGTGCGTTCCACTTAACGCTCGCAACGATCGCAATGCCCTCTGTCTCGTTCCACTTAAGGCCGCGGTCGCTGCGAGCAGTCCCTGAAACGTCATCGATGACGTCATCATTGGCGACCGCGATGCGTTCGCTTCGCCCACATCAAATAGGTGGGTCTTTGTGATCAACGGATGTTTTTGCGCGCCATTTTTAAATCAAATTTATGATGGAGACTGAAAAAATAACGAGAGGGATATATTAGTCGAATTAAATGTTCCTATACGAGATGTTTTACGAGCAAGAAATGGTACTCGTCATCTGAGCTTGATGAATTCTCAGAAACATAATTCCGTTGACGCATTAGCATCATACACACGTTCTCTACAACACCAGCCATCTTTGTATCGTTCACGAGTCCGACAAATCGTTCCACTTAAGTTTTCGACCGCGACGTCCACAACAGTCGACAAGCTAGTGGAACACGAAATCTTACGGTCGTGGACGCGAGCGTCGCGAGCGTTAAGTGGAACGCACCCTTTGTAGTAACAAACTACAGACTAATCGGCAGGACCCAAAGCGAAGCCGTTTTCGAAAAAAACCAGTTTGAAAAACGCAGCACTCTTCGTTTTATTCTTTTTAATCAGACCACGCTGCGAACACGGCATATTAAAACAAAAAATGAAATGGCGAAATGTATATATTTTAGAAACGCAAAAGCGTTAAGCGAATGACACAAGATTTTTCTACGATCAATTAACAATATTTTTCATATTATGTGTATTTGACTATATATCAAAATATGCGAGTTTCTATCACTCGTAATAATTATTGAGGTAGCTTGGTAATGGCGCGTTAATTTTTTTTTGGTCGCGCGACTCTGAGCGGCGCGCTTCGCGCAGCAGCTCTGATAATATGATTGACAGATTGCAACAGTTGGCTCGAGTAATTCTTATATGTTGTAACGTGACAAGTCGATCAACCTCTCAGTACAGGCGTACTGAGAGCGCACTCGGGACAATCAAACAATAAGGACGCGCGGCTAGTGTCAACAGTAGCCGATAGATGAAAAACGGTTCCCGAAAGTCAATCTGCGGAGAATAATAGAGTATTAATCCACTAGAGGATTAGCACTTCTCGCTAATCAAAATAGCAGTGTGTTCGGGAACCCGCGTCACCTCACCAGCAATGCGTCACTCAAACTCTCGCCACGCTTCACAGTGGCAGCACCTCACGGACGTCGCTGGCCGGCCGCACGAGGCCACGTAGAATGATCTAGAATCGACCACGAGGCGCTCGAACCGGTGTGCCGGCAAGCGACGGCCATGTTGTGAGTCAGTCTTCAACGGTCTCAGCAACACGCGAGTCGTAGAATATTTTTCCAACCATCATAGTCAAACTCATTGCAAAGTATATCTCATTCACTCAAGTTATCGCAACGGTGCGCAACCTTCAATAAAAGAGTACATCATCATTTTAAACTCTGCTCAGCACGTGGTTCGCCAAGCCCGTGCCCTTTTGGTAATTACTCATCGGCGTGTATCAATGCTTCCGTATCGTGATTAATATAATCTCGCTCACGGTCTCTCTCAACCTCAATCAGTGCACTCATTCAACTCACACGTGTTCTCATTGGATCATTTGTTCTCGTAAATAAAGACAAGTGTTTTTTTTTTTCACACTTTTTTCACTAAAGTGTTGACGTCAAATTAATTTCCACCCTCAGTCACGATCATCCTATCTCGGCAACTCAACTAACGGCAAAACTCAAACACAGTGTTATTAGCTAAATAGGACATTTCAAATCAAAGTAGGTATTAAAGTAATTCTTTAAGTAAAGACGCCTAATTAAAATAGAGTTCACGTAAAATTCTGTATTCGTCCTCTCAGCCGGATTTAACGCGTCACGTAAATCCGCGAACCAGTAAATTCGTGATCAAGTATAGAAGCTCGACTTATGCCCGTTGGGGACAGAGCATTAGCATTACATAAAGTCATAGGTCGGAATTTTGTCAGAGACTACGGCATACTAGCTTTCGCTATTCCGCCGAGCTCATCGTGTAGAGAAAGATAGTCACAGTT
>JARQSU010002248.1:0-16693 GCA_030142265.1 Calameuta filiformis
CTTTGCATTAACCCACATTTTCCACATTCATAAGTCAAAGGAAGATTTCATTGGCATTGCCATCTAAGTGAATAAAATATTTCTATTCCAATAATGCATCACCCGAAAGTAATGCATTACTCGAAGTAATGCTTCATTTTTATATTTTGCATTACCCATTACTCGAAGTAATGCTTCATTTTTATATTTTCCATTACCCATTACTCCAGTAATGGGTAATGCAAAATAACGTTAATTTTCCATTAATATAGTAATGAATAATGTAATGCTTTTCACATTACTCATTACTTTAGTAATGTTTAATGTCACGTTGTTCCAAATAACCATTAATAACGTAATGCAAAATGATATGTTTTTTCATTTTCCAGTACTAATGTAATGCTTAATTGCCTGACATTGGCATTATTAATTAGAAGATTAATGCAATGTTTTTTCTGACCCCATTATTCATTAAATGAATAATGTTTAATGGAATTCAAGTCCCATCACTCACTACTAAAATAATTACTAATGAAATCAATAATGCATTATAAAAATAATGCAGTTTTTGCAACTCTGATGCCGCGAGCCCTCGCCCAGTTGAGCATCCCTCACGATCAGCAGCGGGGGGAAGAGAGGCCCTGTAAGAGCTGACGAACCAGGTGAAGATCACGATTGTGGCGAACGGGAGGGGACGTGCCCTTGCCAGCCCTTAAGCTGAGGCAGCGACTGTGGAGGCTACCGAAGACTCCACAGAAAAGGCCCGGAAAGAATCCCTAATACCGAAATCCATCCCTTGGGAAGGACACCTCGCAATGAGGAAACTACCGAAAAGGGAGTACCGTCACCTCCACCTTATTGGGAAAAATCGCTATCGCTAAAGAAGAACAGCATCGTAGTACTTTGTCGCGCGATAAAAGATGTTTAGTTCTCGTAATTATCGATTATTGTAATTAATTCACTAAGGGGACTCTGTATGGCAATGTGAATTGTAGCGGGCAGACTAGGGCCGTAGAGGACCCCGCAAGCAGGACTGGAATAGTGGAAGATGTTCGTCGTCAAGATGGCACTATGAGGGATCGCTCTCTCGTCTGTCAGCCGTGGTGGTAGCAGGGTGGAGAAGAGTTTCATTTCGCTTACCGGTGTCGTTTTTCGTTGACCGCAAAGGTACGTAGAGTGTATCGTCCTTTGGGGATCTCGCATTTTCGGAGGAAATATCGCGAAGCTCACGCTACCGGGGAAACTTCGGGGTTGCCGATTCTTTTCTCTATTATCACAACATCTGTGAATTTGCGACCAAGGAAATTGGAGGGTGACAGGAGAGCAGCATTTTGTAAAGATCGTTTCTGTATTGTTTTGCGATCCTATTATTTATAAGTTTTGTTATAAAGCGATTCCATTCTATAATTTATATTTTCGCCAAACTGTGTTTCCCAACACATCGCCTCCCGGTGTTGTTGGGCTTCGTTTCGGTTACCGTCATGTTAATTAGCGCCAATGTTATAACTTATTATTCTTGATTCGATATTATAATAT
The DNA here is from genome assembly GCA_030142265.1 of Calameuta filiformis. Taxonomy (NCBI): domain Eukaryota; kingdom Metazoa; phylum Arthropoda; class Insecta; order Hymenoptera; family Cephidae; genus Calameuta; species Calameuta filiformis. The sequence goes on from JARQSU010002248.1 coordinate 1,516, forward strand.
TATTTGTCTTTTGCGTGACACTCGCCTATGAATACTGGACTTGGAAAATATCAACCATTAGCTAGTCCGAACCCAACGAAAAATTACGTTGCTGTAATCCGCGTCCGTAGGGACGATAGGAAACGTGTGTCGTATTTGTCGCAATTATCGTCGATCCCCGTTGTGCTACCGGGGAGACGTGCATGTGTTGAATTATCATCCTAAATAAAAAGGACCATCTGTTATTTCATTTTAACTGGTATATGCTTATTATATCGTAGTATCAAGAGACTCGGTCGAATCTCGCGCCAAGTACAGGCAACCGGCTGTATGTACAGGGCACAGTTCGCAGAGATTCTTTACTCGAGTCAACTCCTTATACCTGTGTTTGGAACGAAATATCTTATGAACCGCTATATATGAGAAAATTTATTGATACATTCATTATAGGAATTGAGGGTTCTGAATTGATTGCCACCAAGTTCAATACGATTAGTGTACGGGATCAGGGCGTATCGAGATGGCGAGCGAGATGATTTTATTTCAGCTCCGCCGCCGTCGTCGTCGTCGTCGTCGGCGTCGTCGTCGTCTTCGCACGTCCATCTACTTTTTTACACGACAGATGGCGCTGACTGCTTTGCCTTCTTTATGAATTCATACGCTGAATGGTGTTGGAAATTTACGAATACATAACACAATCAAATACACTTTGTACGTGCAACTACCGTTCACACCGAATTTCCAGTTAATATCAGGCTGCTTTCACAATAGTATAGAATTATTAAGTCTTTAATAGCATTCATGTGGAGCGCGTGTATATGGGTGTACGTATGTATGTGCTTCGCATAGTTCCTCGTATTTTAGGTGATAGTTTTTAGAGATGTAGGATGCCCAGGTGTTCTTCTCCGTATTTCCTGTATCTAGGTATCGCACGTGGAAGTTCAAGGTGTCCAGGTGTTTCTCTTCGCAGTTTCCTGTATCCAGATGTCGAACGTGGAAGTCCAGGGTGTTTAGGTGTTTCGCTCCGTAGTTTCTTGTATCTAGGTGTTAGATGTGGAAGTCCAGGGTGTCCAGGTGTTTCGCTCCGTAGTTTCCAGGATTCTGATCTCAGGCGTGGAAGTCCAGGGTGTCCAGATATTCCGCTCCGTAGTTACCTGTATCTAAATGTCAGGCATGGAAGTCCAGGGTATCTAGGTGTTTCTCTCCATAGTTTCCTGGATCTAGGTGTCGAACGTGCAAGTCCAGGGTGTCCAGAAAGTGTGCAACAAGTGCCGCTTTGGCGGTTCGCTCAAACTATAGTATCCTTTCTGTCGTTCGCACGGCCTGAGGTACGTAAATAATCCAGCACACTCTCTTCTCTTATGTTTACCACACAGCTTCAACAAGCTAGACACTATTAACCCTTTCGCAGTGAGGTGAAAATGACATTTTCGTGGCATTTTTGTGTTTGAAAAAATTTTTCATAGATTTGCTTTAAAGTCTCATTATAACGGTTTTTGGAGTCGCTGACTTCGAATTTGATATCAGATTTCCAAAATTCAAAATGGCGGATGCATTTTTTTTTCAAAATCGAACTACTTTTCGAATTTGCGTCCGCCATATTGGATCCGCCATTTTGAATTTTGGAAACCTAATGTCAAATTCAAATTCAGTGACCCCAAAAACCATGATGTACCAAATTACAATCGAATCGATGCAGTAGAAATAGGTTGTTTTTCAAATGCCCATATATGTGTCATGACACAAAAATGGCACGACTTTTTTTTGCCCATATGAGTGTCACTCACAGTCAAGGGGTTAATGACGTTCAATATGCATTTAAGATTACATTTTGTAAAATTTGTATATGTTGTGACGCTACTTTTTACAAGATTACGCACAAATAATGGCACCGCGTAAAATAATATTATAATGTGAAATTACTGGGCGTCAGGTATAACAAGAGTTACACCGCTGTCTCCTAAGGACACCCTGACCAGCTCTTCGACGGTGGGGTCTTGGGTCTGGGAGACAATACTACCGAATCTGAAAACTGGGGAGGTTCACTCTAAAGATCTACAACGAACAGACACTAAAGTTTCCAAAATTAAATACGGGACCACAATCTGGCCCGATTTATTAAACAAAACAAGAAATATAAATGGAAAAACGGTTCCTGAACAAAATACACAAACGTTTCATAGAGCGGGACCGTAGATCCCCCAAGGGTATGCTTAAACCGGCGGTCCCGAAGACCTATTGGCAAAATAGTAATTACAAATTTACAAGAACTATTCTACAAAATATATTCTACAAAAAGATATCGTACTCGATACGATAAGACAGTACACAAACAACAGAATATTTTACAGAATTTAACGTTAACTAGTGCTAACGGACTCACGACACCCTTGCGCTAAGGAAACGACTCCGCGAGGCGTGGACTGTATAGGGGGTAACGCAAAACAAAAATTTGATACATAAACGATATTAAGTAGCACCGATCCTCCAGAGCGTTACCGATGAACAATCCGCGGATACAATAATGATCGGGAATGCGTGAGGCACGACACTGCGACACGGTCTATCTATCATTAACGTAAATATGGTCAACTCACAAAACCGTCACTCACCGCCTTCCTATTCGCTCCAGGTATCCTCAAGACACAATCTCTCTGATACCGGATCCCTCCAACGATCGCAAAACAGCTCGATAGACTATACAAAACTATATAAATCAAACAAACTGGGACAAAACAATACGATACTCTACAAAATTTATCCGACGAATACACGTCTGTTCCTAGGCTCGGCCACACCGTGAGTGACGCTACGAATTTGGAAAATCAGGAACCTTTCATGTTTGGGATGGCTGCAGTGATATTTTCGGGAGGTGGGAATCACATCCACCTCTGCTCCCTCGATGGACGGCTCCAGGCCGTTACCGCAACCTCCGTATGCCCTCTGGATCGGTGGGGCGCTCGCCGAATGTCTCGCCTAGCTGGCCTTTTAGGGTGTGTGCTCCGGTCTGGCTGTCGCCCGCCTCGCTAGCGCGCTGCACCAGGCCCGTAGTTGGCACTCTCGGGGCCCGTCGTATTCAAATTTTAACAGGATCCTTTCGGATCCGCTTGAAAAATATAAAACACAAAAAAACGTTCCCACGAGGGAAATGAGTATAAATTTAATAAATAATATACAGTCCAATCGCCACGAAATCCCTTCCCCGCGCATAGGGCCCCACGATGTAGCCAGAAATCATAAAATGTTCCAATTTGTGACGTGCATCCCGAAATGCCACGTCACAATATATTTATGCATTTCTAAAAAAAAATGAACTTACAAATTAAATTTATATGCCATTGAACATTTTCGACAACGCAGTATATTTTTCTGATTAGCGACATCACAATGCATTTACATCTTATATCTGTAAAAATATAGATTTCGGTGCTTAGAACTTGTATATCCCGTTGAGCAACAGAAACTTGTGATATGTCCCAAAAAACACTTACGTATAAAAAACTAAGCCAAGTGCTAGAACATATAATAGGAAAACATGTAGTGACTTACGTGCTTGGCCTCAATAATATGATTTCCATTCTTTTTGTTAGAAAAATTCACAGCACTCCTGTACTTGGCGTAGTTTTTTACACGTAAGTGTTTTTTTGGCAGATATCACAAGTTTTTGTTGCTCAACAGGATATTCAAGCTCTAAGCATCGAAATCTATATTTTTACAAATATAAATGTAAATGCATTGTGATGTGGCTAATCAGAAAAATATATTGCGTTGTAAAAAATGTTCAATGGCACATAAATTTAATTTGTAAGTCCATTTTTCTAGAAATGCATAAATATGCAGGGTGAGGCGTTTATAGTGACCCAGGCAATTTTCTCCCAAACGAAGCGAGATACAAAACAATGTTCGATACATTAGTTTCATGGCTTCGAGGGGGGCACAAGATGGCGTCTTTCAATTTTTTCCTAAAGCAAAGTATCAAGGTCATTTGAGGGTCAACTTTGATTTTTCAAATGGGATGGTGTATATTTTGTTATGGAAATCAAAAGAGCGTTCAATTCCAGGTCTCAAAGTACTGGTATGCTATGGTCTCAAAGCTAAAGGATCATGGGATATTAATTGAAATAGAAAAAAAAAATCGGTTTACTTTTTAATGGCGCATACGTTGCGCGGGGTTCTTTCGATGAAATTTCATAACAAATGTTCGAAATGTTGCTCATTTATTTCGATGCATTTTTGATAACGTCGAATGTAAGAACGTTGCACTGCCAATAGAGTGTCATCCTCGATATTGGCAGAGGCATCAATGATGCGCTGGCGCATGTTCTCGCATGTCGTCGGTACTTCCTTGTAAACTTTTTCTTTTATGTATAGCCCCAACAAAAAAATCTGGAGACGTCAGGTCCGGAGAACGGGCAGGCCAATGAACAGGTCTTCGACGTCCTATCCAGCGATTGGCATAATCTCGATCCAATATTTCACGAGCTTGAAGCGAAAAGTGAGCTGGACATCCATTATGTTGATACCACATATTGGATCGTTCCAGAAGTGGTATGTCTTCGAGCAATGTTGGAAGCACTCGATCCAAAAAGTCCTTGTACTTCTGTTCGGTGAGTGTATCTTCAAGGAAGTACGGTCCAACTATACGGTTTCGGTAAACACCACACCAAACATTTAGAGTTCACGGCCGTTGATGTTCCACTTGCCGCAATCACCTCGGATTTTCCGTAGCCCAGTGATGCATATATTGTGGCGGTTCACTTGGCCATGATTTGTGAACCCTGACTCGTCGGAATACAATACATAAAAGTTCTCGTCCTGCATCTGTTGCAGTGCCCATTGACAAAACTGTACACGATGCGCAAAATCATCTCCATGAAGTTCTTGATGCAAAGATATGTGGTAAGGATGGAACTTATGACGATTGAGTACTCGAAGAATACTTCTCTGAGAGATTCCCGACTCACTTGAAATTTTCCGGGAACTTATTTCCGGATCGTGGGCTACTGCAGCTAAAATAGCAATTTCGGAATTTTCTACAGTAATAGTCCTACTTCGGTTTTTTTTTTGTAGCCACGACACTTCCCGTTTTCGAAAACAATTGTACAATCCGATCGAAAGTTCTACGGCATGGATTATTCCTCTCGGGGTATCGTTCTGCGTATAAGTTACACGCTGCACAGGCGTTTTTCTGCGTTTCACCGTAAATGTAAATCATATCGACCTTCTCGGCCATAGTATATCGATCCATTCTTCTTTTCACTATTCACAGCAGCAATACTTTATTATTGAACTTAAGTTGCCAACGTCCAACGTAAGAGTGTTGCTTCATTATTGAATTTGTTGCAAGATAAACAATGCGATGTCAAGATAAACAATGACAATTGATAGCAACCGTTGTCATTGGCAACCAGGAACATTTGTTGTGAAATTTCATCGAAAGAACTTTCCCCCCGCAACGTATGCGCCATTAAAAAGTAAACCGATTTTTTTTTCTATTTCAATTAATATCCCATGATCCTTTAGTTTTGAGACTATAGCATACCAGTACTTTGAGACCTGGAATTGAATGCTCTTTTGATTTCCGTAACAAAAAATACACCATCCCATTTGAAAAACCAAAGTTGATCCTCAAATGACCTTGATACTTCGATTTAGGAAAAAATTGAAAGACGCCATCTTGTGTCCCACTCGAAGCCATGAAACTAATGTATCGAACATTTTTTTGTATTTCGCTTCGTTTGGGAGAAAATTGCCTGGGTCACTATAAACGCCTCACCCTGTATATATAAATTTAAGAAACCTGGACACCCTGGACTTTCACGGAGCGGAATACCTAGATACTCTGAACTTCTACGTCCGACACCTAGATACAGGAAACTACGGAGAGGAACACCTGGACACCCTGGACTTCCACATCTAACACCTAGATCCAGGAAACTACGGAGAGGAACACCTGGATACCTTGGACTTTCACATCCGACACCTAGATACAGGAAACTACGGAGCGGAATACCTAGATACTCTGAACTTCCACGTCCGACACCTAATACAGGAAATACGGAGGGGACCTAAAATACGAGGAATTTCGCGAAGCACACACATACGTACAACCCATACACACGCGCTCCACATGAATGCTATTAAAGACTTAATAATTCTATACTATTGCGAAAGCAGCCTTATACTGACTGGAAATTCGGTGTGAACAGTAGCTTCACGTACAAAGTGTATTTGATTTTGTTATGTATTCGTAAATTTCCAACACCATTCAGCGTATGAATTCATAAAGAAGGCAAAGTAGTCAGCGCCATCTGTCGTGTAAAAAAGTAGATGGACGTGCGAAGACGACGACGACGATGACGACCACGACGGAACTGAAATAAAACCATCTCGCTCACCATCTCAATACGCCCTGATCCCGTACACGAATCGTATTGAACTTAGTGGCAATTAACTCAGAATCCTCAATTCCTATAATGAGTGTATCAATAACTTTTTCTCATATATAGCAGTTCATAAGATATTTCGTTTCAAACACAGGTATAAGAGTTGACTCGGGTAAAGTGTCTCTGCGGGGTGTGCCCTGTACAGCCGGTTGCCTGTACTTGGCGCGAGACCCGATCGAATCTCTTGATTGAAATCATATTATTCAGGCCAAGTACATAAGTCACTACATGTTTTCCTATTATATGATCTAGCACTGGCCCATCATTTTAATTGTATTTTCAAAATTTCCTATAACGTTTTCGCTACTCTTTTTACATTACTACTGCCTTCCGTATTTAATTATGATTTAATGCTCATTTAATAATTGTTAAAACTTTAGGTGATTCCTTATCGAGTACTACTTGGCGGGTCCGTGCCAGGAATGTCAAAGTACTTACTTTGAACGTACTAATAGTATTCTAATACTATATGTTTGTTATTAAGCTTTTACCGCGATTATTTTCTAAGAGTTATTGTTAATATGCTCTACATAGAAAGTTGACACTGGTTTTGAGTTTGATGACTGGCATAATGAACGCAAATTTATGTCTAGAAATGCACGGACCCGCCAAGTAGTATTTGATAAGGAATCACCTAAAGTTTTAATAATTATTAAATGACCAATAAATCATAATTAAATACGGGAAGCAGTAGTAACGTAAAAGAGTAGCGAAAACATTAGAAGAAATTTTGAAAATACAATTAAAATGATGGACCAGTGCTAGGTCATATAATAGGCAGACATTTAGTGACCTATGTACTTGGCATTAATAATATGATTTCAATACTTTTTGTTAGAGGAATTCATAGCACTCCTGTACTTGGCGTAGTTTTTTGCACGTTAAGTGTTTTTTTAGGGGATCTCATTTTCTCCGGTGGTATACGTATGCCCATCACTGTCTAGTGGAAACGTGTTGATGGTGTTGCGTCCAGATGAGAACCTTCAATCATACTTCATGCAACGTATTGCGAACCTCTATCAAAATGAAAGCAGCCTCTGCTATACATAAATCACCTTCGTCTGATATAAAATATAACAACGGTAACTTAAATAACATCTTACTAAGAATTATTCTAACTCGTCACCTACCATGAGTCAACATATCGACAGATCTCCATTACACTTATGTGACAGCTAAGGCTACAATATGCTCTTGAATAAATCATGGTATAAATAAAAGAGCAAGCGCGTGTCATCAAGGTGGTCCAAATTTCATTATATAAGGAAGGGGCTACAAAAGACAAGCAGGAGATTAGGAAATGGAGGCTAAAAACTCCGCCCAGTGACCGGGCTTAATAATAATTAGCCATAGGTGAATTGCAAATCAGAAGTCACCACGTAGCCAAGAATCATCTTGGTAAAGTCGAGTTCAATCCGTGATCAGTTCCGGGTCAACAGTCATAGTCAAGTCAGGAGTCAAAAGAAAAAAGGATTCAGTCAGATGACAAAGAAAATCGTTCTCTGAGAGTTCGACTCGAGAAAAAATTCTCAGTCCAATTTCCATATTCAACTTCTAATTCTTTAAATCTTTCTAAGTCTTTTGTCGCCGATTCCAAATTCGAATTCAATCATTGAACACCATATTACCAACCTATTTTATTAACGTAAGTTACTTTATTTTATATTTAAATAGAAATATACTGTTGAACCTGTTCTTACTCGAACTCAACTTGTCGCACAGTTCTCTTTTATCTATCCTCCTTTAAGCCCTAAACCAGCGTCTATCCTTATCCAACAATTATATAATTCCAAATTCATAATCAAGTGCACAGCATCGTGAGTAGAAGTTTAGCTTATTCATTTTCGTAATAAATTAAAATTGTGGATTTAAATTCTAACCACCGTCGGTAACAATTCTTTTTGTACAACCAGTCTCATGACTATCAACGACACAGGGTGTAAGTAATTGGCCAATCCCGGGTCAATCCCGGCCAAACAGGCCATCGTGACCATCCTTCTAACGTTGCCCATTGCTTATAAATACTCGCCAGTGGAGTGGAGTGTATCTATCTTCCCATTACTACCTTATCGATAGCATGCGATCGCTCGTTGGAGGTATTAAGCGTTGTAAATAGACTCAATAGGGTGAAGTCTACCGATCCTCCATCTACCATTATACCAACCGGGTGCAATCGTCATTTGGATGTCACAACGGCTAACGGATGTAAAAAATTCAAAATGAAAGCAAAATTAAAACGTTGTACGGAAATTAAAATTGTAAACATTATTTTAAGGTAATACACTTTTTGGGAAAATAGCATTTTGAAAACTGTTCTTTTCAGGAAAATGTCTTTTCAGGGAAGCGCTTTTTCGCGGAAATCATATTCGGGAAAATGTCTTTAGAGGAAATATCCAACTACATATGTAATATATACTCTTTAAATTTTATCTAGAATAAACATTTTGTAACAAAATAAAATATTTTTATATGACAAAAATAACTCCAAAATATATAGTCGCTTACCTTGCATTATTTGGTTCAAGAGTAAATTTTGTTCAGTTTGACATTTAGTAGTTGTTAACATCTTAACCTCTAATAATTCAAGAAGATTCTTCCACTCCGTCTCCTTCGAGTATTTATTCTAAAACAAAAAATTAATTCGTGAAAGATTATAAGAAAAATATTATGTCATTTCAACGAAATTTTATGCCATTCAAACAATTAAAATTATTGGAGTACATGAATGTTTCAGCAACATTCATTTGTTCACAAGCTTAGTTCATCAGCGCGTCTGCCGATGGTCGACCGGCCAAACACATAAAGTAATGCGCAATTGAAGTGGAACACTTGAATTTTTGTGTATATCTGCGAAACTATGACCGATTTTAAAAAACCAAAAACATTTTTTAGAAAATTTTCTTCCCGTTCGAATGGTAAAGGTTTTATCCCGATCGGATACAAAATGGGTGAACGGCAGGGGTTGGAATGAAAAAGTGCATTTTGGGACTTTTTGAAAAGTGCGAGAACTAGTGGTTCCGGAAGGAAATTCATATTTCTAATTATGGCATGAGAAAGAGCATCCTTCGGCAATCACAAAACCCCCAACTGCACCCCTGTAGCATCAGTTTAGGAGGAGCTACAGCCCCTTGAAGTGAAAACAGTTAATTGGTCATAACTTCCGAACGCGCCGGCCAATTTGGTCCAGTTTCTACATGATATTATCTTTAACGATACTGCAGATTCTCACAAAATTATTGTTTTTGGAGACGTTCCCTGACAGAGATCTCGAGATATCGCAAGCACACCCGAAGCTTCCCCGCCATTTTTCATTAGGAATGCGATGAAATAGAAGTTTTATATTTATCCCATTTTGTAGCTGAGATTTCAACGACTAAAACGCGCTTTTAAACATCTAAAAATAATTTTATTAAGGGGTCAAGTTTCTCATTTGAAAAAACGCCTAAATTTTTCGTGTTTCACGCGAGGTACTCGATTGACTGCTACCCTACCACGCGCGCCGAGTGATTGTCACCAGAGTACTTCTATACCATTCATCCGATTACGATGAAATTTTGGTATGTCGTTGTGCGCACGCCCGCGAAGGTTTATGAGTTGCTAAAACCATTTTGCAATATTTTCGTTTCAACAAATGAGTGTATTTTAGTAATTGTCTTAAAAAAGACATGATAAAGGAAGATGACGTTTTCGCGCTTTTGCACGTTCTCGCTGTTAAATAAAATATGCTACTCAAACGAAAAGCAATTGGTCGATCTACACATCAAGCAAAAAGGATTCAGGCATCACGAGCTTCAGGAACAGATGATTAACGGGAAAAAAGACTGGAAACCGTTCGAGTACGCACTGCTCAACGGGAGGGTAGATTGATAACCACTCGAGTAAATTTAAATTTTGGTGTATTCCATTTTACGATGCTAATTATGATTACAGTCTTCATCCGAATGTGGTTATTGAAAAAATGGATGAATTATGCGTGTATTGCAGTGCTCTTAAATTTAAGAATGAATCACCAGGAATGTACTGCGCGAGTGGAAAAATGAAGTTACCAGAATTACAATTACCACCCGAACCATTATCAACGTTGATATCAGGTGACACAAGCCAATCGAAACATTTCTTGGCAAACATAACGTAAGTACAATTCATGTTTTCAATTTACATCGTTCGACGCAACAAATATTGTGCGCGAGAATTACATGCCAACATTCAAAGTACAAGGACAAATTTATCATCGTGCTGGATCTCTGTTACCATTGCCAAACGCAAATTATAAATTTCTTTAAATTTATTTCATGGGAAACAGTGATGAACAAATCGATCAACGTTGTTGATTTATTACAGGCACTAAACGAGAAATTGTCGCAGCTTTACAAATTTTTTTCGATCAACATAACGAATAATTCGATTATTCAGACCTACCCTTGAAAAAATGCCAGATGATAATTGCAAAGTTATAGTTAGAGCAGACAAAACACTTGTCGGCCAACATAAAATACAGTACAATGCACCAATAATTGATGAAGATGTGATCTTTATAGTTGGCGAAGAATTTAACTCGCGTGATATAATTCTTCAACGCAGAAATGGCGATGTTTAACGACTGTCAGAAACTCATCGCTCATACGACGGATTGCAATATCCGATTTTATTTTGGCAAGGAGAAGATGGATATCATTTCAACATCAAATTGAGAAATCCACAAACAGGCGGAGAAACGAATAAGAAAGTCAGCGCCATGAATTACTATTCGTATCGATTGATGATTCTTAAAAACGCTGAAAATCATATCTTGAAATGTCGACAATTCTTTCACCAATACATTGTCGATATGTACGCAAAAATCGAAAACGAACGACTCCTCTATATTCGATGAAATCAAAAATGGTTGCATTCCGAAGAGTATATTTATTTACGTGATGCAGTTGTTAATGATGGCAATGTGAATCCCAATGAATTGGGAAAAATGGTCATACAACCGGCTACATTTACAGAAAGTCCACGGCACATGCATGAATAGGCACAAGATGCAATAACATATGTTTGCGTATATGGCCGCCCAGATTTGTTTATTAGATTTACGTGAAATCTTACGTGGGATGAAATAAAAGAACTTTTAATAACTGGACAGTCATCATCGGATCGTCATGATATTTCAGCGCGTGTGTTCAAACGAAAATTGAAATCTTTAATGGATTTCATTGTCAAGCATCATGTTTTTGGAGAGACATGCTGTTGGATGTATTCTATTGAATGGCAAAAAAGAGGATTGCCACATGCACACATTTTGATTTGGTTGATCGAAAAAGTCACACCAGATCAAATTACTTGTTTGAAGTCGTCACCAAAAATATGATTCATGGTCCATGTGGCATACTCTATCGCCGAAGATCAACTGAAGACAGTGGGAAATCTATCATGAAAGTACGAAACAATGATGTTGAAATCAATAATCGTTGGGTTGTACCGTATTCACCGTTACTCTCGAAAACGTGCAAAGCACACATCAATGTCGAGTATTGTAATTAGGTGAAATCGATCAAGTACATTTGTAAATATGTCAACAAAGGAAGCGATATGGCAAGTTTTAGAGTAGGAAATGCAACCTCATCTTTCGATGAAATCGACCAATATCAACTAGAACGCTACATTAGTAGTAATGAAGCAGTATGACGCATTTTATCTTTTCTAATCCATGAACGACATCCAACAGTTGTTCATTTGTGCACCTTGAAAATGGACAGCGCATGTACTTCAGAACGAAAAATGCACATGCAAGAGTATTGTCATCACCGCTAATAACGTTAACTGCATTTTTCTCATTGTACAGGGATGATATTGTTACGATCGCTTCCTGAAATACGCGAAATGTGGTTATGTTTGACGTCTGATACGAGATAAGAACGATTGAATATTATAAAGATTCAGTGAATGTTGATTTAGAAAAGGTAGTTAGGATAGTCCGTTGGTCTGATTTGCCGGTATTAAACGGTACGTCCACGCGTTAAGTCGGCCTCGTCTTTGACTGTTTATTTCTTGCTACCGTACGCCACTGGTGCGAACACTATATTCTATCCAACTGAGCTGCTTGGTTCGTATGCAATTGTGGTAGGCTGACAAGGAGAGGGCCAGGTAACCGGGTCACCGATTTTTTTCATATTTATGGTACATAAAGTAGAGGACCCCAGTGACACATGAGCAAAGCCATTCTGCTAGATGGCCAGGCATTTTTGAGAAAATCGATTTTGAAATTATGCGAGTACCCTATATCCCTTGGATGTAAGCAGTCGAAGAAGTGAGCGGTTGGCCGAGTGGGCAGCGCTTCAGGTTAGTAAGCGCAAGGTTGCTGGTTCGGGTCTCGCTGCGTGCGTATTACTTTAATTTTTTTTTTTTTTCATCCTACGTCTGTTGTAGGTGAAAACATTTGTAATGAATCACAATTTGGTTGCAAAATAAAAGAGATTTGGTTAGAAATAAAACATTTTATTATTTTTACAATTTAAAGAGAAAATGAAATTGTAGGGTATTGTTTAATAATAATATGTTATTGTTATATATCAGTAACTGCACTTTCCGATGTTTTTGCTGGAGTTTCACAAGAGCTCGGATAGTACTCGTCGTAAAAACATGGGAAGCAAAAGGTTTTGCGGCATCTAGCACACTGCAGGAACGCTGAACTTTTGCAGCTACAAGGCATTTTTGAAATGTCTATCGGAAAGCAAACCTCATTTACGTTTCGGTAAATGTCTCTGTTGTCACACAATTTCGAAGCATACCACGCGTATTGGAGCATGTTATCGAACACTGGAGCGGACAGCTGGTGATGTACGATGGAGTGAATTTTAATGCAATCCTCTCTAGAACTAATTTCACGTTCTCGCTCAATTAGGTAGGAGCAGTTCTGCAGACGTTTTACGAAATTTTTTACCTGCCGGTAAAAATAAACGTCGCATGGCTGGACCAAAGGAGTGCATTTGGGAGGAATGATTTTTAAAGTGCATGTTAGCAGATGCTTCTCGTTTTGAAAAATTTCATCGTACATCGTAGCATCCGTCTGTCCACTCCAGGAATCTATCAGTAACAAAAATTTTTCAAAAAAAAAAAAAATTAAAATAATACGCACGCAGCGAAACCCGAACCAGCAACCTTGCGCTTACTAACCTGAAGCGCTGTCCACTCGGCCAACCGCTCACTGATTCGACTGCTTACATCCAAGGGATATACGGTACTCGCATAATTTCAAAATCGAGTTTCTCAAAAATGCCTGGCCATCTAGCGGAATGGCTTTGCTCATGTGTCATTGGGGTCCTCTACTTTATGTACCATAAATATGAAAAAAAATCCGTGACCCGGTTACCTGACCCTCTCCTTGTGAGACACATGGCTTCTAATGATTCCCTAAACTGGTTAGTATTCCTATGCGATATGTTAATTGGTTCAGCAGGTAAAGAATCGGAAGAAATAGGAATTAATTTCCAGGGAATTCTCTTATTAATATTAGGATGATCGTTCCCTAATTCTAATGTAGTATCTTGTTTTATGGAACTAAGACAAGGTTTAATTGAACTATCTGATGGTTTTTTGCTCGGGTATTCTTGGTCCGTTTTATGTCAGTTAAGTATTCTGGATATGAATGAATTGTTGTGTGTACCTGATTGTGTGTGGAAATACTCATGAGCTTACCCCGATGATTTCCAAAGGAATCCAACTGTTCCTTATTTTATGATTTCTGTGCAAGTAGTACTAGTGAGGTTGTTTTGGAGAACCCTTGGTTCAGATGAGGTTGTAGTAGGATTTAGTAAATGATAGTATTGATGACGGTTCACAAGACTTGCAGAATAGAATCACCAGGTATGCTTCGTTGATTAAACTGATTTAAATGATACTCCTAAACTTGACTTTGATACTTGATTTCTATATATAAGAATACTGAAACCTAAGCCTATTAACTATTAGCACTTTAGACTTAAACTTCAACTCCAAACTTAAATCTCAAACTCGCTCTTTGACGTCAATTCAGACTTCGACTTCTTTTTAGAACTGGTACTCTCTCACTGGCTTGCTGACTGCCTTTTTCGTCTCTCCAACCCCATTTAATGACTTCGTTTCTTATCCCTTCCATTACTTCTTTTGAATATGATTGGTCTTTAATTCCCTTTCTTATTGATTTATTAACAAATCAGAACACTAACAATTATCTGTCTGTTGCTGCATACCTGAGTCCTCCAATTCTGTACCTGGAACCTTGCCAATACTGCTAGTCTCGAGGAGCTTCAGGTTTATATTGAATGCATACGTGAGTAGGCACCGCCCAATCTCCTCTCTTACCTCACCGCATTGCGTTCACAAGCTGGACACCATTAATGACGCTCAGTGTACATTTTCCTGGACTTGCTGTTCCTCGACCTTAAGGCGGGATTTTCTTTTTTTTTTCGCTAAAATTAGCGCTTTTTTTTATTGACTTTTATTGAGCATACTATGCAACCAATTGATTCCAAACATTGTATATCTATTGTGACGTGATTCTCCCGAATCGCGCACAAAATTTAGAAATTAGGACTTCTCTCTCAAACTAAGCTCTGCACGACAATCCACTAGCGAGATTCCGTCTAAAATATGATTAGGGTTAAGATTCCGTTTGTGAACGTCTATTATCGTCCTTTAATTTTACTGATTTCTTTTCGTTATACTGCTTTATTTTCTTGCTTTCTGTTATGCTATCTCTTATCTCAACTCTCGAGTCTCTCTACGACGAT
>JARQSU010002249.1:0-16511 GCA_030142265.1 Calameuta filiformis
CGAGAAGATTCAAGCCTATCCTTTTATTTATATCTTCATTGTTCGATATTAACAAAATATGATACAGTGTTTTATATCGTTAAAGTATCATAATGTAATGTGTTATTTCTTGGATTGTATGATTATATGATTATATGATTATATGATAATACGAATATGATTTAAGAATATAATATAATTTAGTTTGATGAAGGCGTGGAACGTAACAATAGGTTAAATGGTAAAGCGGTGATATGATGATAGTAATGGTAACGTAATGGGCTCACCAATGGTGGTAAGAGAGAGATACAGAGAGATAAAGAGAGACGGAGACGGAGACGGAGACGGAGACGGAGACGGAAACGGAGACGGAGACGGAGACGGAGATGATTTAATGAAAGTGGAATATGACTGGTTTTGAGTTTTCATGAGGACTACAGTTTCTTTTCACGCATTCCGTACATCGACTGTTCTCATGGACTTAAAATGCTATGATTACTAATATCTTATTTCTAACTTATACTACGGAGGAGCTAGGTGCGCGTAAGATCCCATTACGTTGAACAATATTGTTCGCAAAAGAATGGGGCAGGAGGTGTTTGGTGGAAATTTTGGGGTATAGTTGCGTCGGACGTAACAGCTAAAACAGTACATTGGAGCCATGGTTAATCAAAGAACGTTAGAATATTACAGTTTCTTCATTGCTCTGAAGAATTTAGTTCATGAAAGGCATTGTTCGTTAAAAAAAACAACATAAACGATTAGAATAAATTTTTATGACTGATGAATCATGACAATAATAAAAAAATATTGAATAATTATTATAAGGGAGAAAAAAGTGATGAAAAATATACTGTAATATGGCATACATTGCATAGTTATCTGTCACTTTGATTTTTTCGTGTATTATGCACATCATTATTAATATTGTCGTCATCGCTGGAGTGCTTTCTGCTCATGAAAAATAAATCAGAGCATTCAATCAGTTATTAACGAAGTAGTCGCGAGTTGAATGTAAAATCAAAATAATTTCTTTAATCACCGAAAAAAGAATTACAAAATTTTTTTCGGAAACTAACAATAACTAAACAATGCTAGGATTGTAAAGAAGATTGGTGCGTTACGTAATTGTGCGTAAGATTAACGTGAAATGTAATAGATAAATAACTTGCGTGGACATGGATGCAATGCTAGACCAATCTAGTATACCGTTCATTAATATTCATATGAAAGTAATACCTCTGTCAGTTTAACAACATGCGAGTGGTGCATTGAATAGTTTTATTACAGTTAACATTACACATTAAATAGGAACACAAAAAGAAGTAAAATGCAAGGTAGGAAAAGTTGAAACGTTGTTATTGTATTTCGCATGACGTGAGTTATGATGACTACAGGAGCATTACCGATTTCCCAAAAAACACTTACGTGTAAAAAATCTACGCCAAGTACAGGAGTGTTGTGAATTCCTCTAACAAAAAGTATGGAAATCATATTATTGTGGCGAATTACATAAGTCACTACATGTTTTCCTTACATACTTTTTATTAGAGGAATTCACAGCACTACTGTACTTGACGTAGTTTTATTACACGTAAGTGTTTTTTGGGAGATATCACAGGTTTTTGTTGCTCAACGGGATATACAAGCTCTATGCACCGAAATCTATATTTTTACAGATATAAAATATAAGTGCATTGTGATGTCGCTGATCAGAAAAATATTGTTACGATCGCTCCCTGAAATACGCGGAAAGTGGTTATGTTTGACGGCTGATAAGCGATAAGAACGATTAAATCTTATATTGATTTTGTGAATATCGATTTAGAAAAGGTAGTTAGGATGGTCCGTTGGTCTGACTTGCCGGTATTAAACGGTACACCCGGCTCAAACGATTCTGACGCATAAAAAACTTGGCTTGAGGAGAAGGCTTCCCCTACTCAGCACGCTCTTCAGTCCTACGTCATATACTGCACGTTGTATATGCGCATAGAATCAGATTACCGCTGGCCGTTCAAAGTAGCAGACAATAATACCTCGGTTATGTTTATATATGAATTTTTTTCTAACTTAGGTGAATCGGTCCAGAATCGATTAAATCAATTAATTAATAGGAATGGTTATTGGACAGATTATTAGGACGATTGTCTACATTATTTTCGTTTATTTTTCACTTGCAGAAAACCGCATTAAATAAAATTGACATTTCAAAACACAATATCACATAAGTTATCATGAATATATCTTACACCTAAACCTGTAATTATTACATATTATTGAAGAATAATATACATTTTTGTCAATAGTTAGAGAGTAAGTTGAAATTAAAAATTTAAATCATTGTTTTTTAGTAGGATTGAAACAAATTGTCGTCTTAATTTTCGTAGCGACTTGTACGTTCTAGCATAATGTCAATAGTTAGAGAGTAAGTTGAAATTAAAAATTTAAATCATTGTTTTTTAGTAGGATTGAAACAAATTGTCGTCTTAATTTTCGTAGCGACTTATACGTTCTAGCATAATGTTGCACAATACATTTATAAAACTCGATATATAAACATAACGGAGGTATTATTGTCTGCTACTTTGAACGGACAGCGGTAATCTGATTCTATGCGCATCTACAACGCGCAACATATGACGTAGGACTGAACAGCGTGCTGAGTAGGGGAAGCCTTCTCCTCAAGCCAAGTTTTTTATGCGTCAGAATCGTTTGAGCCGGGTGTACGTCCACGCGTTAAGTCGGCCCCTGTCTTTGAATGTTTCTTTCTTACTGCCGTACACCACTGGCGTGACAACACTATATGCTATCCAGCTGAGCTGTTTGGTTCGAATGTGATTGTGGTAGGTTGGGACACGCGCCTGTTAGAGTATTGATGAGTTTCGAAAACTCAAGATCAATCGAAGGTAAACGGTATGCTTATAACCCTCTGTGATTGGTCAGAAGCGAGGTAGGGTTGTTTTGAGAACAACAAAAGAAAAGAAAAAGAAGGAAGGCGGCGTGGGGAGGAGAGAGAGGTCAACGCGGTCCAGGGGCAGTGTGTGTGAGAAGTGCAAAGAAGCTGGACTCGTGCGACCGGACTGATAGATAAGTACACCTTGTATAGTTGCCCTTTGTAGTATATGACACAATTGTAATTGTTATATTAAGTTTGTTGATTGGTGTCATTTTGTGCTGATTGTTACATGATAAACCCAATTTACTGCTCGATCGTTTTTCTTACTTTTTTAACTATCCTTGACTTGCCCACGGTACGTATACTGCTGACACGTAATTCATGGCTGGATTCAGTGGAGCACAATATTAGTATCTCGTGGATATTCCACAATCCTTTTAAAGAAAATTTAACACGCCCTTTAATAGTTTCCTAAAACGATCAGTGTGTCCATGCGATTTGTTAGTTGATTCGGCAGGTAAGGAATCGGAAGAAATAGAAATTAATTTCTAGGGAATACTTTCATCGATGTTAAGATGATCACTCCTTGACTCTAATGTAATCTCTTGTTTTACGGAGTTAAGACAAATTTGACTTGAAATAACTGATAGTTTCTTTGCTCGGGTATTCTTGGTCCATTTTATGTAAGTCAAGTATTCTGGATATGAATGAATTGTCGTGTGTACCTGATTATGTGTGGAATTACTTATGAGTTTACCCCGATGATCTCCAATGGAATCAAACTGTTCCTTATTTTGTGATTCTGTGAAGGTAGTACTGGTTCAGCGAGGCTGTTTGGGTGGATCCTAGGTCCAGATAAGGTTGTAGCAGGATTTAGTAAATGATAGTATTGATGATAGTTCACAAAACTCGCAGAATAGAATGACCAGGTATGCTTCGTTGATTAAACTGATTTGAATTGTACTCCTAGATTTGACTTTGATAATTGATTTCTGGATATAAGAACACCGAAAACTAAGGCTACTCAACTATTAGCACTTTAGACTTAGACATCAACTACGGACTTTGACTTCTATTTAGAACTGGTACTCTTTTGACTAACTTGCTGACTAACTTTCTGAATAACTTTCTGACTGACTTTCTGACTGACTTTTCGTCGCTCCAACCCTATTTAACGACTTCGTTTTTTATCCCTTCCGTTACTTTCTCCAAGTATGATTGGTCTATAATTCCCTTTCTTATTAATCGATTAACACATCAGAACACTAATGTTTATCTACCCATTGCTGCATACCTGAGTCCTCCAATTCCGTACCTGAAACCTCGCGAGTACTGCATGTCTCGAGAAGCTTCGGGTTTATCTTTTATTTAAAGACATAATAAGGATTGGTATGACAAATTCCTTATGAACATAATGCCTGCTAAAAATAATAAGCGTAACTTTCTCCGATCATATAATGGTAATGATATTCGCAAATTAAGGATTCCAATTCTATAGCGGAATATAACTTGAAATATAAACGTAATTATATAAGTATAAATCAATGAGATTAATTATGTTAAAAGTTAATTGACGGACGTACCGTCAGTAAAGATATTGGCATATGTAGTGTGTAATATGAATGTATGGGTTGGGGTATAATAATATATGTGGGTTGGCCATGGGTATAAGTGGTTGTGTATCTGAATAAGTGGGTGGATGACGTATACAACAGGGCCGAAACGTAACAATATATTGCGTTATCGAAAATGTTAAATGGCACATAAATTTAATTTGGAAGTCCATTTCTCTAGAAATGCGTAAATATACATACAAATTTAAAAAACCTGGACACCCTGGACTTTCATGTCGGATACCCAGATTCAGGAAACTAGGAAGCGAAACACCTAGATACCCTGAACTTCCACATCTAACACTTAGATACAAGAAACTACGGAGCGGAACACCTAGACACCCTGGACTTCTACGTCGGATATCTAGATAAAGGAAACTACGGAAAGAAACACCTGGACACCCTGGACTTCCACGTCCAACACCTAGATACAGGAAATTATGGAGAGGGACACCTGCACACCCTAGACTTCCACGTCTGACACCTAGATACAGGAAACTACGGAAAGGAACACGTGTTTTGTTAGCATCAATAAAGGCTATGAGTGGAAGCAAGACTCTATTATAGGCAGGGAGCGAGCGCGTGAGCGAGACGCTGCTATACGCGCTAAAGAAACTTGGAAAGCCACCACTAAGAACGAGTGAGAGGGTGATATAGGGAACCGTCGCTAGGAGTAAGAGAGACGCTCTTATGCGGGACTCCTCCGACTCGTGACAGAAATGGTGTCCCGAGCGAGGGGAAAAGGCTACCCCCTCCACGCTCTGGCCGCCCCACTCTCGCTCCAACTCATAGCCTGTATTGGCGCAACGTCCTCGACGATAGACGAGGTATTGGTGGAAGGCAGAGAGCCCATTGGTTTGAGCGAGACGCTCTTATACGCAGGGAGCGAGCGCGTGAGCGAGACGCTCTTATGCGCGCTAATAAGAATTGGAGACCCACCACTAAGAACGAGTGAGAGGGCAGTATAGGCAACCGTCGCTAGGAGTAAGAGAGACGCTCTTATGCGGGATTCCTCCGATTCGTGACATAAATGGCGTCCCGAGCGAGGGGAAAAGACTACCCTCACTATGCTCCGGCCTGGCTTGCTTCTAGCGTGCTGGCCGCCCCCACTCTCGCTTCGCCACAGTTCCCCTAACTTCCTCTGGGACACCATTAATGCCGCTCAGTGTACAAAGTATATTTGAATATGTTGTATATTCGTAAATTTCCAACACCATTCAGAGTACAAATAGGTAAAGAAGACAAAGCAGTCAGCGGCATCTGTTGTGTAAAAAACTATATGGACATGCGAAGACGACAACGACGAGGAGGACGACGACGAAACTGAAATAAAATCATCTCGCTCGCCATCTCAATACGTCCTGATCCCGTACACTAATTGTATTGAAGTTGGTGGCAATTAATTCAGAACCCTCAATTCCCATAATGAATGTATCAATGACTTTTTCTCATATATAGCGGTTCATAAGATATTTCGTTCCAAACACAGTTATAAGAGTTGACTCGGGTAAAGAGTCTCTGCGAGCTGTACCCTGTAGGGCCGGTTGCTTGCCTGTACTTGGCGCGAGACTCGACCGAGTCTCTTGATAAGATACAGAGACACCGGGCACCGGAAATTGAAGTGTCTTTATACAGAACGATCGAGAGGAAGTCAGTGAGAATTGACAGCTGAATCGAGCAGCATCACTCTTATTAATATTCAGTTAGAGTTAAGTTCATTTTTATAATCCTTTTTAAAAAGGATAAGTTCATATCGAATAGCATAATTCGTGTTACCGCTTTTTTTAGCTGCACAATATAAAAATAGTGCTTGTTATATTGTATATAAAAAAATACGATCCGAAAAAATTCTATTTATTATTATTTCCTTCTTCCATCACGATTATACGTGGTTTTTTCTTTAGACAATTTCTTTTCGTCATGTTTTGGAACGTTTTTAGAAAGTTTAACTTCTTTTTTCTTTTCTTGAATGCGAATGGTTTCAAATATTTTTTCATAATAATTTTTGCGGAAAATTGGCGATCAGAAAAGAGAACAAAAAATTTTTTCGAAAAAATTATTTTGTTTTGTTTTCCGATCGTCATTTGTTTTCATCGTTCTACATACAAATGACATTATGTTTTTATTCGCGATCGGAACATGCTCGGAACAAACGAATTGCCATCACTAAGTATAATCATCATGGAAAAAAATCTTCAGAATGGCAGAAAATGTTCGCAGAATCCAGAGCTGTGGCAACGCAACACAGCTAAAAAAGCCAGGAACAAGGTATTACTTTGAATAAAATGAAATTTATTATTCGATATCTTAATCTTTTTTATTCGTCGTATTTGTTGCATAGGGAAAAGCATATGGTATGTCTCTCGATAAACAAAAAAAGTTGTTGCGGCGAAAGAATTTGAAGTTGTGACTTCTTGTTGCAAAAAAGAATACTACACGAAAATCAGCAGGGAACAAACGCGAAAGTTATACACAAGATTCTGGGAATCAGGTGATTGGTCACATTAAAGTTCTTTGCTGCGTTGTATGCTGCGAGAAGAGTCTAATGGCAGCGGAAATCTGACCCTATGGGAGTATTATTTTCCATGCCAATATAGATATAATGAAGAAGTCGTCATTTGTCGTTATTTTTAATACAAAATACTAGACATTAAAAGATATTCATACATAGAAAATTCATAACAATTCAACACAAAATGAAAAATGATGAAAGTCTCTGTGATAAGAGAGGATACAAAACACATTTTCAAAAACTCGCCGATTATACAAAAAACCTAATACACGAACACTGCGAGAGTTTAGCGCACACTAAATCATACTACCAACGTGAACAAACATCGCTAAACTACTTCAAAGATCCTAGTTTGAATTTGTCGAAATTGTTTAAATTGTTTGCACAATTTTATAAGTCAAAGAACCCTAACAAAAAATGCCTCATTAAAGAATCCACTTACTGTAAGTATTTTAACCATTGTAAATTTTACATTCGATATGCCAAGAACAGATGTTTGTAACGATTGTCTTACTTGTAAACAAATGAATGCGCGAGAGACCGATGAAGCACGCAAACATTATCTAAAAATAAATAATTATATAGAGATGGAACGCACAATGTTGCTAAGCTACCCGTATCGGCTCAATTATACTTGCGACTGATGTGGGTTTTTATTGTCAACGTTCACGTATACCACTTCGATAGAAGTTATATGTTTACATACATGGAGGGTTTAGTCAATAAAGGAAGCAACTCAGTATGCAATATGATTTTACATGTCATAAAAAGAGAATTTGATTTACACTGCTAAGATAGAATATTCTTATTTTCTGATGCCTGCGGTGGGTAAAACCGCAAATCATGTGATACTTATGTTTTTATCATTGTTTTCAGAGTGGCTTCAAATTAAAATTGTCCTATAAGAGGACATTCCTATTGCCAATGTGATAGGAACTTTGGCCTGTATGGATCGGGGAAAAAACTGAAACTATAGAGACAGAAGAAGATTACATCAAAATTATTGGAAGCGCGCGAAACCCACCGTTTATTGTAATAGAATGGGGTGATTTTGATATTTTGGATTACGAAACGCGTATAAAGAATGATTGTAAAATTCTAAAAGGACTGCTTATAAGCAAAACTGAAAAAATAGCTTATTTCCTAAATGGAGAAATCAATGTATTTAATAACTATTGCGATGAAGAATTCAAAAGCTTTTTATTGATAAATCAATAGCAGCTAAAGATATTTTTGAAGAAAAATCAAAAGTTCCCTCGAATCCTTCTGGAATAACAAACGAAAAGATGTAATGTTACTATTGAAGTTTGTTACTCCTAATGCGAGAGAGCATTATGAAAAATTGTTCGAAACCATTCGCATTCAAGAAAAGAAAAAAGAAGTTAAACTTTCTAAAAACGTTCCAAAAATGAGGAAAAGAAATTGTCCAGCGAAAAAACCGAAAATTGTACAGCGAAGAGAGAAATAAAGTAGTATAGCTATAAGGGATTTGGACCAGTAACCGACATTTACCGACATTCGAGAGCGTTCGAAGGTGGGTGTCCATGCTAAGTTGGTAACGTGTGCGGCCACAATTCGTGAAAGTGAAATCATAAAGATCCCTATTTTCTAGGAATTTATGGGAGATTCTAGGAATTTCATGTTGGATTCTGAGAATTTTGCGTTCGAGTCTAGGAATCGCACATGACCGAGAACCTCCTAGAACATTCTAGAACCTTCTATAAGCTTCAACGGTTCGTATCCGTGCTAAATCGCGAAGGAACGTTCCCAGAGCCGGCGGCCCTCGCGCGATGTTTTGATGCAGCCCCTTGACGCCCCCCCCCTCTCCCCAGAGAAGCTTCGATGAACCCCCTTCCTCTATCCACGACCCGTGTAGATTTCAGAGGATAGCCTTCAGTCGGTTTAACCTTGAATGTTATCTCGCAGAATTACGCGTCGAGGATACAGCCCTCCGGAATGCAGCATCGATTCCAGGAAATTTGTCGGCTCTCGTTAGCCATTGGATTCCAGCAAGCTTCTGTGCAGTTTCGTGCAGGTTTTAAACGGCAACTCCCGTCCTGAATCTTTCGATGACTACCCCGTCCCCCATGCAGACTTCAGGCGGCAGCCGGACACTGTTTTGATCTTGTTATTCAGGGTATCGAATTACTCGCAGAAGATAAGAGACCTTTTGTGCATTTCCGAATGCGCGTCGGAAACTTTTTGATGTAGAGTTCGAACACAAAGTGCGCAATTCGGGCGGGTGTCTTATCGCTCGAACCGATGCAAAACAATTCCAGGAAAACCTTGCAACCTTCATATAAAAAATCCTTCGATGATGCGCAGCGATCATTGTCCATCAAACCACCAAGTGCATTCTTATTGTCGGTGAAAAATAAGCGATCCTGCTCCATTTCGAGAAAGTGAAACGAAGAGAGACGTTAATAATCTTGTGAAAAGTTTGAAGATCGACTAAGAAAAATGGATTTCTCGAAAATTAACAAAGTGAGTCGTTTGGACGCATTTCTTCCAACGAAAAAGTTGACAGAGCTAGAGGTACAAAAGGAATACAAGATTAGTTTTATTCGAAAGATTCAAACAAAATACGGAATGAGATTAATCGCTGACATCGAAAACAGCTTCTCAACATTTCTACCAGCGAGGATATCAAAAGTATTAAAAGGCGATAACAATTTATTCCAAAACATGGTGCGTGCTGCTGACGAACATCGATTTCTCATGCGCTACCTCGGTGGACAATACAATCAGATTGAGTTCCAATGTTTTTAAACGTTTATACGTATGCTCTTACAAGGGGAGGGTCAGACGTTCCCCTCACCGATTTGGCTGAAATTGTACATACGTGTAGTGCTTCATTAGTACCTCTTATGTACTAAGTCATGGAGCACGCTTCTCAAAAGTTATCGAGAAAAAGCAACTTGAAAATTTGCGTACAACAGTAGAGTCTTAAAGTATACAAGTATTCACAACCGAAAGCGTGGTGTAGTGAGCAGCGCGTCAGCTTCATAACCGCGAGATCGCTGGCTCGAGTCACGTTGATGTATCTGTTTTTTTTAATGGTTTATTTATTCAATATTAATATAATAATATATACATGTATCCCTATTATTTACTTTTTATTTACCCAATCTTATTCCCCCTCCTCACGTCTTATTAATAATAATACGTAGTAAACAAAAGGTGGTATGGGTTATGGCGCTGGGCTAACTCATAGACACGGGCCCCTGTGGGGTAACGGTCTGGAATTTCAGGTATGACGTTGGGTCCGCAGGGGTCGGAGCGCTGGTGGTGGGGGCGCGCTCTGTGGCCACACCGACGAGGGGCCTAACGTCATGGTGCGGCATGGGCGGGGAGCTATACGTGGTCGGCATGGTGGGGATGCTGCTACCTACCTAGGGTAATTAAAACAAGTTACCGACTGTTGGTCAGTGCATAATTACCGACCGCGATAGCCCCTGGGGATATGCAACGACGGTGCTGAACTTCGGGGCGGGGCGGGGAGAGTACATGGGTGCGGGGGGTGGCGCCATAGTGGGGTGCGGGAGACAGTGCAAGGGTGGGGGTTTGCGGCTTCTCAGAGTGGCCCGTACCTACTTACGATAAATAATGATTGAAAACTTCAAATTTTAACAATAACCAAAATAACAAATGACCCTTTATTTGGGACTTAAAAGAATCAAATAACAGGTTAACAAAAAGTAAGTAACAGTCTCAATACGAACAACACGGAATATCTCGCGGTAGGAAATTCCCCTAATGGACGCGTGAATAAACGACAATATATGATAATAAACGTACGCACACGATACTAATCCGCTGCCAATACCGGGTTACGAGTATAAAGGTGAAGACTAACTACGTCCTGCGAAGGCGTTGCGAAACACACTATTCTGGCGAATACCGGCACGAATAGGTTCGAGTGGCGAATCAGAACGTCGGATGTTACAAATAATATGAAACAAACAGTAGGCACGGAATCTTTTCCTCGTGAACGTTACGCGATCTTCTCCTAGGCCGAAATCGCGAGGAAAGTAACAGCGAGATACAAGTGCGCAATTAAACGATAATTGCGACAACGGAAAAGATGTCGTCCTCTCGACGACGAGACGCTTACCGTGGACGATAAAAAGATTTTCCTCGGTACAACTACTTACGGGACCACCGGCCAAGACGGCAAACTAATAAAAAATGAATATCCTCGGGAGTTCTTCGGGACTCTGGGCCAGCGCTAGCTCCGTCATCCCCCGCCGGGCCCTCCTGGGCCAATCGTCAACGTCGAAGGTACTCACCAATCGTAGGCCCTCGCCCTTATTTAAAAACATGCCACTGGACTCTAATTTATATTACGTTACTTTTATCGGTAATTGCTATCAACCTAATCCTACGAGAAGGACGTGAAACGATACAAAGTCTACAACCGGAGCCTCCTTGTAATCGGTACAATCCGATCTTCAGGAGGACGGTTCCGTTAGTTAATTCTTAATCCTAGTCCTTGCGACGGATCTTTTTCGCGGTACTCGGCATTCTTCGAGATGTCACAACTCGTTACCGTAGCTAGGGTTGTCCGGATCTTTCGTCCGGAGTTGATCCTCGTCCGGACTCCTGTCGGGACAGATAGGTGGTGGAGGGTAGCGACCCCTCGCACCTGGACAACTTCATGAGCCTGTCTTCCTATTCGGTACCGGCGGTGCCCCTTCACGGGAGGTCCGTATCGGCGATACTACGAGATCGGGATGGTCCGGTGCGATATCTTCTACTGCACAGGCTCCCTCTATGTTCGGGGCCCGTGAGCTGCAGAGTGGAGGCGCCTGCTGGTGGTACACGTCTGGCGGGACTGGTGGCGTATATGAACCGCTATATATGAGAAAATGTTATTGATACATTCATTATAGGAATTGAGGGTTCTGAATTGATTGCCACCAACTTCAATATGATTAGTGTACGGGATCAGGGCGTATTGAGATGGCGAGCGAGATGATTTTATTTCAGTTCCGTAGTCGTCGTCGTCGTCGTCCTCGTCGTCGTCGTCGTCTTCTCACGTCCATCTACTTTTTTGCACAACAGATGGCGCTGATTGCTTTGCCTTCTTTACCTATTTGTACTCTGAATGGTGTTGGAAATTTACGAATACACAACACAATCAAATACACTTTGTACCTGAAGCTACCGTTCACACCGAATTTCTAGTTAGTATAAGGCTGCTTTCACAATAGTAAAGAATTATTAAGTCTTTAATAGCATTCCTGTGGACCGCGTGTGAATGGATGTACGTATGTGTTACGACGATTTTACGTCGTCAAAATGAAATCTGAACAAAAGCAGGAATCGGGAACGAGTGTTGTCTCGGCCAAAAATCGAAAAGATGGGCGGCAGGTATCCGCGAGGAGTACCACGAGCTGTCGGCTCATTATCGAGACTGAAAAGCTCGCGAAAGAATTAATTCCGGGTAACCAGTTGCCACAAGGCAACTAAACCTAAATTCGCCACTAGGCAACCTAAACTAAATACGCCACCAGGCAAGCTACCACGAACTGCGCCACCAGGCGCAATAAACGTGTAGTTATTTCTAATGTTAGTCCTCATATTCCGCACAATGTCATTCTGGAAAATCTAGCTCTGAAAGGCATAAAAGCTGTTTCGCAAATGCATCATATTAAAGCTTCCTTGAGTAAGGCTGGCTGTGCCCACATCATGTCTTTCAGAACACAAGTTTATATTAAGGAAGAGGGCGAACACTTATTACCGGAATCTCTGCAAATCACACACGACGACTCTATGCACTGGATATTTCTCAGCACAGAAGCGGCTAACTGCTTCATTTGTAAGCAACACGGTCACATTGCCAAGGTATGTCCCTCAGCGGTTACTATAAGCTCCAGCGATAATACTCCCCCGATGATCACAACAACAACAGAAACAGGCATGAAACGCCCAGCTACCTCGTCGCTGACTTCCCAGAGTAGAGATTCCACTACACCGATAAATGAAGAAATTATTCGTGACTCGAAAACTGAAACTACTGGTACCTTTCAAAAACCGAAAGCCAAACGGTCTAGGAAGACAGTAGAAAATACATCTGACCAACAACAAAAAGAAAGCGCCGGTATCTCAGAAAACTCACTCTCTCAACTTAAAGCTGCACTAGATGCCCGTGATGATAACATGAAAAAATTACCGATGGATCTCAATGCCTTTGTGCAATTTTTGGAGGATACTTATGGTAAAGCCGACATTTCAGGAATTACTGCTTCTTACACTAGCGACATTGATGGCCTTATAGAGATGCTTGATGTAAGCTATTCGGTAATTACTGAAAACAAGTTAAAATCTAGAATCGCAAGAATTAAGAAAAAAATTCTAATGACTTCCACTGAACAAGAAACATCAGACTCGTCCACATATTAACACATATATTCCATAGATATTTTTCATACTTTTATAAATTTAAATATTTATATTAAATCGAAGAAATACGAAGAAAATATGACAACAAACAATTCCTTAAGAATCATGTTCTGGAACATGAGGAGTATTATGAGTAAACAAACAGATATCCAGCCCAATCTCAAGAATTTCGATATCATCATTGGCGTTGAAACCTGGCTTACCAGCAGCAATCGAATACAATTTCCAGGATTTTTTACACTGAGAAAAGATCGCAACTACGGAAGAGGAGGAGGTATAGTGTTTTTTATACGTAAAAATATCGCGTTTATTGAACTTAAGAATTTGGTTTCTCCAAACCAGTCTGTCGAACTTTGCGGCATCAAAGTAACTAATGTAAACCCCGCCATTGAATTAATTGTCTGCTATAGAGCTCCAGGGGTCGTACTATCTCAAAAGGAATGGAATGTCTTAGCCCAAAACATAACGGATGTAAATACTGTACTCGTTGGAAATTTTAACTCTCATAATATATTATGGAATTGCGCAGACACAGATAGTAACGGCGAAAGGTTACAAAACATTATCGACTCACATGACTTGTTCCCACATAATGAAAATTCTATTACGTATGTGGATATGAGACGAAACTATGAGTCTAATCTGGATCTGGTACTGTCCACCATGAATCTGTCTGACAAAATTGACGTTCAGGTTTCTGAGGACCCTTGGAGCTCTGACCACTTTCCTCTTTTTATTCAGATCTCATTGGAAAAACATCAATATAAAAGGAATTCTTTTAAACTACACACGGTAAAAACTAGATGGAACGAATTCATTCAAATTCTTTTAGACTCACAAAGTCAATTCTATACCAACGAATACGAAGGTTTGAGTCCCGATGAAAAATATTCCTTTTTCATTGATGTTATATCCAACACAGTTAAAAATTGTACTCCCAAGAGAAATTTAAAAAAAGAACTTTCGACTAATACTGTTAAAAACCCTGCTGCCTGGTGGGATAACGAATGTAACAAAGTAAAGAAACTTAGAAATGCGGCTTGGAAAAAATGGTCACTTTCTAAGAGTCTGGCAGACTTGATCAATTATAAAAAAAGCGTAGCTTCGGCCAAAAAAA
This sequence comes from Calameuta filiformis, assembly GCA_030142265.1. Lineage (NCBI taxonomy): Eukaryota > Metazoa > Arthropoda > Insecta > Hymenoptera > Cephidae > Calameuta > Calameuta filiformis. Next base: position 14,523 of record JARQSU010002249.1, read on the forward strand.
ACTTTCAAACAAAAAAAAGAAAGGTTATTTCATTGAGTTTGCCCAAAGCATAACTTTCAATACTGATCCTAACTATGTGTGGAAAATTTTCAAAGTCCTTAAGAATAGTTGGATCAAAAACTATAATACAAACACGACAAAAAATCTACAAAAAGAATTATTTTTGGATTCGCTCAACAAAATCTGTCCACCATGGGTTGAAACTGATCCTTCTAAAGCTCCTATACCAGCTCCCAATGACTTTTTCGACAAACTGTACGACTATGCAGAGTTCAATGCCGCCTTAGACGCTAAAGACCCCAAATCATCGCTCGGTTTGGATGGTATAGACTACCTTATTCTTAAAAAACTTCCGATTCAGTATCACCTATTACTTCTGGATAGTTTTAACGAGCTTCATTCTAACAAATGTTATCCGGAAAGCTGGAGACACTCCTTTTTACATTTTATCAACAAACCCGATGGTAAGAGCCTCAGACCCATTGCCTTGACCTCCTCTTTGTGCAAACTCTTTGAAACCATGTGTAAAAATCGTTTGCAATGGTGGGTGGAATTCAATGACGTGCTTCGAAACAGCCAGCATGGTTTCAGACAAGGACGCTCGTGTACTGATAATTTAATGAACTTAACCTTAAAAGTGGACGAAGCTTTTCTAGAACGTAAAGATATCGTAACCGCCTTTCTTGATGTTAAAGGTGCTTTCGACAATGTTAATGTGGACATTTTGCTCGCTGAACTCATCCAACTGGGCTGCTCGGAAGGCATCACCGAGTTTGTCAAATTTCTTACGCACCCCAGATACATACATGCTGACTGTTTGGGAGATGACACTAGAAAAGCCTACAAGGGCGTTCCTCATGGAGGTGTGCTTAGTCCTCTTTTAGATATAATTTATGTATCATCTATCACTGAAAATCTGCACAAATCAGTCTGCGTCTCCCAATTTGCTGACGATATCGGACTATACGTGAAATCAAAATCAGCAAAATGGACTAAAAATATAATCGAAAGATCAGTTGAAACCATCGCAAACAACCTTGGTGAAAAAGGATTAGAATTAGTGCCAGATAAAGCCAAACTGTTGCATTTTAATAAAAAACATATCCCACCAGGCAGTATTAACATCAAAGTGAAAGACTGTATAATAAAATCTACTGATTCTGTCAAATTCTTGGGAATCTATTTTGACTACTAACTGTCGTTCGAATACCAAATTAATCAGCTAGCCTTGAAATGTAACAAAGCGCTCAATATTATAAAATATCTTTGTGGTACCTGGTGGGGAGCGGATCCCGAAACGCTAGTTGTCTTTTATAAAAGTTATGTTCGGTCCATTATCGATTATAGTTGCTATATATATTATCCATTCAAAGCTGCTCTAAAAGGAAAAATACAAAAAATTCAAAATTCTGGCATTAGAATTGCACTTGGTTACAGAATCACGACTCCTATCAACATACTACATGCGGAATCCAAACTAGTATCTATTACCCACAGAATAAAATATCTATGCGATAATTACCTCTCTAAAGTTGCGTCTAATATAGGCTCATTGTCTTATAAATGTATAAAGAACTATTATTACGTTTTCATTAAGAAAGTACCTAAGAGGACTAGATTAATAAGTCAAAGTATCTGCGACATTATGAAGCTAGAAAACCAAATTATAAAAAATGTAAAATATAGTTCCTATTGCTACGAATATGACGTTATAAATGTAAATATATCTATTAATCTAGGATTAGGGAAATCAATAAAAGATTTAGCCAACCCCGAAGTTACATTCAACGACTTCCTGAATAGCATTGATGCTTGTCCCTTGTATACTGATGGTAGCAAGAATATTGAGGAAAAGACTGTAGGATCTTCCGTTTATTGTCCTCTTCTCTCTTTGGAAATCAAAAAGAGCCACAGCAAACAAATGTCTGTTTTCACTGCGGAATGCTCGGCTATTGCTGATGCCTTGAAAACTATATTTGAAAATAATAT
>JARQSU010002250.1:0-15771 GCA_030142265.1 Calameuta filiformis
CAAACGGAAATTCTTTCACTACAATCAACTACAAACGATTCTCTGTAGGAATTAGTGATTAGATTTTAGTTTTGTCATAGTCGGTGGATGGGCTTTTTTATTTTACTATAACTTATTTTTGGAGCTACTACAAACGAAAAAATTGGTAGTACAAACAACTACATACCAAAATCTATTAGCCTACAAAAAAAAATTCGATTTTCCAATGTCGGGTGCCAAGTTCACATAGCTACGTTCGAGAATATAAACAAGCTAATACCGTCGTCAATAGTCGCGGCAGGAATAGTCGCATCAGTTGTGGGCGGTTCGTTGCGCGTTGATACTGAGGTAAAGTAATCATTAAAAGAGTTTAATGCCAGTGCTGTTGGGAACCTGTTTTCTAGATTTTTTGGTAAGTCCCAGCTTATCTATGTCTCTCCAGAAGAGTCGCGTATCACCCGGTGCTTCGAGTCTAGATTGGAGATAGATAGATTTCGCAGTGCGCCATTTAGATTTTACCTCCCTACGCAGTTGTATGTATTGAGCATGTACATATGGCGTTTGCGATCGCTTAAATGCTCGGTAGCATGCATCCCTCCGTCGCATGATGCCACGAATCTCGTCAGTTATCCATGGCGAAGGTGGGCGCTTCACCACAACTTCACGTAAGGGGACAGCCTTACTTATCATTGTATCCATTAAGCAATTCAGGAGGCCAAGTTGTTGGTCAATTGATGGCTGGTTGGAGAACAAGGATCCATCAAAGGATAGATAGACCTCAGTAGCAGCATTCATGTCTACCTGATCCCATGGGCGATAGCGTATAGTTCGTGGTTCACCCCGAGGCACGTGGTATTTTATAGATATATAGATGAGGTCATGCCCAGAGAGGAAAGGTTGTGCTGATTGTCCCCAAGTATCCAAATAGGCAAGATCGCTTACTGCACAGACGTCTAGCCATGTATGGGAGTTTGCTGTATGGTGTGTTGGTTGCCATGGTACGATACTTAATCCTTGTGATGTGAAGAATTCTTTAAGGTGAACTGAATCATATGTAGCAGAGAGTAGATCGACGTTAAAATTACCAACTACACACGCGAACGTATATTTAGATTGCAGTGCTGTAAACGCCTCCTCAAATAGATTGAAGAAGCCAACCTTAGGCGGCCTGTACACTACTCCGATCAAAATTTTTGGGCGATTGGAACTCCATATTTCTGCGATCAGGAATTCAGGAACTCCATCTTGTTGGAGAGAGGAAGATGACGCTATGATTCGTCCATTTAGTTCCTCTTGGACTCCATCACCATGTCGCCCTCTACGATCCACTCTGAGGATATTATAAGTTGGTAGCCCTACTTGCTGATCCAGGATGTTGTCATCTAACCAAGTTTTCGTTACAGCAATTACATGGTATTGATTATATCTAAAGAACTCCTGGAATTCGTCAATATGGGCTGGCAAGGATTGAGCATTTAAGCAGCAGACGTTTATAAGCGGAGCGATCGACCGTGTTGACGATGGAGAGACAGAGTTCATTGTTCCAAACAGTCACAGGGATAATTGCGATAAGTCAGTTGATGGAAGTACCTTGATAGGCTTTGAGTTGGTATCTTTCCTCACATAAACAGCAGCATTGGCAATCCACACGAGCCTAGGTTTGATTTGAGGGAACTTCTTTAAAATACGGTCATGCAGTTGATAGAGTTGCAATGGCTGGCGCTTGTTGATATAAACTTTGTTATCAGGCAGAGATGCGTCAATGAAAAGCGCTCTAAGGTCAGGCTTAGATTTTTTCGCTCTGATAACTTCATCACATTTTTCTTTTGACGCGAGTTGCAGTAGGATGTTTCGACCGACAGTTTGTGTTTGTGTACCAGCTGTTAAGTTCTTATGAGGCACATTCCGTTTAGCACCCATTCGCTCTACTTTAATAATTTCAAGCGGTGGGATCTCCAAGGTGCTGGTTAGTGCAGGTATAATTTCATTCTTCAGATCTTCATTAGTAAATTCAGAGATGCCTGATATCACCAGATGATTTTCTACATCTTTACAGGCAACACGGAGTAAAAGAGCCTCATCGGCGCGTGATAACCCACCCGAGGGACCAGCGGCAAGTTTATTTTCAACTGTTTTTAATCTATCATCATGCGCAGAGGTACACTTGATCAAGTTATTTACATCTTCCTTGACAGTTGTAATCGTCTGTTTTACCTCCAGTATTTCTTTCCTAAAGGTGGCATTGTCAGCTGCTAGTGAATCAAATTTTTGATGAAGGCTATTCACATGTGTAGCAAGAGAATCGAGTTTGCTGAGGCGGTCATTGATCGATTTAAGGATGTTCTGTTGATCATCACGTGGACATATTGGGCAATTCGATTTCATTGCGCATTGTGCCTCTTTCGAGAATAGCAGTTGAAGTTTCACTTTAACACAGCCATAATGGAAAGAGTGTTTACAAACAGCGCTGGTTGCTGCGCCTTCATTGTCTCTGCATCGGTAGCTGGAGTCGCCTTGTGACCGTGAGTTGAAAAATCACGTCACAGATTATATTCGAGAATCAAAATATTCTAAAGATTTATCAATATTTCATTTGTAAAAAATGGATCTTCATTCAAGCGAATTGGAAAACATCAATTTTACTTCAATTGAAGAATTTGAGCCACTAAATTTTGGTTACAGAATTTCATCAATTATAATGGATAATAAAATTTTGTTAAACATATTGATGGATGAAAATTTCAAAAGAGAATATACATTTCCGTCAGCAGAAATTATTAATGATAATCGCCATTACATTATTTATGATGTAAACGAATTTAACGGAATATATGATGGGAAATATGGTGTCGGTGTAATAACTAATTGTGTTGACACATGTCAGCCATGGTTCACGTGGTATGCAGATAACAAAGTTGTCAAAGCAGGCAAATTTTTCTATTGGCTATCAGATGTAAAAGAAAGCTCCACTTACAAGTGTGTTATTAATTGCGGATTGTCAACGTTCCGTGTAACGTTTTTCGTAGTTTTACTCATTACTGATAATCCTCACCCTTCATAAAACTCCGCACCCCGTTATTCCAAGCATACCGGTTCTTTACCGTTAATCCCAACCCTAATAAAACACTGCTTTCATATTTTTCTAATACTTTCTACATCATACGTCCTAATCCTAAAACCATTAAAAACCCATTCCTTTGCCAATTTCCATTTTTGAAGTCCCGTTACTCTCAGACTACGTTTTTCCCGCTTTCAACCCCTACCTTACATCACCCCTTACCATTAGTATAAAAAGACGAACCTTCTCTAGGTTAATTTAGTAGTACTCTGGAATTTGTACATGACACCTCTCTCGAGAAATATATACATTCGTTGCAAAATTTCAACGACGGTTTCTTTACTGAGGAAACCCACCAATACTTCCTGGAACCCACAACAAATATAAATTCGTTGATCTACGATCACTGAGTGAGATCGTAACAGGATTCGATTCTTCACCAATAACAACGAATGATTACAAAACTACCACAAAATCCAGTAGTTTATTTTGCACATCTGATAAGACATCAACTGATGTACTACCTAATGTCAACATAATTCAAAAATCACCTGGTGATATATCCATACCTTTGATTTGAAGGAAATTGAAATTTTTAAAACTTTACTGGGTGCAGGAACTCAGGGAAAAGTAAGGAAAGGACTTTGGTTGGGTACAAACGTGGCTGTTAAGACTATGGAAATTTATAAAGCAAATTCAAAGGCAACCTATCGAGGAATTACAATATTAGAACGGGTTAGACACCCAAACATAATTCAGGTAATGGCATTTTGTATAGAGGCAAAGTTGTTTCATATATAATAGTTACGAAACTATTTGATAATACATGCCTAGCAGATGTTCTCTTTGATAAAGAGACTAAAGAAGAATATAATTTGACTGTTAGTATGTGTTTGAGAGTTGCCGTGATAGGAAAATCGTGACTGAGGATAGAAATTAATTTGTCGTCAACACTTTAGTAAAAGGGTGTGAAAAATAACACTAGTCTTTATTTATGAGAACAAATGACTCAATGAGACTACTCTTGAGTTGAATGAATACACTAAATGAATTTAAGCGAGACCGTGAGCGAGATTATATTAATCTCACTTCGGGAGCACTGATTCACGCCGATGAGTAATTACCAAAATGGCACGGGCTTGGCGAACCACGTGCTGAGAAGAGTTTAACCTGGTGATGCACTCCTTTATTGAAAGTTGCGCACCGTTGCGACAACTTGAGTGAATGAGATCTAATTTGTACTGAGTTTGACTACATAAGTGATAATGAGTGCTCGTCGGAAAACTATCTTGAATGCAAAAGGATTCTACTTCTTGCTAGTTGCTAAGACCGTAGACGACTGACTCACAACATGGCCGTCGCTTGCCGGCACACCGGTTCGAGCGCCTCGTGGTCGATTCTAGATCGGTCCACGCGGCCGCGTGCGGCCGGCCAGCGACGTCCGTGAGGTGCTGCCACTGTGAATCGTGGCGAGAGTTTGAGTAACGCATTACTGGTGAGGTGACGCGGATTCCCGAACATTCTCCCGCCATCATCACAGGGTGATGATGATTCAGCTGAGGTGGTCCGTGGGTCGAACTGGAAGCGGTGCTAGCTTGGTGATGGGCCGGGTGAGTGTGGTTGTTGCTGTCCTCAGCGTAACCACCCTGGTGAGTCCGTCCTTGCCCGGGTGGAGAGCGGTGACTCTGGCCAGCGGCCATTTGCTGGGAGGAAAACGCTCATCTGTCAAAAGTGCAAGCGTTCCCACCTTTATGTCATGTGAAGGGTGTCTCCACTTTGAGATTGATTGGAGTTGTTGTAGATAATGATTGCTCCATTGTTTCCAGAAGCTTTGGAATCGTTGCTGGATGTGTTGCCACCGGTCCAGTCGGGCGGTGTTGAGATCCATCAGCGATGCTTCAGGTAAGGACGTGAGTGCGCTTCCGGTCAGGAAGTGACCTGGGGTGAGTGCAGACATATCGTCGGGATCGTCGCTGAGAGGTTCGAGAGGTCGTGAGTTTAGAGTCGCTTCCACTTGAGTGAGAAGCGTGGTGAGTTCCTCGAACGTCAGCAAAGTCTCTCCGACTGTGCGTTTGAGATGGTACTTGAGTGATTTCACTGCAGCTTCCCATTTGCCACCCATGTGTGGCGCTGCAGGTGGATTGAATTGCCATTGAGTGCTGTCAGTGGACATCATTGATGCAATTTTGTGATGTTCTTGAGTGCTCTGCGTGAACATTTTTTGGAGTAAAGCGTCTGCTCCGATGAGGTTAGTGCCGCAGTCGGAGTAGAGAGTGCTGGGAATGCCTCGTCGAGAGACGAACCGTCGGTAGGTCGCGATGAATCCTTCGGTTGAGTAGTCGCTTACCACTTCGAGATGCACTGCAGATGATGTGAGGCAGACGAACACGCAGATCCAGCCTTTTGATGTTTTCGCTCCCCGGCCTTTCCAGATTTTTATGGTGAGTGGCCCTGCATAGTCGATGCCAGTATGAGTGAATGGTCTAGATGGTGAGACTCTGGCGACGGGGAGCTGTCCCATTAGCTGCTGAGCACGGATTCCCCGCTGTCGCGCGCATGATACACAGCGGAGGATATGAGTTTTTACTGGTGCTCGGCCTCCAATAATCCAGACTGAGCGTCAGACGTCTGCCAGCGTGAGTTGAGTGCCGCCGTGGAGCGTTCTGAGATGAGAGTCTGCTATGATGAGGTCTGATAGACGTGATTGCCGAGGCAGAATTGCCTGGTGTTTGCTTTCTGATGAGAGCATTGATAGGTTGAGTCGTCCTCCCACTCGGATAACACCTTCGTGATCAAGGAAGGCAGTTAGACGAGTGAAAGCGTGAGTTTTTCCAAGAGATGAATTTGATCTCAGAGTTTTGAGCTCGTGAGTGAAGAAAGTCGCTTGAGTGGCCTTTATCCAGAAGAGTTTCGCTGAGTTCACTTCTGCTGACGACATTATCGTCGCTGGAGTGGTAAGTGGCTGCTTCTTCAGTCTCGCGATCACCTTGAAGCAGAGTGCGGTTATCCTGATGAGTTTCTGTAGCGAAGAGTATTTGTAGATTAGATCCCAGTGATAGTCAATCTTGGGTGCAGCTACAAAGAGTGCGACTCCAGGGCGAGTTTCTGGTACACTGAAATCCTCTGATATGGTCGGCTGACGCGGCCATGAGTTGGTTGACTTGATCATCCAAGGTGGTCCCGTCCACCATATTGGATGATCCTTGAGTTGCTGAGTGGTTAGTCCTCTTGAGGGGCCGTCGGCTGGGTTTGACGTTCCTGGAACATGCCTCCACTGTGCATGTGAGGTGAGTTGTTGGATTAGTGATACTCGATTTCTAACGTAATCCTTCCAACGTGAAGCGGGTGCCTTGATCCACGTGAGTGTAACTTGTGAGTCCGTCCACAAATGAGTTGCTGTGATGGGTAGCTGAAGAGTTCTGCAAGTTTGATTAATGAGTTTTGATAGTAGCAGCGCTGCGGTGAGTTCCAACCTCGGGATGGTTAGTTGTTTAAGTGGAGCGACTTTCGTCTTTGCGCAAACGAGAGCTGTCTTGGCGCCTGTGGACGGTGAGTGTGTCACGATATAGATTACCGCTGACATTGCGAGTTGAGATGCATCAGAGAAGCCATGGATTTCGACAGCTGAGTCATTCCAGGTGTTGAGCCACCTGGGGATGGTAATCTTGGCCAAGTTTTGAAGATCTTCCCTGATAAGTGACCATCTTGATGTTACAGAGGATGGTAATGAGTCGTCCCAGCCGATTTTTTGCAGCCAAAGTTCTTGCAGTAGAACCATTGCTCTGATCGTCACTGGTGAGATGAATCCGAGTGGATCGAATATCTGTGCTACCTCCGATAAGATGATCCGCTTCGTGATCTTTCCTGATTGTGGCTTGAGTTTTGCTGAGAATGCAAACTGATCTGCATGAGGATGCCACTGTAATCCGAGAATGTTGGTTAAGCAATCGTCGAATGAGATGATTGGTGCTGTCTCTGGTGTTGAGTGTACTGCCGTGAGCACGTCCGGATGAGTTGATTGCCATTTTGCGAGGGGAAACCCTCCCGCGTGGCACAAGCTCGTAAGTTGAGTTGCTATTTCGATGAGTTGATCGACTGTGTCGGCCCCGCCGAAGATATCGTCGACGTACCGTCCCTTGAGTAAGGGAGGCACAGCTAGAGGAAAGCGATGACCTTCATCTTCGGCCAGCTGAAGCAATGTTCTGACAGCGAGATATGGAGCTGCCCTGGTGCCGTATGTCACCGTAGTGAGTTGATAGTGTGCCTCGTTGAGTTCGTTGTCAACCCACAGAATTCTCTGTAAGTCCCAGTCGTCCTTGTGCACGTTAATTTGTCGATACATCTTTGTGATGTCAGTTGCAAAAAGGTGTCGATGATGTCTGATCCAGGTGAGGACGTCCGTGATGTCCAACAAAAGATTTTGACCCGTATGCATGAGGTCGTTGAGGGAATGCCCGGATGAAGTTGGACTTGATCCATTGAACACGACTCTCAGCTTGGTTGTTTTGCTTTCAGGCCTGAGTACTCCATGGTTCGGTAAGTAATAAGCAACACAGGGCGGTTCTCGCGTTTGAGTGTCGCCGGATGAGACCCTCAACCCTCCAGATGTGTTTGAGGCATCTGGTGCTAAGGTCATCCCACCATTGACACTGCACGCAACGAGTTCATCTGAATGCAATGGTGAGTTCGATGACAGGCGAACCATGTGTCCAAGTCGTTCGTATTCATCCATGAATTCCTTATAGAGTTGTTGGTATGCGTTGTCCTTCTGGAATTTTCTGAGTGTTCTCCTGAGACAATGGTGAGCTGCTGGGTATGAGTTTCCCAACAGGCTTGTTGATGATTTTAGTGGTAACCGGATGACATATCGACCCGTAGAGTCGCGTGAGTGAGTTCTCCTAAAGTGCTCTTCACACTCCTGTTCTTCTGGAGTGAGAGCGCTTCCGGTGTCCGATGGCACTTCCTCTTGCACCCAAAATTTGGTGAGGAGATTCTGCAGCTCAGAGTTATCAGGATGAGTGCGAGCATGATACGATGCGCAAGGCGACGAGTTGGATGAGTGAATTGGACCGAGGATAAGCCATCCAAAGATTGAAAGTTGAGCGATTGGCATTGTTGGAGGGCCCTTGATGAGATTGGGTTTGATGACTTGCCCATAGGTATCCGCACCAATGATTATATCGATGGAGCGAGGGGTTAGATAATTGGGATCAGCCAACTTTAGTTTTTGTAGATGAGGCCACACGTAATGTGGTGAGTGAAAGGATGGAAGAATGGATGACACAATGGGAAGGATGTGGGCTTGGACGGTGATTGAGATAGGTGCATTGAGTGAGTCTAGTGTGAGTGTTACCATACCCCGAGTTTGTGTTGTCCTCTTCCCTCCAATTCCGATGATTGATATGTATGAGTGCTGTCGATCGAGATTGAGTTGAGAGATGAGTGCCTCAGATACGAATGTGAGTTCCGATCCAGGATCGATGAGTAAGCGAGCTTGATGAGTGCGTTGAAGTGTAGAGTGAACCTTGCAAATTGCTGTGGCAAGCAGTGTTGAGTGATGTGTGCGGGGAGCAGCGGATGAGTTCGCGATTGCACCAACTTCCTATTGAGTTGCTGGGTGAGTTGGGGGGTGCGCTTCACTTGTCGATTGAGCTGCAGCTGGTCGGCTACTGTTGTCGTGAAGCATTGTGTGGTGTCTGCCTCCACATTGCTTGCAACCTTTGGTGGATTTACATGAGCTAGCGCTGTGACGGCCTAGACAATTGAAGCACAGTCGTTGATTCGAGACTATCTTGCGGCGAGCTGGCACATCGAGACTTCGAAATTTTGGGCACGTAACAATGAAGTGACTGGCATCGCAACAGTCGCATTGGAATTTTTTCTCCTCTTGCGTTCCACTTGATTGAGTTCCACTTTGAGTTCCGGCTTGATGCGAGGTAGCGACCTTCTTCCCTGGTTGAGTTTTCTGTGATGAGTGTGGCGTGGAAGCGTCGATTCTTTCAAGAGCTCGAACCCGAGTGTTGATGAATTCTTTGAGTCTCTTGAAAGAAGGGTATTCCAAGGAAGATCCGAGAGAGGTTTCCCAAGCCTCCCGCGTTGAGTTGTCCAGGTTGCAGGTCACCTGATGCACAAGGATGAGGTCTCCGAGCTGCTCGATGACGCCCAATGACTCTAAAGCCTTGCGGGCTTCAGAGACAGTGGAGATGAGTTTTTCCAGGCCCTTGGAGGATCGTTTGGTGAGTGCACTCAGTTGACAAATCTTATCAAGCTGAGCTTGTATGAGTAATCGTTTATTCTCGTAACGAGAGTTCAGCGTTTCCCATGATGGGAGGAGGGAACTTCCTGCGAGCGGAAAGTTTGCGATGAGTTCAGCTGGGCCTGGTGCCATACAGCTGCGAAGATAGTGAAGGCTCTCGATGTCTGAGATTCTTGAGTTCTTCAAACATTTCCTTGAACCTGGGCCAGTCTGAGTATTCGCCGCTGAATATCTTGAGCTTGATTTCCGGAAGCTTCAGCTGATCCCGTGCGTCAGGTGACAATGGGCAGGCTGGAGCTTGGCGAGCGAGAATTGCGGTCTTCGCACGCGTGAGTGCCTTTTTTGCACGGCGATATGTCGTAGCCTCAATTTGATGGACATTGTTAGAAAAGTACTCATGATTGAGAAAGGTGGCTGGCCAATTCAACTCGAAATGAGTATGAGTAGCTGAGAACTCTGAGTGGAGAGCCATGAGTTGCTCCAGCTCTGAGTCGACCTCGGTGAGTGTGAGTGAAGAGGCGTCATCGGGTAGATCTGCGAGGATGGTCTCGATGCAAGCGATGCGGTTGAGTTGACTTTGATACTTGAGCGTGAGTTCGGTCGAGAGACGCGCAGGTGAGTTTTGGCGGGAAGAGCGCGCACTGCCAGAAGCACTCGTGGTAAGTTGGGCCTTTGCGTGAGACACGTGAGAGAGAGGGGGGTTGACGTCACTCCCCTCGACGAGTTCTGGCGTAGTGCGTCCCGAACCTTTGCTTGCCATGACGAAAGTGGTGCGGATTCACGAAATTCACCACTTCACAAAATTCCCAGATTCCACAAATTTTACAAAATTTGTTTCAGCAAGTTTCGACAATTGTTTCCGAAACGTCGCGAGACGCTGTGGTAATGAGATGCGCACAACGATTGGCCACGGAACGAGAGAGAGCTCGTCCACCTGCTTACTCGCCCACGTATTGCACTGACTCTAGCACAGCAGCGTCACATTAACTTTTCGCGATGATTTTTACGATGATTTAGTACACACAATTCACTTTAGTGAGTCAGATCAGTCACAATCCGGCTCGAAGGACCAGAATGTTTGAGAGTTGCCGTGATAGGAAAATCGTGACTGAGGATAGAAATTAATTTGTCGTCAACACTTTAGTAAAAGGGTGTGAAAAATAACACTAGTCTTTATTTATGAGAACAAATGACTCAATGAGACTACTCTTGAGTTGAATGAATACACTAAATGAATTTAAGCGAGACCGTGAGCGAGATTATATTAATCTCACTTCGGGAGCACTGATTCACGCCGATGAGTAATTACCAAAATGGCACGGGCTTGGCGAACCACGTGCTGAGAAGAGTTTAACCTGGTGATGCACTCCTTTATTGAAAGTTGCGCACCGTTGCGACAACTTGAGTGAATGAGATCTAATTTGTACTGAGTTTGACTACATAAGTGATAATGAGTGCTCGTCGGAAAACTATCTTGAATGCAAAAGGATTCTACTTCTTGCTAGTTGCTAAGACCGTAGACGACTGACTCACAACATGGCCGTCGCTTGCCGGCACACCGGTTCGAGCGCCTCGTGGTCGATTCTAGATCGGTCCACGCGGCCGCGTGCGGCCGGCCAGCGACGTCCGTGAGGTGCTGCCACTGTGAATCGTGGCGAGAGTTTGAGTAACGCATTGCTGGTGGGTGACGCGGATTCCCGAACAGTATGAAAAATCATATTGCACATCAAATTTGTCAAGCTCTAAACTATCTGCATCTTCAGGAGAATCCCATTATTCATGGAGATATAAAGCCGGCTAATATTTTAATAAATCCAAGTGGATTTGTCAAATTATGCGACTTAGGATTAAGTAAATTTAAAAAAAATGGTTACTCGTCTGAAAAGTACCCTTGGTCATGCGAAATCGGTAAAAGCCACTCCTTATACCGGGTGAGTCACCTAACGTTTGCATCACAAATATCTTTGTTGTTTCTATAGATACGTAAAATATGGTAAGGACAAAGTTGAATGGTATAATGGGGCTGACATGATGCCAAAAAAAGATTTTGTTTTCATGTCATTTTTTAGAGATATCAAGGTCACTTTGACTTTTTTAAATGGAACCACCCTTTCTTAAATACCTGCAGTGATAGTCCCTTTCATTAGGAATTCAGCGATTATAATTATTCCAAGGTCATTCAAGGTCAAGGGCAGAAAAAACATAAAACCAAAATATGGAAGCAGAATACGTTTATCACGGTTGAGACTGGTAGTAGAATAATAAACATACTATGGTTGTAGTTAAAGTAAATAATACTAAGTTCCTTCAATGTTATTGTTATTCAGGATTCTTATTTAATATCAGTATGTTTCCAAACGCGATTCCGGTATGTCTTATTCAATGACTGAAAAGTGTGATATGATCACGATTTACTGTGAATGTAGACAGAATGCAGTGCAGGCCGGATTACTTTATAAAGAAAGATACCCCGAGCGAAACATTCCTTCTAGACAGACTTTCATTAACACATGCAAGACAACACAAACGGAAGAATCCCACGACTAATGAAGACAATGAAATTAATATTTTATCAGCTATAGCTGTCAATCCTCACGTGAGTACGAGAAAAATTGCCCGGAAAGCAGGCATAAGCCAGAATAGCGTAATACGAATTCTGGCTCGACATAAATTTCATCCGTTCCACATATCGCTCCATCAAGAATTGCACGGAAATGATTTTCAAAATAGGATTAACTGTTGTCAATGGGATTTGCTTCAAGATCATTCATTTTTTTCTAATGTCTTGTTTACGGGCAAATCAACATTCACTAATCATGGCTCAATTAATCTACGGAATGCCCATTATTGGTCTGTGGATAATCCGCACTGGATGCGAGAAGTTGATCATCAAAGACAATGGAGCGTAAACGTGTGGTGTGGTATTTGGAAGGACAAAGTAATTGGACCATATTTCATTAACGGAATGATGACGGGGAAGAAATACGCTCAATTTTTACAAGATCTGTCAATTTTGTCAGAAGATGTCCCTTTACAAAATCGCTATGATATGTGGTACCAACATGACGGTTGTCCCGCTCATTATGCACGAGTAGCAAGAGAAACGTTGAATTCTCGATTTCCAAATCGATGGATTGGACGAGACGGAACTGTTTCGTGGCCAGCACGCTCGCCTGATTTAAATCCATTGGATTTCTTCTTATGGGGTCTACTAAAAGGGACCGTGTACGTGGATGCTCCATCAACAGTTGAGGATATGCGTCAGCGTATCATCACAGCATGTACGAATATCGGATGTAATTATGAGAATTCAAAATTCCTTCAGAGCTCGTTTACAAAAATGTATCGACGTAGACGGCGATCATTTCGAACATTTATAAAATACAGATATTCTGCTTCCATATTTTGGTTTTATACGTTTTTCTGCCCTTGACCTTGAAATAATTATAATCGCTGAATTCCTAATGAAAGGGACTATCACTGCAGGTATTTAAAAAAGGGTGGTTCCATTTGAAAAAGTCAAAATGACCTTGATATCTCTAAAAAATGACATGAAAACAAAATCTTTTTTTGGCATCATGTCAGCCCCATTGTACCATTCAACTTTGTCCTTACCATATTTTACGTATCTTGTTATGCCCTAAGCGTTGCTGAATTATTTGCTTTGTACTTTTTCTCTCTTAGGCTAGCATTCTTAGTACTGTACGATAAGAAGCCCTTTGTCAGCAAATTAGACTAAGGCATAGGAGCGCTCCTCCTTTTAGGAGATGCAACAAAGGGCAGTCGTCGAATTGTAAGCTCCGAGTGAGCATCGTCTACTCGTTAAAAGAAAACCAAAGT
The DNA here is from genome assembly GCA_030142265.1 of Calameuta filiformis. Classification (NCBI taxonomy): domain Eukaryota; kingdom Metazoa; phylum Arthropoda; class Insecta; order Hymenoptera; family Cephidae; genus Calameuta; species Calameuta filiformis. The sequence continues at coordinate 13,134 of JARQSU010002250.1, forward strand.
ATTAAGAATTGTGCAAGTGTTAGAAAACAGAGACATAATAAAATAGTTTTGCTTTGCTATTTCTTTTATGTGAAAAGTGTTGAAGATCATTTTACCACATCCTCACGGCATAATAATCTATAGAAACAACAAAGATATTTGTGGTGCAAACGTTAGGTGACTCACCCGGTATATGGCGCCCGAACTTGTACTGCAAAACAGGGAAGCAAATATTTATTCTGATATTTGGGCAATGGCTTGCATATTAATAGAGTTGTACAGTGAAAAATCAATATGGACTGTTGACGATGAAGAATCTCTTAAATTAGTATTAAAAATGAAACCGTTCCAGATCTCGCCGCTGTCCCACAGGATATGAAAAGTATAATTACAAAATGTTTTGTATATCATCCGAAATGTAGGCCTGCGATTTTTGATATTTTGAATCTATATTCAAAATATTAATCTAAATCGGTTCTCAATTGACTTTACTGGGTTCAGGAGCTCAGGGGAAAGTAAGAAAAAGACGTTGATTTGATAGAGAATGGCATCTATGGATAAACAATTATTATTGTTGAACTTCCTTAAAATACTAAAAAATGAGATACTCTACATTACTACTACTAAAAACAAAAAGACTAAAGGCCTTTAGTGGTTTTAAAAGATGAAAAATAGTTAATTATTCTGTCATCGTAATATTGTACTTCAGTAATTAAAATATTATATATGTTTATTTGATATCAAAATGAAAATTTCTTCACTCTGTTTTCTTATTTATTTGACTGTATTTATAAAAATATAGCAGTAATTGTTAGTACTTATATTAAAAAAGAGTTGCTTATTTATCAATAATTATTATGATTGTTTTCATTATGAGAATTTATTCAAAGAAATGAAAAATGTGATACTTTAATGTGATACCTCTATGTGATATTAGTACCTACTATTACCAAGAAGCGTGTAAAAAAAAACTTGAAATATAACTATAGTATAGTATTATTGTATTATTTTTGTTATCATACGCTAAGAGATGTATATGTAATAGGTAATAAAAACACCTAGTAAGAAAAACGTTAAAATTATTTAAGCTAATCTATACTATAATCAGCGTATCAGTTTTGTGATCGTCACTGTCTTCTCTTGTTTCTAGCACTTTCAACCTCTATTAATTATCATACAAATATCTTTACAAATTATAAATGATTTATATACAGTATCTGATAATAGTCGTAAATCCGTGAGGATTTTTTCCAAGAAAAATACTATTAATACTAGTAGATTAAAAATTATGCATGTTGAAGATTTAAATGTTATATAGTACAGTTTTTATATAAATTCTTTTACAGTTCAAAAACGTAATTGTTAAAGTTTCAACATTTTATTAACGTTTGTTTATTTCATTAACGTAAATATAATTGTGGAAATATTGTTAATAATCAACACATAATATGCATATACAAAGTTACAATTTATAGATAATTAATCAGACGATTGATAATCCTTTATGCATTCTGAAATTGTAATATACATTTCAAGAGCATCTTCAATACTCGGAGATATAACTCTATCGGATAATATTTCCTGTACCAATTGATGAAAGTCTTCGGTATACAGTTTTGGCTGAATACTGTAGTAAGTTTTACAAATTTCAATTGCATCATTATCCACTGGCTTCTTATAATTTTTCATTCCAATCATTTCTGGAAGATAAAATAAACAATTTGGTTTTCCTGCAGGTATACAACGATTTTTTTGTCTTCTTATTCGATGCCGATTCCACTCTTGACGAATTATTTCTAAGTCGGTCTTTATCAAAGGTCCAAAACAATATCTCAAGCATTCAACATCAATGTAATTTGAATCATCATAAATATTTTTGTCACGCATATCCTTGAATAAACATATCCAAAAGTCTAAACCATGACGCCTCAGCTGCGACTAATAACTTTCAATTCGTTGGTTCGATGTACTTTTCCCTTTCATAAAACTTTTATAACCCGAAAATTTATCATCTTGATAAAATCTGAAGCTTTGTTGGAGATTTTCCACTAAACAATTTTCTGCTCCATGATCCGATCTTATAAGAGTTGGCAGTACTTGCAACTACTTTACTGTTTCTAAGTAATAGCCCAGTAAACACGTTTCATTGCGGCAATGTAACATGGAAGTTACATCTAATGTAACAATGTTATTCCTGAGATATGTAGCGATTATATAACATGACAGTAACAGGTAACGTTACATTTGTAATATTCAAATAACGTAACTGTTACATTTCATTTTAACGTTACAGTTATGTGACAAAACTTACGTAGTCGGTACGTACTATGCCTGTAACAATGTTATTGTAACTTCAGTGATATTCGGGTAATGTTAATGGCATATAACATAATGACATTACTGTTATGTGACAAAATTTGTGCAGACGTTACGTAACATGCATGCAACAAGGTTATTGTAACTTTAGTGATACATTCATGTAATGTTGATAGGAGTTCACGTAATAACATAACCGTCATGTAACACCCCATTAACATTACCCGAATATCAGTAAAGTTATAAATAATTATCACATTTCTAGCAATGTGAGAGAGACAGATTTAGGAATATCCCAGCAAACACAACTTGTTATTAATACATTGCGCACTTGTAACGTCGT
>JARQSU010002251.1:0-15396 GCA_030142265.1 Calameuta filiformis
TTTTCGTGATCAGTGATGCCTCCCGAACACCGCCATACCCTCCGGGTCAGGTAATTTCGGAACACCCTGTATATATAGACGTAGTTTATAGAACTCATCTTTTCATTTTCATCTTTCACACATCATCCATCATTATTATTATAACTAATTCGATATATTAATGCTACATTGGGTTTTTTTATACATTTATTTTACCATAGTATAACACAAACAGAAAAGTACAAATACTTAAAAATATTAAGGTGTTCAACAATTTAAAAGCAGTAATAAATTATTTTTGGCGAGACGCACCAAAATGGTGACAAACCAATATAGTAAATACAATAGATTAAGTTCTTATAAGGACAAAAATAAAAATAAACCACCTTTTAAAAACCAAAAAAACCAAACCAAAAGGTTCAAATTGGCTTTTTTTTATTTAGAAAGCGACGATCCCCCCAAATCGTTTCGAAATCCAAAAACAGTGGACACGTATTCTTTTCGAAATTTTGATCTTTAATGGTGCCTGTCGAGGTCTCAAATTTACATGGGAAAATGCATGGGAAAAAGATATTTTTTGGTATTTTTCGAATAATTGTTCAATTTTAGGGAAAACTTAAGAATAAAGTTATAGGACTTGTAGAGGACTTTACAAGAAAGAATTTGATCTATTATACATATAGATTTGACGCCCCTAACCCACCCCCACAGTCCTTAGTGCCGTCCTGTTTTCGTGTCCCTTAGTGCCGTCGATAGCTGGCATAGTTTCTCGGTCTGTGACAGTGTTACTATAATACCTTCTACTATTTAATATGGCAGAATTACGAAATAAAGTGTTTTTAGTTGATTTTGAAGAGCAGCAAATTATCGGAAATAAACTTCCAAGTAATTTACAAGTGTTGAGAATTTTACTCTATAATATGAGATACGTGAAGTTAAATTTGAGATTAAGTGCTCATCTTGTCGTGGATGAAGTGAAAATTTTCTGGACTAAGGCAAATCTACCGATAAGAGATCCCCAACGCTGTGTGGAAAAAGTCAAAAAGTTGTATGATGAATACAGGAGAATACAAAAAAATTACAACTCGAGAGGGGAAGCACAAGTAAAGAAGGAGAATGATTTTACAAAAACTGAAAATGCTCTTCGATATCGCACCGCAATCTGTATTAGAGGACTCAAAAGTTTCAGCCGAAACTAAATTATTTTTGACGAACCAAAAAAAAGAGACCCGAGAAGGATGTCTTGTACCCGTAAGATTATACAGAGATGAAGCGCAGCGAAAGTTGGAACTTGCTGAGAATCGGAAAAAACGTGCTCGTGATGAATTGGAACTTTTGGGTAAGTTTCGCATTTTCTCGTAAATAAGTTTTACAAATGAAAAACAGGGAAAATCTTTCACGATGATTATTGAAGATGTCGGAAAATATAATTACTAAGGAATATATTAATTAATTAATCAATTAATTAATAAACACATTTTTTTATTGATTAGTTCCATTATTTTTTATGTTATAAATTAAATAAAATCATTGACATCAGAATTTCTTGGAATTTTTTCTATTCTAGAAACTTCCGTGGAATTGGCATCGTCGACTAGTAGCAGTAGTGGTTCGCCTAGAAAATTGAATGCAAGTTTTTCTTCCGAAGATGAAGCAATGGAATTATTACCTGATCCATCTGGTACTCAAAAACCTCTAAAAACCAACGTTTTAACTGGAAGACTTGCTGTAGCTCTTGACGCAGCAAAATTGAGTGACAGACAAGCAGTTCATATCCTTGCGGCTTGTACTGTTACACTAGGAGTCAATCTTTCTTCCACTGTCTTGAGCAGATCTTCGATACTACGATTTAGGCAAAAATTCAGAATGGAATACATGGAGCAAGTTCGAGAGAAAAGTAAGAAGTTCAAGAATAAAGCAGCCATCTTACATTGGAATGGTAAATCGCTTCCTGCTCTCATTGGCAAGGAAAAACTGGATCGACTGCCTGTTATTATCACTGCAGAAGGTGAGAATATGTTCCTCGGAGCTCCGGAAGCTGAATCAGGAACGGGGAGAGATGAAGCCGATGCCGTGTACGAGACCCTTTTACAGTGGGATTTCCTCGATGAGGTGAAAGCTTTTTGCTGCGATACGACAGCTTCGAATACTGGGAAAAACAAAGGAGTTTGTAAGTTGCTAGAGGTTGCTTTGGGTGATGAAAAGATACTGTTTTCTTGTCGACATCATATAGCTGAAATTTATTTGAGAGCGGCTGTCGAAGCAAAGTTCGGACAGACAACGGGCCCGAATGTTCCGTTTTTTTAAAATTTCCCAAATTCCTAGAGTAGGATAGATCACATGAAATTCCAGTCTGGAGTAGCAGATCAATTGGTGATGAAAGCTTTTAAAGGTGAAGTCGATGAACGAAAAGAAGATGAAGTCTTCTTTTTGCGAAAGGAAAGCTGAACGCAACATTGTCGAGAAGATTACCCAGAGTTCCTAGAACTTGTTGTCATTTCCCTAGGAGGTGTACCACCACGAGGAGTTTCTTTTCGATTTCCTGGAGCACTGCACCAAGCTAGATGGTTGGCAAAGGCCCTTTACATTCTCAAAATATTCCTATTTCGAAACAAGTATACTCTGTCTAACATTGAGCTAAAGTCTTGCCGCCAAATTTGTATATTCTTCGTACAAATTTACGTTGAAATATGGTTCAATGCACCTCTTGCTGCTCAGGCACCGCAGGAAGATCTTCAGATGTTGAATTCAGTCCATCACTTTGCAAAACAGAATCGAGAAATTTCCACTGCTGTCTTCAGAAAGTTAAGCCTTCATCTTTGGTATCACCTGTACCTGTACCTGATTTTGGCAGTACCTGAAACTGCTGCGTTAGTTTTTTTTGATGATGATATTCTAACAGTGAGGAAAAACTTGATGGTTCAAGCCTTATCACAGGAGACCAAGAAAGAAATTTTTGATTACAAACGAATTAAAGCAACGGACTCGAAAAAACTGCTGGATAAAGGAATTGAATACTTCATCTCCAAAGATTCGATGAAATTCTTCTCAGCTTTTCAGATAGAAACATCCTTCCTTGAAGAAAACGCTTCATGCTGGACGGAGAATGCAGCCTATGTGAGAGGAAAGGAAATTGTTTCTCAGCTCAAAGTGGTCAACGATGTTGCAGAAAGAGGCGTCAAATTGATGTCTGACTTCAACGATTTGATAACGAGAGATGAGGATCAAAAACAATCCTTATTGCAAGTTGCTAGAGAGTACAGGGAACAGTTTCCAGACAGCAACAAATCAACATTATCTTGCGACACACAGTGGTAGGAAATAAGAATAAGAAATGGAGAAAGAAATGTGATTAATAAAATTGGTTGACTTCAGGAAATTTAATATTTTTAAAAGAAATGTAACTCCCCAATTTCCCGAAAAAGGGATTTTAAATCAATTCAATTTTTTCGAATAAATAATATTGAAAACGAATGCTATTTTATACTATTTAAATTACAGTATATTTATGAATAACAAAGTATTTATGAAATATAAGCGAGCGTTGTTACTGATTTTCGTTAGTAACAAAAAAACAATTTATGGCCGTATTAACAGTCCGTGCTTATCTCAAGAATGAAGGACGCCTTGATGAAGGCTTTCTTCAATCTCCAAGGCATCCTTGTTTCATAGTCACACCTCAGCTCTCCCTTCCAGAAAGACGGTATATTTAGGGACATATAATTGCCTATGATGGCAGGACTGCCAGCTAGTGTCCGCCAGCTCAGTCCCTCCTTGTCTATTCGAGCAGTAATTTTTTGAAGGAGTTTGAAATAGGGATCGCGTAGTCCATGTTGGTGCGAATAATGTCAACGGTGCGAATAGAATAATGGATCAAGAAACAAATATTCATTACACAGAGAGTGAAAGACTGCTATTAGCTCAACTAATTTCAGAAGAAAATGTCATTGGCTACAAAAGAATTGGTGCTCCTTTGCTAAATCTGTATCTTCTCCAAAAAGGAACAGCTTCATTCAATTCAATAGGATTTTGAAAGTCTCGAATGTACCTTTTGGCTAGCCGCCATCGGAATCTATCCACTCGTTCGTCAAATTCATCATCAAACTCATTGTCAGAATTATTTAAAAATTCGTTTTCCATTATACACCATTTGCTGCCTGGGCTAGCTGTTAATTCAGGCCGCTTGTGACGCTAGACATATCAAACGAAACAGCCAATCACAGTGTAGAAGGTTTCCTGAAGGAAGCTTGAGACCTCCCTTGAAATAAAGAGGCCAATAAGGCTCCTTATTCTGTTAAGGAACGTTTCTGAAACGTGAAACGAGGAACAAGGGATCCTTCCCACACAGCACAGAATATCAATTAATTTAATTATCCCCCCACTCTCCAAATTTCCGTCTAGAGGTAAGTACGCTAGCCACTACATGATAGTATCGGTTTTTATTAATCTATATGTGAAAATTTCTTTTTAATGTCTAGGTGTACTTTTCATTACTCGTGATGAGAAACATTTTAGTTTTTGTTTCATTGAAATCGGCCGATTCCTTCTAGGTGAAACTGCATTATTACCCCTCGACATGCCGAACTTTGGGGGTTGATTTCAACCCCTAAAACCGTTTTTCCGCCGATAAAAAAATTACGTGTCTCTTAGTTTTTCAAGCGCTACAACATAGTTGATGTTGCGAACGCACACAGTCGCCAAGGAACTTGGAAATAAAACTACAAAAAATTGAAACAACATACGAATCAGCCTCACACCGGGAGAGGGGGGTACAATAGGCCGGTATAAGAACAATGTATATGGACTCGAACAGTACACAGTGAACAGTTAAAGTGATAGCACACAGTGAACAATTAGAGTGATAGTAGACAGTAAGAGTGATATAGTGGATAATAGCCGGTGAAGTTAACGGGAATAGGTGTTGTCCTACAGGAGGTAAGCACACCTAACGTTGATAATTGATGAATGGAATTATATGGCATTATCGTTGATGAGTCGCGAGCCGACTCATAATACTGTGGTTGCGGCCTCTGAATCAAGAACGCGAGAGATTCTAATATTCTGGAACTCCTGGAAGAACTTCTGGGAATAGCGGCGAGATCATTGATGAGTCGCGAACCGACTCGAGATCTTGTGACCGCGTCATCGAATTAGAATGATGAGGACTAGATCTATGTCACATCGCGAGTCGGCGTAAGACCGGGAGGCCGCATACCCAACACACAGTACCACTTAAACACTCAGAGCCTAAAGACGTGCGCGGCCAGTAACACGATTGAAACGTAGCAAATGTACCAATGACGTCCAATAAATTGTGGTTGTTGTATCATATCTTGTGGTAACTTATTGCAAAAACCTGTCAAAAGGATCCCATTCCGTGTCGTTATCACCAGTCTTATCTTTGTCACCATGAGAGGTGATCGTCGTGCTGCATCACAGCGGGGGAATTTGAAATCGCGTGACCCTGTGGTCTGTTGATTGGGCACAGTTGAGTTTCATAAAAATTGGAGGGGGACACTAAAGTGATGTTCCTTGTTAGACGCATTATGGAACAGATGGTAGAAGAACTTCCACAACATAGCAAATATATAAATCTACTTATTAAAATTGATGGACTTCCTTTGTCGAAATCTAGCAGATCTTCTCTGTGGCCAATATTATCTTGAAATAGTAAATCCAAGAAAGTGCATATTGTAGGAGCTTACTTCGGTGAAACTAAGCCTGAAAGTGTAGAAATGTTTTTGCGTCTATTCATTGATGAAGTGAAAGAACTAATTAATAATGGAAATATGACCCCTAATGGTTCTGTGGAAATAAGGCTTCATGGTTTAATTTGTGATGCTCCAGCGAAATCATTTATCCTATGTGTGAAAGGCCATGCAGGATTCAATAGTTGTACAAAGTGCACAATCGAAGGAACCCACTTCAAAAATAGAACATGTTTTCCTTTCTCAGAAAACTCCAATATTCCTTTGAGAACAGATGAAGGCTTTCGCAATCGTGTTTATGAAGACTATCAAAGAAAAGAATCTATTTTGACTGAAATACCACAATTCAATTTAGTCAAATTCGCATATTGAAAATATTGTTGTAATGTTTTTGAAATATAGTGTGCTGTGTGGGAACTTCAAATTTGTCGAAAGACCGATGATAAGAAATATAAAAATAGGGTATTAAATAGTTTTTAGTTCCTTAGCCATCATTATAATAAGGAAAAAATAGATTTCTAGAAGTTCGGATCATTAATTACGTAAATAATTATAATTTTAATTACATTGAAATTACGACCGAAATTTGGCAACAGCAAATTTTAATATTGGTACAACTGCAAAGCAGATTTTGATTTCGGCTGTTCAGTTTTTTTTTGTCAATTTTTTCATTGACAAACACATGGCGACACCGGCTACTCGTGTTCGTGATCAAAACGGCAAGTTTTCTACGAAAAGAAAGCTGCGGTGGAAAGAAAACTTGGGGAAAGCTTGTAAGCGAAGAGAAGCGCAGAAAGAAGATCTCGCTGATTCTGTACTCGAAGGAATGTGGTGCCGAGACTGCGACGTGCCGCTGTCATTTCGATACGTAAAACACGAGATCCAAATTGGCCTCGCGAGTGTATTCACGATCAAGCACCACATTTGTTGACTCCTCCACACCGTGCACACTTCGAAGTGGAATGTTTGTACCGATTCGAGTAGCAGACAATAGGCAATCAACGTAAAAAGCGCTGTTCAAATCCATGCACATTTTTAGTTTATGATTTTTTTCCGACTTTTCTCTCAGCTATTGTGGATTGTGGAATTGGGTCAACACATTTGAATACCATTCTGTCAGAATTGAATATACCAGTCGTCCACGCTACGCTGACGAAAAGATAGGAGAGAGTCGTGGGAAAAACGATCGAAGAAGCGGCCAAAAAGAGCTGCCGGGAATCATTACATTTGGAAAAAAGTTTAACCGATGAGGATGAAAGGTAATATTACAGTATAATTATAGATATATCTGTAAATGAACAATGCTTCAGTCAGAAAGAGCAAATAAAATAATTTCAATAACTAATTTTCTAATAAAAATGAACAATTACAATAACGTAATAAAAGATATTTTTTCGTGAGCTGAAATAAGTGACTGATTATTATCAATATTTTTAGATCGATCGAGGAACGCTGACAACAAGCTGAAAATGCAACTGAGTATGATAATTTATAAGATGTTGACCTCGTTACAGAAAATCTACATGTTGAATTACATATATTTTCGTCCAAGCTTTTTTCTAGTCAAGTTTTACCGGTCGAAGGTTCATCGTTGTGAGGTTCAAAAACGCCAATGTTTCATGCAGTTACTCGCCATTGATTATTTCCATGTATGTTGCTCGGCTCGTCATTTATTTCTCTAAACTACTGTGCATGCTTCAGATATTACAACTCATTGAAAACGTCTGTCCAGTCCTGAAAGAAGTAAGTAATATTATTATATTCTAAGTGTGCTGAGTGATTTCTGTGAAAACGCACATTTTTCTTCTTGCTTGATTTTTTAGAGCTGGTTGCGACATCTTGGTGATTTCTATAGTTAAATTCCCGCCTGGATTCAGACTAATGTTTTCTGATTACAGTTTTTCCCCATAATATTTTCTTACTTTTAATATTATCACCTTTTCTGGTATTTTTTATCGCTATTTGCATACACAATGTATTTTAGGGGCATGTGAATTTATTTATATTTTTATTTAATGTTATCCAGTTCCAGTCAGCTTCTTTATCGTTTTTTTCTTTTCATTATTCATCTCTCTCTGTAGCTCGAAGAAAGGAGAACCACAAACTATTAGCGAACCTTCTACGAACAGCACGGTGAATGAAGAACGAGACCAAAACGTATCATCAACATCTCCGACGAAAATAAAAATTTTGTATGATGCTGGATGGCAAAAAAAGGATCTGGGCGGTCATACAATACTAGCACACGTATTATATCATTATCGCGAATTTTTTAATTAAAATGTATGTTTCTCATACATGATATTTACATAGATAGCGATCGGAGTCAAAAGTGGTGCAGTTTGCAGTTATGATACTCGTAACAAACGATGCGTTCTGTGTGAAAGAGGACATCCACCGAAGGACCACGATTGCAGAGTCAATCATACGAGAAATTTGAAATCAATGGAGCAGAAAATGGCTGTGGAGATTGTCACAAAAAATCCAATGTTACAAGAAGAGAATATCCAAATTGGTACAATCATCGGAGATGACGATTCTTCCACAATCGCCAACGTACGTCGTGAAGTTCATCATGCAGTCGAAAAGGAATCGAACAAAAATCATGCGACATGTATCCTCAGCAAAGACATGTGGGCTCTAAAAATTCTGAGCAAAATCATAGAATACATGAAATATTGCTTCCGTTGTATCTTGCTCAAAAACAAAGGGAATGTCGAGAACGTTCGAGCTGAGCTCCTCAGTATCGTTCCGCAAGCATTCGATGATCACAAAAATTGTGGCACATGGTGCAAATACAAGGAAGATCCCGCCAACTATAAGCATCGATTACTGCCTGGAGGAAAAGGCCTCTCCGATTCTAATATGAAAGCCTCCCTAACTGCAATTATTACTAAATTTGCTGCTCATGCTGAAAAACTTGCACCGTGTGGGTCAATTCAGGCAAATGAAGCTTTTCACATCATTGTAGCAAGCAAAGCTCCGAAATTTCGATATTATGGGGGATCGGAATATAACAATTTCCGCGTTGCGGCGACGGTCTGCCAAAAAAAAACTATGGCACCGCCTATGTTATGAATATCCACGAGAAACTGAATATCTCTCCCGGAAAAAACACAGCAGCCTTTCGAGAGAAGAAGGATGAAATTAGAAAAGCACAGCGACAATTCGCATAATCTACCAAAGCAAAAAAAAGGCGACGAACTCTATTCCAAAACCAACGAGCAAGGAACATCACTGCCAAAAGTAGAGAGAGCATCACGTATCCATCTGGATGCGGGTTTAACGCGATCGCAGACGTTGAGACCCCAATCACAGCCCAGGACGAAGGCGTGCCTGGAGATAGCCGTCTCGTCTATTTTGATCTCGAAACAACTGGTTTCAACAGCACTTCAGAAATCATCCAAATATCAGCGAAACATAGTCCAGAGGAATTCAACGCGTATATGGCTCACGAGATTTCACGATCGGCGTCTATTGTTACTGGTAAAGTTTGTTCATGAATTATATTTATCATGATCGAAACGCGCGCCCGTCACTCAGAAATTCATTCGTGCCTATTTTTTAGGATTAACAGTCGAAAATGGGGAACTGAACTTGCACGGTCAACAAGTGGTGACAAAACCCCGCAAAATTGCGATAATGGAGTTTTTGGAATTCCTCAAACAAGGTCCAACGATTCTCGTGGGTCACAACGTTTCTTTCAATGCCAAATCGTCAATATTCATCCAATCAAAAATATCCTACATCATGGTAGAGTAAATATATTCAAGAGTACTCAGTTCAAATTTCAAGTCAATCGGATAATTGCTCTTTGAGTTACAATGGCAGCAAATTTCAAAAATGTCATTTCGAGAAAAACGCGTTTAAAGATTTAACGATCGATTTTATACCTACGAGCGGTTGCTCTTTAGAAGGTTGCCATTCGGGAAGTATTAGAGATACGGCCTTGAAATTTTTACAGGATATTCTTGAAAGTATAAACTGTCGAAAAAGGCAAAAAAATTGATCTTTTGAAAGTGTCACCCTGGTATAGCCCCTTAAACTGACCAACTTTGAATGCCTATATTTCCGTAATTAGGTGGTAAAAATTCGTGAAATAATTCCTGATCACGTATAATTCGGTATAGAATAACATAGTTTCCTGCCAATTAAGAATCTTTGTTTTCGCTGATGCAATAGCTACCTTAAACAAATGGAATTTGTTTAAACAAATAGGCAAGATATCTCGAACATGAAATTTATAAGTTAATTTCACAAAAAAGCTGACTTATCTACCGTAAATAGAAAAAAAGTTGAAAATAAATAATAATTGATTGTTTAAACATCAGGAAGAAATTTTTTAATGAATAATGTCACTCTAAGATAATAAACTGCCACTTCGAACTCAGAAAACAGAATTCAGACGAATTTTCGAGAAAACTAATATTTAAACATTCCACTAGACTTATAGTAATTATTTCTATGAGAAAAAAGAGAATGAAATGATGAGAAGGGTCAATTTTCTGAGGAATATACATTTTTCTAATTAAGGGCACTGTGGGGGTGGATTGGTTTTTAAGTTTTCCCAAACTCCGAACAATTATTCGAAAAATACCAAAAAATGTCGTTTCCCCATGCATTTTCCCATGGAAATTTGAGGCCTCGACAGGCACCAATAAAAATCAAAATTTCGTGAAAAAAAAAAACGTGTCCACTTAATTTGGATTTCGAAACGATTTGGGGGGATCGTTGCTTTCTATCGTCACCAACATTTTTGCAATGCATATTTTAACCACCCTAGTGTTCGCGTTAATTCAAGAAAAAAAATTCCACGAGATAAAAAAATAACACGAGATACATTAATAAAATTGAACTTTCGGTTTGTACTTATTTCAAACAATTACAAAATTAAATAAAAATTACCGCATATTACAATTGATATGACTTAACATAGACTTAAATCCGGCGGCACTTGTCATATGCGGTTAAATGAATTTCATCTTTGTTGATGTTATAAAGTCGTATTCTCAGTGTATGTCACGGAAATGACCTTTCTAGTTGAACCCTTCTAGTTTGGCACGACCGCATGAAACATGTAGAAGTGTTTCATGAATGTCATCCAAAAAAGGGATGTATGTGTGGACATACATGAGTATGCGTTTACTTTTTAAAAACGTTATTTTTTGGAGTACGTACAACTTTTCAAATACATTTTCAAAAAGTTAGTATAATTTTTCGAAAATCCAATTATCACCATTCGATTCCTGAGACTTTGCAATTTAAAAAAACACTATTAGAAAATTAAAATGAATCAATTTAACCCTAAATTATTGTCAGTTGAAATTTAATAATCTCAAGAAGCACCCCGTGTATCATATGGGATTTTATAATTGATTCAGTATTGGGCTGTTATTAAGTACCAGTGGTTGTGAATGGCAGAATAATGGTAACCATTATTAGTCCAGCAATGGAAATATACCGGATCATAATACCGGCCCAACAGTAATGACCGATAATTGGCTAATATACTATTAAGGGGTTATGCTTACCATTTACGCACCAATATAAATACTTCTTAGTAAATAAAAGAATACTTTAACATGCTGCCCGTCATTACTGAGTGTAAACCAATTTATGGTACAAATTGTTTTACAATTCTTTTTCATGATTAAATTTTTTAATGTAAGTTCTATTTTATTTTCTGATTGCTAAACATTTTTACACAAATATTCTTATTAACTACACATTGCTATTATAATTTATAGCGATCATCATGGTTCGAAATTCATACAGAAATGAAAGTCATCAAAAAAAAAAAAAGCTGCAAACAGAAAGTTTTTTTGCACCATGCGCATCTTATAATAGCAACATTATTACACCCGAGTATTTCACAGTGTGCTTGAGAAGATTGACCGAAACCAAAATCAGCAGGATTTTCAAACTCTTCTGGTTTTTTGGTTACGTAATTGTTTTTGAACCATGCATATTTGAAAAGGGTCGTATACCTCGGAGATGACAGTTGATTATGTGTAAGAGATTGTAATTTAATTACATTATTCCTTAAGTGTAAATTGATATCAAAATTCAATAAGAATGCACTATCTGAAAAGTGTCGTAAAAAATTTTTCCATATGCGAAATCCAAATACATCAAGCGGTTGAATTTCTTCCGTTGTATCTTTTGATATTATCATCGGGATAATATTTTTTTTGGTTGTCCTTGCTTTGCGAACAACAACTGGGCAGGAGGTAATACGTTAATTTTCACTTACTATTTATTGACTTTCACTAACGAGAATATTTGAATAGTTTTAAATTATTTTTACTTTTCATTACTCGTGATGAGAAACATTTTATTTTTTGTTTCATTGAAATCGATCGACTCCTTGTAGGTGAAACTGCATTATCACCCCTCGACATGCCGAACTTTGGGGTTGATTTCACCCAACATAGTTGAGTTTCATCAAAATCGGAGGGGGACACTAAAGTGATGTTCCTTGTCAGTCACCACTCGGATCGATGCGGTAAATCGAGTCATAACTAGAGAATTACTTTCCGCCCTAGGGACTTACCTCCCTCCTTACGGAGTGAATGTTATAAAATTTTCCATCTCAAAATTTTTCTATTTGACCCTTTATCATTCATAATTTTTAATTTATTCCATTTTGGCGCAACGGCACTGGTGCCACACGCCGTGCTACGCCCGAATTTCAAGTACATCACTTAACTGCTCGGTTGATTTACTAACGTTGTTAGTACGCTCGCAACAGCCGACTCAGTAGTTTGCAGGGAACTCATACTCGATAAACGTGTTCAAGTATAAGTGAATTGTGAAAATCTAAAATGTATTCCTCTGACGATGATATTTTTTCACTGAGTGATAACGATGACGCATCGATGGACGATACAACTGATGCTGAACTGGAAGAAGAAGCTAGAAAAATTACAGAAGAGTTGTTGCCTGACAAATCAGCGGACAAATACAACAAATGCTACAACGCATCTTTGCAGTGGAGGAAACAGAAGAAAACGAATCCATTCAATGAAAATGTTTTCCTCGTCTATCTCAAATGTTTGTCATCTAGTCTGAAACCATCAATTCTCTGGGCGCTGGGCGCATACGAAGTTGAAAAATTTTATCAAAAAGAAGAACAAAAGATTCGTAAACAAAAAATCAAGTTTTCACACGAGAAGAATTCGACAAATTTTTGACTGAGGCTAACGACAAAGAATACCTTGATGCCAAGGTAAACAAAAATAATGGGGGAAAAAAACATTAATGGTTACTCTAGAACATCGATATACTAAATTTGTCCTTTTGTTTACAGGTAATGCTAGCTAATTCTTGGAATTTTTGGGGGATTACGCACTTGCGAATTTACTAATCTTCTAGAGAATCACATTCACGACACTGGCTCTCGCATCTCTGTTTATGTAGTGCAATCAAAAACATAAGTTAATCGAGACTCTGTTGTTGCCAACCACTACTACTCCATTGTGAAGAGATACGTGAGGCTCAGCCCTGTAGGGTGTGTAACAGACAGATTCTTGTTAAATTATCGAAAGGGCAAGTGTACTCAACAAGTGATTGGAAAAAATAAAATTTTCAAAACACCTCAAAAAATTGCAATTTTTCTGAATTTAAAAGATATTTCAAAGTACACTGGTCATTGCTTTCGCCGTATTTCGGGCACATTCCTATCAGACTCTGGGGCAACTATGACAACAATAATAAAGTAGCTGAGGTGTATCTCGCCAATTCAAAAGCAAAGAAAGTTAAAATTTTCGAGACCCTTGCCAACAAACCAATTGCTTTTACTTCTAACAACGAACAAACACACAACATTTCTAAAGATAGGGGAGAGTGGGGATAGGTGAACCATGGGGATAAGTGAACCACTCGGAATATATTTCAAATCCCTAGAACTTTTTGTCTTACAATAATATGGATTGGTAGTTCTATCAATAACCTAACCTTACACGTATTCTCAAACACGTGCAATGGTTGCTGTTCGTTGCGTGCACGAAAGATATTTTCAGCACATGAAATCGCTAAATTTATGACTGCCTGTTTATTCGGAACAAGTTCCTTGTTCGTTATTCACAGTGCCAATCTTCATAAACTCAATATCAATCGTAAATACATACATAACCTCTTATTTCCACGGAAACGTTTTTAGGTTAAAATATTTTCTATCGTCTTGAGTGCATTTGTAATTTGCACACGACCTGTGGGGATAGATGAACCAGTTTATGATTCCTTTTTTTCTAATTT
Source organism: Calameuta filiformis (assembly GCA_030142265.1). NCBI lineage: Eukaryota > Metazoa > Arthropoda > Insecta > Hymenoptera > Cephidae > Calameuta > Calameuta filiformis. Next base: position 13,944 of record JARQSU010002251.1, read on the forward strand.
CTTTCACCAGGCTCTCAACGGAACGGAAAATATGAAAGCAGCGTTGTGTTCTCATTTTCAAAAAAAGGTACAGCATTCGTCAAGCAGCTAAAATTCACAGTATACCTCACGTTTCGTCGGTATGTCACGAAAATAAAAAAGGGACAGGAAACAAAGTTACACGCAGATTGTCAACCAAAACGCATTTGTTCTGAACTGCAAGAAATAGAGTTGTGTGATTATCTTATTCGTTGCTCGCAGATGGGTTTCGGAATAAATAGCTTAGAATGCCGAAAATTTGTCATGAATTGCAGCCAGTAGACAAAACTTATTATCCACTGTTGAAGTACAGGGTTAACGGGTGTTGGTAACGTAGAAAACGAATGTGCCATGCGCAAGTATATCATAACCTATTCTAGCGCTGTGATCCGGCAGTTTAGTATTACTGCAGCCTTTGTCTTGAGTAGTCCGTAGTGGGAACGTGGTGAATAAAGAAAAAGTATTCTTAGAATAAAGAAACGGTTTTTCGTTATTATTATAAATTAATCCTGACTCCTCTCCGCAGTAGAAGCGTGCTACAATATTCACCATTTAAATCAGCGTACAATAAATCTCTAGATTCAATGATAAAGATTTTGAAACAGCCACTTACAATTTATGAGATTGCAGAATGCGTGCGTTCAGCTCATGATGCTGCTATAACTCCAGCAAACATAAAATCTGAATTCGCAAAAACTGGAATTTTCCCTTTTCATTCGCACAGATTTTCAGCGAAAGACTTTCTTGGCAATGAATTCACTAACAGAAATATTAACAAAGAACAGAACGTTCAAAATTATTCTGAAGCAAACACAGTCCAGGGAAATGCAAATGAAAACGGAAAAAACGATCACTCCTCTCATGAACCATCACCTAAACCAGCATATGATCTCTTTTGATGATCTGATGACTGACCTTGATAATGTTCGGCTCGTCAATCGGATTCGCGGGTTTCCGCCAGGAAAATCACCACAAAATTTACGAGGATTTCCAAGTAGCGAATCCTCGAAAGACCTCAACCCAAACAAGGAGACGAGGAAGAAGCATTATTGCGACTGACAGCCCGGAAAGAAAACTGATCTAAGACAAGCAAATGAACAAAAATATCCCACAAAAACGTGTGTAATGTGTAAAACTTATATACTAAATTAAATAAATAATGTAAAAGAGCTATATGAAAAAACAGATATTGTATATAAGTTGTGACGTGATTCTTCGACTCACGGTCACAAGGCGACTCCAGCTGATCCTGGCGCCACCCTGATCAGGAACTATGCTCTTGGATTGGTTAGCGCAGATATGCTACGGCTCTCGGACGATTTCGTTAAGGATTAGTGGAGGTCGAGGTGCTCGAATCGGCCGTGGGGAGATAGTCTCGACGTACCGAGTTGCCCGGCAGATGAGAGTACCCGACGGAGACGTCTCCACGGACCGG
>JARQSU010002252.1:0-14450 GCA_030142265.1 Calameuta filiformis
TCGACACAGGCCGAAAGCCTTAGCTTCGTGCAGCAACTTCATGCCGAACTCACGATTCGCAATTGTTTTGAGGTAAGTGTTCAGTCAGACGCAAACACACTTTGTATGTATAGTTTACACATCTGCTAATCAATTCCACATTTTCTAAGGAGTTCATCTACAAATAGTAAGATAGATATATATACATATGTTGTGATATTGCCTTTCATCCTCGTAAGTTTTGTAACGCATTTCCTGCCTACGTTCTTTCACTGACCCCAACGCTGCACTTCGCGGATTCCTTGGGCGCCAAGTGCATTCTTGCACCAGCCCGATACGTCGAGCCTTTAAATTTCTAATCCGCGACACGTCAACACCGGGAATCCTCTCGACCGGTGCTTCCCGCTAGCTCCTAATCAAACATGGTAGAGGGGAACGTGAGGGTGGCGAGTATGTACAGTAATCAGCCAGCTTCTTCCGAATAATTAACAGGGTGGGATTTAATTCCAACAATGACAATTTATTACATCTAGGCAAACGAGTACAATCGGGTGATATATCCGAGCGCGGTTCTATACAATTCTAACAAATAATGCGGTCGCGGAGGTCGTCTCTGTTGATCACAGGCGATTCGAATCTGTTATCGCGAGGGCTCGTAGTGGGGGCCGCGGCCTCCCACTTCCCGTGCCGTTCTGCATAAGCGGGTGCATTTCATCCCCGGCGGGTGCATTTCATCCCCGGCCGGTGCGCGGCTCTGCCCCGGGATGGTAGTCTGATTGCACTTACCAATTCTCCCGGAGCACTCTGTCTCACTGTGTCTCGAAAAATTCAAAATATGAAAAAATCAAAACTTCTCGATGGATTCGGCCGAAATGCAATACCAATCAACCTTGGATACAAATCTCTTCATCAGGAACTATTCAGACGAATATCACAACATTTGGGATCGCTAGAGATATCATGCCCTTTTTTTGGAAACTTGAAAACTACATAAAATCCGAATCGCAACTTGAATAATAACGAAATTTATAGTCAATGAAGGTATTATAAAGCTGCACATGCCTGCAAAATTCGGGGGCTCTAGCTAACACCGTTCTCAAGTTATAAACGTTTGAATTTTGAAAGACCATCATACGCGCGCTCGCGCGCGCACACACGCTCGCACGCGCACACGCACACATACACACCTGGGCATTTTCTCCAAATGTGTTTTTCGGATACCTTGGCACATTCTAAACATGGTGACATGAAAATCTCAACAACAAAAATTTCCCATTGTCACATAGCCACCTCTATGAGAAAGCAAAATGTTCCACACACCAAAAACACAAACTCGTGATAGCGCACGCGGAAACCTCTCGGGCCTCCCGCTACACGGGTCCTAACGAACTGGCCCCTTTCAGCCCCCCTTAGTCCGAGAATTCCCGAAAGAGCTTGGTGGGGCATCTTCTTCTCGTATGCTGTTGCCCAGACTATCTAGCGTTAATATCCCACCAAGCTCCCAAGTGCGACTAAGGAACCTATTTCTGTCTTACACCCACTCATGCTGTGCGAAAAAAGACGCACCGTAGGACGCTTTCGCGTCTCTCTCGCACCGTAGCACTCGCTGCGTTGCACGCACAGGCCGAGATAGGTGAGCAGGCACCACCCAGTCTCCTCCCTCATTTTACCTCACGGCGTCCACAAGTTGGACGCCATTAATGACGCTTGGTTGCACACTACCTCTCTTTCTCACACTAACGCTGTGTGACGAGGATGGGTAATCAAAAAGTCTATCTCATTCCCACTGGTGAGAGTCGCGCAGCTTCTTCTCGCTCCTTATCGGGTACTAGCTGTCCTCGTCTTACAGCGTTAGTCTGAAAGAGAGAGAAAAAGAGCATAAGTCCGGACACGAGCAGTCCCCCACCAAACTGCCTATTGTGAGTCGCATCGAGACGGCCGCATTGCCGTCTTGGTTACACCCGTGCTGTGCAACAAAGACGCACCGAGCGACGCTCTGGCGTCTCGCTCGCATCGTAGTGCCTTCTGCATTGGACGCACAGGTCAAGATACGTGAGTAGACACCGCCCAATCTCCTCTCTTACCTCACCGCACTGCGTCCACAAGCTGGGCACCATTAATGACGCTCAATGTACACTGTCCAGTTATATTAAAATTTTTGTTACTTGATAAATATGATTGAAATTTGTATGAGACGGAGTCTTTATCGAAGCTATAATCATATTTTACTCTCGACAATTTTTAGATGATTAAAAATTTGAATAATAAAAAAAGAAAAATAAGGAATAATTGCGGCAACGCGATTCAGTATCGCGTATCCAGTAGAGTAGACTCAAAATTCGTGGGAAAAGTAACATAACCTCACATAATTCTTATGTGATGAAATATCATGATCGATTTTTTATTTATAAAAATTATAAATCATGAATCCCGAGGAAAGTGAAGTGACAAATGCGGCAAAGAGGAAATTGGAAGAGACAAGTAGTGATAATAATGCTAAAAATAATAGGAAGAAAAAGCGTTTTATGTGGAATAATAAATGTGTGACAGAAACTGTGTACAATCTGCGACTGAAACAACAACAAAACTTTAGGAAACGAAAGAAATTTCAAAACATGAAAACATTTACGGCACCAGATGGCAAAACAATGTATGATATTAATACACGAATCGCATTAGGCAAGTTTGAAAAAATTTGTTTTTGTCAAGAAGTGAATGAAATCAATTTCTATAAATTGAAAATTTTATATTATTTCAGGACTTATCGATGCTGGTATGGGTTGGACACGTCTTAATAAATTATTAGGGGTTTTGGATATGCCACCTTTCAATAATCACTTGCTCAAGACGCATGAAGAGCTGGTTGGAGAAGCTGTGACACAGGTTTCCGAAAGGAGTTGCAAAACTGCTGCCGTGGTAGAAAGGGTTAAAGACGTTTGACTCTTGAAAAATTCCTATCCATAAAAAAATCCTTGGAGGTTTTTTGGTGCTTCGGTGCATTTGTAGGTTCTTTGTAGGTGCTTCGCTTTATCATTTATCGCTTTCCGCTTTTTATTGTAGTTCATCCATTCATAATTTCATTAATTAATGCATGAAAATACAATTCAAACATTTAATTTAATTTACAGTAGAACCTCGATTATCCGAACCTCGATTATCCGAACCCTCAATTATCTGAACGATGACTTAGTTCATCCGAACGCTCAATTATCCGAACGTTAGCGCGAAAGTTGCTCGCTGCTACCGCCGTGGACAACAATGTATCTGCGAGAACCGTGCGTATTCACCGTTTGTCAACTAAAAATTGACGATTTTATAAAAAAGATGTAAAAACAAGCAATCGACGTTTTTCAAGTGTTTAAAATACATATATATTTATATATTTAAACGTTAATATATGTCGAATTTTAATATATGTATATCTACTGTTTTTATGTAAAAAGGTGTTGATTATGATGCCGTCCCCAAAAAAATCACGTTTCAATTATCCGAACTAGTCTCGATTCCAATTGGTTCGGATAATCGAGGTTCTACTGTAAAGTATAATGATTAGTTGAAGAGTAGTGCTGGGCTTAGTTATGATGCAAAATAAAATAAAGAAAAAAATTGTTCCACCCAGCCATTCACCCTTGTCGAATTGTACATAATTATAACCGTGTTTATTTTTTTTTTAATTTTTAAATAAATGGCTTTATTGGTTAGACTCAAGCCTGATTAAATGAAGTCATTTTTTTACAATTTGAAATGAGTAATTTAATAATCAATTTTACATAATTTAAATTTAATTTATTACTGCCTCGAGGTGAGGCTATGTATGGAGTAATAAAATTAATTTGATTGAAATATGAATTATTTCAAAGCCCCGAATCCCATGACCCAACATATAACCTTGATTCCTAAAAATGTTTTCATTCACTTCTCCCTTTCATAACTCTTGTTTGATCATTTTTCATTAACAGGCCAGAAGGAACACCGAAGAATTTTCTGTTGCCTAACTTTACAGAGGATCAGGTAAAAGTAATATTGTCTGCTATTGAGTCTGGCGCCCGTGACTTACCTGAAGATTTCGTTATTCCTGATATAACTGATGAACAAGAAAAACAAATATTATCTGGTGATCTAACTGCTATTCCCTGGAGTTGGACTGTTCGTGTTATGGCATCATACGATATGGAGTGGTCTACTCGAGGAACAGGAAGAAATTATGACAGCTTCAGCGGCTACGGAGCTCTCATTGGCGTTCAATGTGGCCAGGTACTCGATTATGACACTAAAAATCGAAAGTGCAAGCAATGTGATGGGGGGCATTCCTGCAGCGACAATAAATGTAAAATAAACTCTGCAGGGAGTGCAAAGAGCATGGAGCCAGTTCTCGCAGCAGACTTAGTTGCTCACAGCACCATTCTCAAGGAAGCCAAGATTGAAATCGGAGTTCTCGTTGGGGACGATGACAGCTCAACCATCTCTGCAGGGCGCCAAGAATCCCATCATCAAATCATCAAATTTTCAGACACTAATCACGGTTCAAAGAATGTTAAAAAAGTTTTATAGTCTATGAGTAAAAATCATCCTGAACTGAAGAAAAATGCCATCATTCGCCTGCACAGATGCTCAGAATAAGAATGATAAAGATGCCATGAAGGAGACGATAAAGCAAATAGTACATCATTCTTTCAACAACCATGAGCACTGTGGAGACTGGTGCAATTTCGAGAGAGACAAAGACAACTACAACCATTCAATGATACCTGGAGGTTTGAAGAATTTGGCTTTGTATGAAGATTTGTCCAAATTCTTCAACAAATTAACAGAAAATGTTGATAAATTCGTCACTGCAAGCTCGAGTCAGCCTAATGAGAACTTGAATGCCATGATTGTTAGCAAAGCTCCCAAATCGCGATTCTATGGCTTGACAGCTTCGCTTCATCATCGTGTTGCCCTTGCTATTGCGATAAAAATCTTGGGAACCGATGCTTAATTGAAATATTACTGGAATTAAATTTGACACCTAATCCTCATATGAATGCGTATGTTGATGGACGAGAAAGACTCGCGCGAAATCGTAAACAAAAAGTAGTAACAGTTGCGTTCAAAGCTCGACGAAATTTTTCGAAAAAATATATCGTACGATTTTGAGGAAAAAAAAAAGAAAAGGTAGAAGGTTCAACATACGAATCCGGTATGGGTTTATTGAATCAATCAGCTACTAGCGATACGATCGAGCCATTACAAGAGCACCAGGATAATAACAATGAAATTTCAATGATTAATGGGACTCCAAAAATTATTCTTTTTGATCTCGAAACAACAGGGTTTGGAAGTACTGCTGGAATATTGCAAATCGCTGCAGGGTGCAGCGGTTCATATCTTAATAAATATGTGACTCCCTCAACGGTGATTACTCCTAAAGCCAATGAGGTTCACGGTCTTACAAGCAATTGTGGTGAATTATTTTATCATGGCAAGAGAGTGGAAACGCAACCACTGAATTGTGTGATGCGCAAATTCCATAATTTTCTTGGCTCTTTAGGTAAGCCGTGTTTACTAGTTGTATATAATTGTAATTTTGATGAGCCTCACCTCATTAGAGCAATGGCTGAGACAGGTACGATATCTACATTTCAGAAAATTGTAATTGGTTTCAGCGACACGCTTCCGATTTTTCGCAGTTTATTGAACAGGCATACCAAAACAAGTCAAATCGATTTAGTCAAAGAATGTCTGACTGATGGGTCGACAGATGAAGCACACAACGCAACTGAGGATGTACAAATATTGGAGAAGCTAGTCGAATATTTTAAGATAAGTGATACTACTGTGACGTGCAGGGCGTTATTTACACGTTTAGCAAGCTAATTTCCCGCGCTAAGCGTGAGAGTTTATATTTATTTTTGTTCTGGGTAAACTCTTGCTCGCTGTCCTATACAGGCCCGGTCCTTCCGATTGTAGTTGGAATGGGGAATTGGTGTATGGTCTATATAAATCAAAAGATGCAATGTTCCCTTTGAACCGATTCGAATATATTGTTACACCCAATTTGCTTAAAGAATAATGGTTAATTATGCTATGAAAATTCCGGATGGTCTTACAAGCTAATTTGACAAAGGAGGTCTCGCTATGCCGCGTGCACTCTCACTCTTGCGTACTCACTCTCATGCGTTCTTTCGGCGCGTAACAGTAGACGCCCACGTTGCCTGGTTGTTTGCATTCGTCGTTTCACATCTCGAGCTCTTTTGATTTGTAATCACTTAAAACTACACGACAATATTGTTCGTGGCAGAATCAAAATACTAACATCCAAACTCACTTTGACTGATACGCTACGCGTGCAACTCTTGGGCTCGATACGCCTTATCGACTTACATACGGCGATAGTTAACAGTACGCGGAACTCCCGTGAGAATAATAGCCGCCGCGCGATGCAATTTTTGAGGAGCTACTCCAGCCCGAACTATGCGCTCTGGTGTGTATCTGGAGACTGAATTTTGCTCTCGCTGATCCGTTCCACTTTCCGCAAAAGTAGATGGACAGACGGCTTTACCCGCTCGCCTGAATTCTAAAATTTTTAGTTCACACGTTTAGACACGTTCTTGGCATGATAAGACCGGAAGCTGGCTTCCTCACATAAAGCTGCAGTCGGCATTTTCGGACTCGCGTGATCTCTTTGCCGTATTCCCGTATTTGCGTATGAGTGTGAGAGCCGGAGTCCAGAAAGGCACGGCACGTGACACTACTTTTATTGATAAAAAACATAGCATCCAAGCATTTTTGCTCGAAAAAGACAAAAAAAAACGTAATGCGATGCTGACAGCAACAACATTAGACCCACTGAACAACGTGATTTCAAAACAAATATGTGATAAATTGATAGAGGCTTCTATTACATATGATAAGTTCATTGAGGTATTCATTGATGAAGGCGAACCAGGTGTTATTGCGCTTTTTTCAAAATCAGTCAACGGCAAACCTAACGTGACCAAAGATTTGAGAACTATAAATAATATAATTTATTTTTTAAAGAGTATTATTAATGTGATAAATGTAGAGAATACAGAAAATATAGTGTGACATTACACAGTATATATTTTATTTTTCATTATGGGCGCGATCGCAGTGTTTTTGTTTTTCATTATATAACTCCCGATGATGGAATCAGCCAAGTGCGACTGAGCCAAAGGCATTCTGAGGGAAAACAAACCCAAGACCAAAACATTACGAGTCTCTTTAAACTTTACGCGGGAAGCTATTTTAAATCATCCGTCGTAGATAGTACAGGCGAGTCTCATAGATGGAGCATCGCAAAAATACAAAAAATTGGAATTCGGCATTAACGTACTTTCCGCGAGTAGAAAAGCCGAGCGGAACGGCGATAAGATATCATTCGATTACTACACCTCCTACGGTGAATCTCGAGACAGAAAAGTTCAGGATCTTAAAGGAATAAAGTAAAAGAGTACTAATCCTCCCTGATTAGTCTGGACGGGTTCGTTGGAGTCATAGCGCCTCCAAACGATACCTACCAGCTAAAACAGGGACGAAAGGAATAGAAAGGGTTACCTTGCCTCTCTAGTCTCCTAGACCATCCTACCTACAGGTATCTTGTCAGCGGGTGGATAGCACCACCATTAGCTGTACACGGCCTCCAGATCCTAAGAACCACTGAATTGAGGGACATCACTGGCGGACAACATAGCGTTGCCACGCCATACTGAATCCCTTCCTAAAAGTGGGATTCGTGACCAATATCGCATTGGGAGCCATATCTCCTCCAAATAGCAGGTGACTACAAAGACATTAGCGGATAGCATTGTGCTAGCTTAGCTGTATGCCACACAGGAACCATAACAAACACTCATCTGAACGATCCTTGGCAAACCACATGGCGCGGCAAGCCAACAAATCCATGATCCACTCTTCCAAGAGAGAGACGAGGATAAAGTCAAAATTTGAAATTAAAACGAACGCTCTCGGACTTGACTTAGGGTAGCGTAAATGACTATGTGTAACAAAATACACGGTTTCTTTTAATAAAAAAAAAGAGAATATAAAAATAAAACTGACTGGTTGAATCACCTACCATAAACTTCAATTCGTCCGCCCAGAGCACGAGCTCTCTAAAGAAAAATCGTACATCCTACATGTGGTAAAACATAAGGATTCACCACCGTGTACTAAAGGTGACACGAGTGCGCGGCGTAGGGCAAAAGGGAAAACGTTACAATAGATATTTGATAATACCTATTCGATTTTATTTCTTATTTTATTTTATTTAATACCTATTCGATTTTACTTTTTTTTATATATTATTAAATAGAAATAAAAGAAGAATCTATGAAAAAAACGGAAATAAGTATTTACTATGTACTCTAATGAATATTTGGTTCTATAGTGGTACGTATGCTCTTTTAAATTTGTCGCGGGTATGCATGAGTAGCGCTCACTCCCATGTATTCCGCCCCTCCCTTCAGGCTTGAAAGTCCGGCGTTGCCGTGTCTGTCAGGCACTTACTCACTCGGAGTAAATTTTGACGCGATTTTCTATCTTTACGTTGAAATATTTATTGATCGACGCAGAATACTTCAATGGTACGAAAAGAACTATCACGAGTTGATTGCGATCACGCCTAACTCTCTCTATTTACGTTGTAGTTAAGCGGTTAAAATCTCGCAACTTTACGATTTTTTTACTCCGTTCATAAGCCCCGAATCGGCTTGAAATTTCACAGAGACATGGCTCGAATAGTTGACTATCTACTGTATTAATTTCAATTTTTTCTCATTACTCGTGATTTTTTTGTAAACAACCTTAAGGGGTTAGGCCACTAGAATTTTCGAAAAATCAATTTTTTTTTTTTTTTTTCTTTTAAATCGCCCCTTAAGACCTCAAAAATGATGTCCCAAAAGATTATGGTCGGGAAAATTTTCTAAATACTCGGTTTTCGAATTTCAGTATAAGGCCGCCTGGACCCATTTTTATCGATACTTGTGAAACTGTGAAATTTCATTTTTTTCTCCCGTGTAATTATTAATTTATTTTTAAAATGAGTGATACAGTGGTGTACAGTGGGAAGAAACGAGGAAAAACGGCATCTGGCGACAGCAAGAGACCAAAAGCATCTCGAAGAAGACCATTGAATCGCCACGTATTACAAAATTATTCATGATTTTCTGCTACTCAAAACTTCAAAAGCGTATATCTCAAAACTCCATTTTTTAAGTTGGCCGGAAACATAACTCAGACAATTTTCAACCGATTCACTTGAAATTTTGACTATATTTTGAAAAATACATTGTCTATGAAAGTACGTAGGATTTTTTTTATACAGTGCATAGTTCATTTGTTATTAACAATTATCTGATGATTTTTTAGGCCAACTTTTCACTTTCCACTTTGGAAGTGCGCCATTTAGCCAAAAATTAATATATCGAAAAAAACCTACGTACTTCTATAGCAGTTATTATATACAACAACAACAAAAATTGGCTTCTTATAATTAAAAAATTACAGGAGCTGTTTGTACGGCCGTGGACCTTGAAAAAACGGAGACATCATCACAAAAATGCTGTACAGCCGTCATTTTGAAATTAATCGCTTCAAAAAAATTATTGTATACAGTCACTAATCTCGATTTATTTTGTACTACATCTGAAAAAAAAAATCCTAAAAAAGCCTATTTTTTCGGTCTCTAGAGTGGCCTAACCCCTTAAACATTATTCATTTAATGAATAATGAGGTCAAGAAAAACATTGCATTAATCTTCTAATTAATAATAGCTATGTCAGGCCATTAAGCATTACATTAGTACTGGAAAATTAAAAAACATATCATTTTGTATTACGTTATTAATGGTTAATTGGAAAAGCGTTACATTAAACATTACTAAATTAATACGTAATGTGGAAAACATTACTATAATTATGAAAAGTTAATGTTACTTTAACGTTAAAGCATTATATTACCTATTACTATATTAATGAAAAATTAAAGTAATGAATAATGCAAAATAACTTCGATATTCCATTAATATAGTAATAATAATGTAAAATATAAAAATGAAGCATTACTTCGAGTAATGAATTACTTTCGGGTGATGCATTATTGGAATAAAAATATTTTATTCATTTCTATAGCAATGCCAATGAAATTTTTCTTTGACCTATAGATGTGGAAAATGTAGGTTAACGCAAAGGGTTAAGGGAATAAAGTGGATGAAATGCGATGATCGAGTGGATGGATGGATAGAATGGTAGAATAGGGTCCTTAATTGGAGATAATTATTTTCAATCAATGATTTTCGGTAAAAGAAATAGACACCCGCTCCTACTGTTAAAATACGGAATATTTTACTTATGGAATTATATAATATATTTTATTTATGGAATAAAAATATAAGTACCTACATTTAAAAACACATGCAAATTTCATGTGAATTTAAGCGTTACTATTTCGAAAACATAAAGCTCACAACCGCTATCTTCGTCTTCATTGACTTTCCTTTTCGAAACACATATTTTAGAGAGACATTGAGACAGCAACACCACAAAGTAAATAAACAGACCACACACAATTCCAATTTTTCTAATATTTGCTTTATTTCGTTTATGTGAAACCCAGCGTTGAGAATATTCGCCTCTGAAGTATTATGAACTTCATGCTTCATGATAAAATAATCGAAGTATTACTATAGTAATGGGTAATGGAACACTTTTACGTTATTCATTACTTCGTTAACGGATAAAGTAATGTTTTTCGGATTACCTATTACATTAGTAATCGATAATGGAAGTATTTCGCATCACCCATTACTGTAGTAATGGATAATAGAACACTTTTGCATTACCCATTACTTCAGTAATGGATAATGTAATGTTTTTCGTATTATCCATTATTAATGTAACGCATAATGGTTGTGTTTTACATTTCTCATTATCAATGTAATGTTTAATGTTTTTTTATCATCCAATTGTAATTATTTCTGTAATGGATAATGCATTATTTTCACATTATAATTTCGGCAACCCTGGTCCAAAGAACCTTTTGCCAATCAGATTCCATCCATTCTGCATGTTCTTGAGCCCATTTTTGCTTTATTTTGAGGTCTAAGATTAAGGTTTTCTTACTGCTACACATCCTCATAAGCCATTTGCTAAAAGACGTGCCCGGATACTTATGCATGAGAGTATACGTACACTGAGTGGCATTAATTCAACGATTTTGGAGCAGCACGCTATATCGTTCGGAACAAAAATTATTGGTCTAAACTTTACATTCATGCACGATAATGTTCCTAACCACACGTCGAGACTTTGCACGTCATATTTAAAGCGCCTAGAAGATGCAGGCAACATCAAAATAATGCAATGGCCTCCACAATCGCCTGATCTTAATCCAATCGAGAAATTATGGGATGAACTCGATAGAAAGTTAGAAATTCATTGCCCAACATCTCAGAATGATCTATGGAATAAATTAAAATTAGCTTGGCATGAAATCAGGGAAGAAACGCTCCTGAAATTGGTCGCCAGATTGCCTAAGCTGACACAAGCGGTTATCAAAAAATCGGGGCGGTTATATTAAATCTGATGTTTTTATTTATTGACAAGTATTTTGGCCGTTCTTTTTTTCTTAAATGTAACAGGTACGATTCTTGTAAGTTCTCAAGAATAAATTACTAATTTATGCGGTGTTCCGCTCGGTAGTTTCTTGTATCTAGGTGTCGGACGCGGAAGTACAGAGAGTCCAGGTGTTCCGGTTCGTAGTTTCCTGTATCTAGGTGTCTGAAGTGGAATTCCCGGGTGTTCTGGTGTTCCGCTCCATAGTTTCTTGTACCTAGATGCTAGATGTGAAAGTCCAGGGTTTCCAGGTATTCCCGTTCGTAGTTTCCTGTATCTAGATGCCCGAAGTGGAATTCCAGGGTGTTTAGGTCTTTCACTCCATAGTTTCTTGGATCTAAGTGTCGGATGTGGAAGTCCAGGGTGCGATAAATGCTATTAAAGACTTAATATTTCTATACTATTGTGAAAGCAGTCTTATACTAATTGGATGTTCGGTGTGAATAGTAGCTTCACATATAAAGTATATTTGATTGTGTTGTGTATTCGTAAATTTCCAACACCATTCAGAGTACAAATAGGTAAAGAAGGCAAAGCAGTCAGCGCCATCTGTCATGTAAAAAAGTAGATGGACGTGCGAAGACGACGACGACGACGACGACGACGGCGGAACTGAAATAAAATCATCTCGCTCGTCATCTCAATACAACCTGATCCCGTACACTAATCGTATTGAACTTGGTGGTAATCAATTCAGAATCTTTAATTCCCATAATGAATGTATCAATAACTTTTTCTCATATATAGCTGTTCATAAGATATTTGAGTCAAAATGCAAGTACAAGAGATGGTTCGAGTAAAGAGTCTCGGCGGGCCGTACCCTGTACGGCAGGTTGCCTGTACTTGGCGCGAGACTCGACCGAATTTATTGATAACGAACGACCACTGATGTTCGTTACTCGTGATGTCAGCTGTAGATTTATCACGGTACGGTCATCACTTTTTCCTCGAAACTTCTAGCTCTTCGCATACAGTGGTAAAAGAGGCTAGTTTGAGTCGTTCCTGAAGATAAGAGGGATGACGGAGATCAAGGCAAAACATCTAACCAGTCAGTTGAAATCCATGGTAATACTGTGGAGCTTGGGGGAAAATGAGACCCTCCAGAGAGGATGAAGAAAAGCAGGGAGACAGCTCGGATGTGATCCCTATAACGAAGGACACTGAGGTGATGAGCATGATCGATAAGGAGGGAAGTTTTTGTAGGGTGTTAGTATCCGACCCAACGGCCACGCTCCTCCGATCGAATCATGTCTGTCCATATTGCGTGTACTCGAAATTAAGAGGGTGATCCTCCGGTGAGGTCAAGAGTCGTCCTATACGAGATAACTCCACGAAGATGACTGACGAAAGGCTATAAAAATATCTAGGTGGGATGGCCTATAGTAATGATCTACTGGGTTGGCTTGACGCTGCAGGGGAAGCACACAACAACGAACAGCATGCGAGCAACTGGAATATAAATACTGTTATATGTACGATGATATGAACCGGACGTACATAGATACTATGTACGGAATATGAACAGAACGGTAATAACTAAAGAATTAAAATTACATTTCTGAGACAGTGGTACTATAATGGCACAAGGTCTAGTAGCGAAACTTACCAACACTTACCAACACTTTATTACACAGATTCTAATGAACGAGGAGAGCAACCGTTCAGTAATGCTGGCGCCTTATACCAATAGCCATGTTCAGAAAGTGAGATAGAGGAAACTGAAGAAGAGGCAGACGATATAGCCTCAGAAGATACTTTATCTCATACTCAGGTACTGCCAGGTTCATCCAATCTAGGACCAGAAACAAGAGAAGATGGGTTTCAGGATGCAGATATCCGCCCATCAGAAATCGATTTAAGTGAACAGATAGGTGACCCGGAAGAAGTGTGTGCAGTGAAAGCAACACTATGCTCTGCGGAGGCACAATTACAGAGCATCATACCAAATACCTGGCTAAAGGCAACAAGAAAAAGGACTATCAGGGGAATCCTCAGAGATGTAGTCAAGAAAGTTACGCTAAGTAGGAGTGCAAGTACACCAGCACAATACCCTCATTAACCGGAGACATATACAACTCCGGGGAGAGTTGATCCCAATGACAGTATCATAAGTGATGGCAATGATGGAGATGTTGGAAGAGGTATCGAAGAGGTTACTGTGGGTTGGAATCGGTACTTCCTCCACGCACAACCACGGGAAATTAGGATCGACCAGTAAGGGCCAACAACTTATAAACGCAGCCACTCGTTCGGATCCGGCTGTAGGAGGGGTGATTAACCCCTCAAAGACACTATTTACTTATGGCCAACTTACCAATGCCCCACTGTTGGCATCAGCCCTCGAAAGGAATATAGCAGGAGAGACAGTAGACTAGAGGCCTTTAGGTATCAAGGTTATCCGGTACGATGAACTCCGAGAGCGGAGGATGATTCAACCAAGTGGAGTCGAATGAGCTTGGGCTGAACAGGATGTCCCCCAACGAACAATACTAACATTGAACACCTTACACTCGTGCACTTATCGCATACTTTGTCAGGGGCATTGATTCGCAAATCGAATGAGGGACTTTCCACCGGTAGATCTCCCTCGCGCACGTTCTGCACTGCCACGTGCATCGGGCCAGCCGGGAACACTTGTAAGGAAATGAAACCGTCCTTGTTAATTGGACAAGACAACTGGGAGCTGATCGTTTCACGGAAGGTTAAGTACGCTGACCGAAATACTCCGGTCGCCTCTCGTAGAAAACTAGGCTGGGTGTTACACAGATACGCACCATCCTGATGTTGTGAATCCAAAGTAGAATTCACGTGTTCGACTGCCGGATAGGATATTCGGGAGTCAGGTACTTAGGGATTCGT
>JARQSU010002253.1:0-14272 GCA_030142265.1 Calameuta filiformis
ACTTTTGGGACAATAAATGTGATATCGACAAATCTTGAAGGTTTACAATATTATCTTAATAATTTGAACGTTATATGCCATGTTTCCCTCCTACGGGTTGATAATGACTATGATAAAACAATAATCTGAGATTTTAACGTTTCCCACTAATACGTATAACCGTCGTATATAGATTACTATTTTAAGTGTATATGTGGTTACCGGATCTTTATCTGATCATACTGAATCTATATATACCTTTTCCCATATTTTTATGCTGACCCACAAATTCCTGTTAGTTATCAGCTAATCCTAAGAATTTTGATGAATTGACCCTTCTAATACTCGACTTGAGTCTAATTTGAGGATCATTTAATGACTAATATTAACCTCTTACTGCCCCACAACGTGTCTTATGCTTCAAGTCAATATGTCTTGTTTATGTAAATTGAGTGTTCCAGCATCTCACTTGTGCCTATTCTGAACATCAATTTCAGTATTCGAGTAACTTTTATGAGACCCACAAATCAATATCGACCGTAAGTTAATCTGAGTAATCTATGCATTTCGTCTGTTAATCTACCCCACTAGAGCTTAATATGAACATTGAAATGTCTAACAGCTTGATTCCAGGATGAACCTCAAATTTTGGCATTTATCTGACTAACATATCCTTTTATGTCAAATCATGCTACCTTGATTTCCCCTGAATCAGTAATGAATAATAGAATTTGGCTGAGTGTATTACTTTCAACCTCCCAGTCAAGTAAGTTTTATGCCCTGTTTTCGGGTTTCGACGAGCTACGATCCAAGATAATTTTCCTGTCGCGCCCCATTATTTCTTATCTTGTTCTTGTATGAAGATCCTTATAATCGAATCACATTTGTTTGCATCTAATATAGGTAATTCAATGTTATTTATGTATTTAGAACAACCCTATGAAGATAAATTGTCTTGAACTTTAGTACGAAAACAGAGGATTTTGCGTGGACCCACAATACTACTCCCCTTTGTACCTTTTATGTATTTGCAATGTCATTGGTGATTCTACGTGAACCCCTTAACATACATTGACATATAGATCACGACACCTTTGATTTCCAGCAAATCTTTGTGGATTTATACGTGAATCTAATTTTTGAGTGGGGTAAGCGTACCGGTTGCAAGGTTAGGTTAGGTTGTAACCGTTTATGGCTTTTAGGATATGTGAGATCATTCTTTAAAACGATCAGCCACTCACAGATATTATTAACACGATCGACAGTGTCTCTTCTTTAAAGGATTCACCCTCGAGAGTGCCGCCGGTCCACGGTTCGTTATTCAACGGTCGCCAGCTCGTTTCACCGCCCCACGAGCAAGGATAGTATGGTGAGTTCGTCCTATTTCCCGCTACCACTATTCTTATCTCCACAACTGTTCCAGTTGGCACCTCTTTCAGGTTAACCACCCTTTACTTGTTTTCTTATTGTTTCAGATAACTTCGGCAACTTCCACGTATCGCAGCGCACCAGGTAAGTAGGTACTAATTCCTTTAATAACTTTCCCTTTTCTGTTTCAGGTCTCCAGATCAGCCACCGGTCCAGTTGATGCAGGTCAGTATTTAAACAAGCTAACTCCTTTAAGCTTCAGCTATTTTCCTCACCAATCTATCACGATAACGAACTAGTCCCTTATTCTCTTGAATCGCAATTAAATGAAACAATATCTCTTCCTTCCTTAATGTTTCCGACGCAACAGCTCGCCTAATCACCTTCGACGTTGAACTTTATGTTTCAGCTTCCCTGTGGCAGAGCACCTTCACTATCCAACGGTAAAACTTATTTTCTTTAATTAAAATAATTAATTGTATAATTATTTTCAGGTTCACCTCCTTAATCACATAAGTGGGATGAAATAATGACACTTTGTTAAGTTTAAAATTAAACCCAAAGATTGTTTATTTAAATTGTTTATAATAATAAAAACAAAACTTCCAAACACAACTTGTTCTTATAACGTACTATGTTCTTATATGTTACAGTGGCTTCACGGCGAAACAGCCTTTCGGCGCTCTTACTGCGGACTGAACTCAAGATGTCAGCTCGCTCTCGCTTTTATATCCCCGGAGGGAGCTATGTGAACTTGGCACCCGACATTGGAAAATCGAATTTTTTTAGCTCCCGGAGGGGCCCCCTCACGCGCCCCCACTCCTTCTTACAAAACTATGCATTTATGAACATTACATTAATTATCCATGTCACTATCGCTGTAAGAGTGGTCTATTATTTCGATGCGAAGCTCGAATAGTCGTTACAGTTATTGTTATCGTAGATTGTTAAGCGCAAATAAACTATTGAAATATAAGTAAATACACATGTTTACTATGCTTAAACCTAATTATTTATATCCTAGACGGAATACTGAGAAACACCTTATGCGTAACTATTATGGTTTTCATTTCTAGAAAATTATTGTTAATAGCAATTCAGCCTTGACCAAACTATTAGTGAACAACTTATATTGTTGTAATAAACGCTATATGAGCTTAACTTTGACTGTAGTTTACTTATATCCGAAGATAATAACATCCGGGTCAACGGAAAATTCTAACCGCCACTGATCCGGTTCAAACTGGTTCACCTGCTATAACAATTTTTGAACTATTTGTTGCTCACTTGTCAAACCCATCATGAACATGTTATTTTGCCTTTGGGCAATTAATCTGAAATCCTACGCATACTTCCGGCTTCCGATTTCCGTTTATTTTCAGCATCCGCTAGAAAATCTTCTAAACTAATACTCAGAATGGAATGACTTATTGTCAATCCTTAATTATTTATCCTTCTGAGCACGTAGTGAACAATACCGCAATAACCATAACTTTATATAATTGTTCTGAAAAAACTTGTTTAAGATATTAATAATTCGGTAAATTCCTCTTTCCTACCTTTTAATTTTATAGGAGGAACCCCCTGTAAACACGTATTCAATTGTATCTTTTATAAATCTGGATTTCGCAAGCTGACGCTATCTTTTCCTGTTGCTATGCCAAACTGGTTCAAACCGGATATGCGAAAATCCTTGGTTGTTATGCCTCTTACGGACTTTAAACCTTTCTTACTTTAACTCCTTTACCTTTCCGAGTCTCTTATGAGCAATGGATCCATTATTTATTTATTAATTATTGATTTTTTATAGTCCAGTTGAACTTTGACAATATTATATTATACGACACTTTATAGGTCATAAAAGATTTATAAAACTCTATATTTTCCATCATGTCAAATATCTTTACCTTTTTATAAAATCCTATCGACTTCTTTCAGTCTTATTGCTCCTCTAATTCCGACAACTTTTACTATGTTCCAATGTACCTCTATAGTTTAGTGATCCACTTAGTATACTCATGACTCATCTATAGTCTGTATCTTCACCTTCTGAACTTCTAATAAAACTCCGTTAATTCTCAGTTTATACCATTATAACTTCTTAGTGGTGTGTTTTAACCCCCTTTTTAATTATTATGTGAACATAACACACTGCCTGAACTTAACTTCTAATTCACTAATACACCTTGATATTAACAAACTTATTGAAGTATTGTTGATGTCTAGGTGGGTTTCTCTCCCTATTCGACACCAACATGACATCTTGTTTGTTCATACAAAGAGCTTTTCTTCAACTAACAACATATTAAAAATAATAATACAATCGAAATGCCATGCTTATTTTTACTGTTAAACTGCATGACTTACTGTTAAAATGACACTCTTTAAGCGTACAGGCATCTCCCCCTGTTTACTGATAAAACTTAATTGTTTATTGATAACTTATAGTTTTTAGTTAACGTCATGCTCTGTATCATCATAGCTGATTACCCCTGACCAGTCTGCATCCTCTAGCTCCTATAGATAATTCTATATCTTTATTACCATTTTTCCCTCAAATAGGGTTTCGGCTCATGCTTCGACTCTTCATCGTCAAGTTATTTTCACCAACTTGATTATTAACTCCAGTTAGCAGACCTTTTAGCTGGTTTTCTCCTACCAATCAACTGTTTGTACCTTGTGTCGGAGATCGTATGTGAGATGAGTGGTGAGCGAGAGGGATAGCGAGCGTGATCGTAGGTGTAATGAAAATATCGGCGAGCGTTGCTATAGACTCGAGAGTCTATAGCATAAGAATCTCGACGGTCATCTTGGACGGACGTATACTCCCAAATAAACATCTTTACATTTATTAAAATCCCAATCTTATTTATTCCGCGAAACAATTCTCTACAATTCTCAGAAGTGGGATCGGCTCGAGTAATTCGAGTGAGTGATTTTCGGAAAGATCAAGAATTTCGCGAGATTGCCGGCACGTGTGCGGTGTGAGACGCGATAAAATTTGTGGACGGTGAGACTCCATGTTTGCCGGCGTGCTTACCAGAAGTGTGACAAAGAAGGTGAAAGATCAGGCCGAAAAAAAAATTACGCCGAAGAAACTGCCGAGAGAGAAGACAACGGGAGTGAATCGGATAAATTCGAGGATACGCAAGAGATCGAGGACGAGGAAAACAACGACCGAGACATTTTCGACATCGAGCAAATCGACAATTTAAGTACCGGAATGCGACAATTTCGCGATGTGTTTGAGATTTTGCCAAAATTCGATCCGGTTCGAGGTGATTTAAATATTGAGCAATGGCTCGATAAAATCGAGGAGTACAGCGTATTATACGGACGGGACGATGTCGCTATTAAATATTACGCATTGGGAAAACTGGATGATGTTGCGCGGAAGTGGCGTGATTCTTTGCCGCGGGATAATCGCACATGGGCACAATGGACTGAGTTGTTAAAAGTTTCGTTTTCATGTGAAGTTGATGTGATCGCGTTACGATCGGCGGCGCAGAACTACAAACGTCGTAATAATCAGGACATAGTGGAATATTATTACGAGAAATTGTCACGATGTCTCAAAGCTGAGATGAAAGAAAACGAGATTATCCAATGAATGGTGGATGGGTTAAATAGTTCGCGTTTCCGAGATTTCTTAGGTCCGTTGACCCGTTACAAAACTGTCGCTGATTTGTTGCCCGATTTACGGAGTGGAAGTGCGCATATCAAGGAATCGTTTAAGAGTGACAAATGGACATCGGAATCGAGACCTTCTCTTAAATGTTATAACTGTCAGGAAGTCGGTCACAAGGAGAACGCGTGTCCGAAACCTAAAATTTCAAAAGAAGATACGAAGAAATCGGATCGCAAGAACGGATGTTTTAATTGTGGAGAATCAGGACACTATTCACGAGATTGTCCGAAGAAAACTAAAGTAAAACAAGAGAGGAGAAATGGTAGCTCATCGACGTCGACGTCGAAGAACGAACAAGTGTTGTGTGTCCCTGGAAGCTCTCACACGAAGTATTTCAAAAATGCAACGATCAATGGGAAGGTTGATAGGTGTTACGTCGATATGGGGTGCAGCGTATTAGCTCTGCGAGAAGATGCTGCAGCGGAGATCGGACTCAACTACTACGAGACCGCGATGAAACCTCTTGTTGGCTACGGTGATGGACATGTTCAACCTTTGGGGATCACGACAGCAACAGTGGACATCGATGGAGTTGCTGTGAAAGCCGAGGTACAGATTGTAACGAATGACAGCCAGAAGATCCCGTTGTTGGCAGGTCATCCCTTCACGGAACATCCAAAGGTACTGATACTAAGTAAGACGGACGAGTTAAGAATAGCATCGGATATGGACGAGTTATGAAAAATTACACCAACGGACCGAAGCAAGACCACGCTTAAGTCGAAGAAAACTGAGGTAATACCGAATAATTTTGTTGGACATGTAACGGTGACGGGACAACTTACGAATCAAGAATTGTATATAGAAGGCGGTTTGAGAGAGAACGGTCCAATGATTCCCCGTTTTATAGTGTCAACAGATAATTTAGGCCAAGCGGAGGTACCAGTGTTCAACATCACGGATGCGGACGTTACAATTGCATCAGGAGACATATTAACTCGAGGCGAAGCATGTCTGGAGAAGGAGATGCAACGAGTAATCAACACGGAAGAGATAAAACTGGAAGAAGTCGATACGGATCTACGAGACGAAAATGCTGGAAGACTACTTCATACACTCAACACGTTCAAGGATCTCGTTGCTCGAAATATTCATCAGGTCGGTCGGACCGACAAGGCAGAGATCAGCATCGAATTGTCAACAGATAAGCCGATATATTATCGGCCGTATCATTTATCACATCACGAGAGAACTCAAGTAGCCGATCTTGTAGAAGATTTGAAGACATGGAACATCGTTGAAGATAGCAACTCTCCGTATGCTAGTTCAATATTATTAATAAGAAAAAAAAGCGGCGAAGTACGTATGTGTATAGATTATTGTCGTATAAACAAGGTCACGGTACGCGATAGTTACCCGATGCAGTTGGTAGATGATCAACTCGACCGATTACACGGACAAAATTATTTTACGAGCTTAGATTTATTTAGCGGTTATTACCAAGTCCCAGTCGAAGAAAAGTCGAAAGAGAAAACAGCTTTTGTGACACCTGATGGTCATTTTCAATTTAAAAGAATGCCTTTCGGACTTTGTAATGCACCTGCTGTGTTCCAGCGATTAATAAACTCGGTGTTAGGGAAGTTTCGATATACCATCGCTATGGCATATCTAGATAATATTATAATTCTGTCTGTTTCAGTAGAAGAGGGAATCGAGAGACTTGAGACGATACTTGCATTATTACGAGATGCGGGTCTAACGCTCAAATTCGAAAAATGTCATTTTTTAAAGAAAGAATTGAATATTTGGGTTTTGAAGTTTCACGACGCGGTATCGAGCCTGGGAAAAGTAAATTACATTGCGTTGAGGCCTTTCCTACCCCAAATAATGTTCGAGATATTCGAAGCTTTCTTGGATTAGCTAGTTATTTCCGACGATTTGTGAAAGGTTTCGCGACGATTGCGCAACCGTTAACATCGCTAACAGGAAAAGATATAGAGTTCGTTTGGGGTCAAGCTCAAGAAGGAGCATTTCACGAATTTAAAACGAGGTTAATGTCGAAGCCAATACTAGCAGCCTATAACCCGAAAGCTCGAACTGAAATTCACACAGATGCAAGCAGCATAGGTCTGGGTGCTGTGCTATTACAGGAGCAGGCTGATAACAAATTGCATCCGGTCAGTTACTTTAGCCGTAGAACGACTCCCGAGGAGGAAAAATATCATTCATATGAACTCGAAGCTCTCGCGATCGTGTGCGCTTTAGAGAAGTTTCGCGTATATGTACTCGGGGTATCAGTGATTATTCGGACAGATTGCAATAGCTTAAAGCATCTCGCAGATAAGAAGGAAATGACCCGAGGATTGGTAGATGGTTTGTACGTTTATCAGAGTTCAATTATACCATCGAGCATAAAAAGGCGAAATAAATACCGTAGCTGATTCATTGAGTCGAAATCCCGTGGGATTCGCTGAAGAAATAGAATTAGTCGGTTTACCGGTGTTAGGAATTAAAATATCGACTGATTGGATTGCGGCTATGCAACGAGTTAGCCCAGAGATTCAGGCTATTCGAAACAAACTCGAGGCTGGTGACAAAGAAACGCATGAGAAATTTACAATGAGTAATGCTAGAGTATATCGCGTGATTAACGGAAAATGGCGATTATATGTACCAGAGGGTCTACGATTTGATATCGTGGCAGATGCTCATCGCGGTCTAGCACATCTTGGCGCAGAAAAGACGTTAGATAAAGTTAAAGAACATTTTTATTTCCCAAAGATGAAAGAGTTTGTGAAACAGTACGTGAATCGATGTGTAAATTGTTTGTATCACAAGTCGAGCAGTGGTAAGACACCGGGATTTTTGCACTCACTGTCTAAAGGGGATCGACCCTTTCACAGTATTCATATTGACCATCTAGGTCTATTATTAACTACCGAGACTGAACGAAAATATGTAGCAGTGATTGTTTGCGGTTATAGTAAATATTCGGTATTAAAAGCTGTGCGAGATGTAGGAGCCGAGTCCACAGTTCGATTTTTGAAAGAATTCATCACAAACTACGGAAAGCCGGTGCGAATTATCAGCGATCGAGGGATGGCGTTTACGTCAAAAATCTTCGCGGATTTTTGTTCAGAACACGAGATTCAACATGTAAAAATCTCGCCAGGCGCACCGAGAGCAAATGGACAGGTGGAAAGATTAAATAGCGTCATTTTCAACTGTTTAGCGACAACATCGGAAAAACTCAATAACGAAGATTGGGACGATCATTTATATAAAGTTCAGTGGGCAATCAATTCGAGCATGCACAAGGTGACTAAATGCACAACAAACGAATTAGTATTCAATTACAAAGAAATCAGTTGTGATGATAGTCCTTTAATACGAGAAATCGACAAGATAAATCGAGAATTCGGTACCGAGGAAGAGGGCGAAAATGTCGCTCAATTATTAGAAAACAATCGCGACGCTCTAAAAAAACAGTTCGATAAGAAAAGAAAGGCCCCACTGAAAATCAAACAGGAGATTTAGTTATGATCCGATCAGAATTGCCAGCTACTGGTCAAAGTCGCAAATTAGCTCCAAAATATCGCGGCCCATATGAAGTAGTGAAGGAATTAGGACATGATCGTTATTTAATACAAGACGTTGAAGGTGAACAGCAAAGCAATAGAATCTACAAGGGAATAATTGCAGTGGATCGTCTAAAAAAGTTCTTACAGATGTTGAAAAAGATTAAAACAAAGCGTTACTGTTAAAATTATGTATTTTTTGTTAAAAAAATTGTGATTATGGTTCGACATGAATAAATTTATGTACTTATGAGTTGCAAATCGTCGGGGACGACGATAATGTAGTATGGCCGAAATTGTCGGAGATCGTAGGTATAATGAAAATATCGGCGAGCGTTGCTATAGACTCAAGAGTCTGAAGCATACGAATCTCGATGGTCACCTTGGACGGACGTATACTCCAAAATAAATATCTTTACATTTATTAAAATCCCAATCTTATTTATTCCGCGAAACAATTTTCCACAAAAGAAAGAAAGAAAGAAAGAAAGAAAGAAAGAAGGGAGGGAGGGAGGGAGGGAGGGAGGGAGGGAGGAGGGAGGGAGGGAGAGAGGGAGAGAGGGAGAGAGGGAGAGAGGGAGAGGGAGAGAGAGAGAGAGAGAGAGAGAGAGAGAGAGAGAGAGAGAGAGAGAGAGAGATTGATTGATTGATTGATGAAGGTTATTATGCCATGGCAAGGCTTCTTGGCAAGGTTGAATTACATAGGACTAAAGAGTTGGTTGATTAAGATTAAATGGTTGATAGTGAAGTATAAGTACTAGGTTGCAGTGAATAATTACAAGTTACGTAAGAGTCTAGTGACAGAAGAGAAGGTCTAATTTTGATTTTTCAGAAATAATGAACTGAATCAGTTGTGAGTAGTAGGTGAAAAGAACAATCAAGACTAGATAAAGTGACAAATGAAACTAAGAAGTAACTTAACTAAACTTAACTTACATTGCTTAAGGTAGGCTTAAAATTAAAATTAAAATTAACGACGAAGGAGTTAAGGATAAGCATTACAATGGTAAGGTCGATGGATAATAGCGCAATCAAGATCGGATAACCGGGTCGGAGTATGCGGAATTTAGTAAATTTCACAAAAACTTTCACGAAAACCATGGCCCGGAGGACCTTAACTGGCACTCAGCTCTTGAACTTCGAGAGAGAAAAGATGGGAGTAAAGAGATTTTTTGAAAATGGAGAGGGAGGGTGCAGATGTAATTTGAGGAGGAAGTGTCTGCCAGAAGTATAACGCGGAGAGATGAAAGGAATGATGATAAGTTGCAGTGCGATGCTGGGGGATTTGGAACTCTGAGGTGGAGGATGGCTGTCTAGTTGGATATCGACTAGTGGAGGGTATTCGTGTAAAAAGGTCCTGAAGATAAGAGGGAGATTCCATGTAAAAGATCCGATAAGTTAGAATGCCAAGGAAGTACCTTCTTCTGTTTTTTACAGTTAGCCATTTGAGTCGTAGTCGGTAGGGGGTGATGTGTTCATCTCTGCGCAAGTCAAATATGAAGCGAATGCCAAGGTTGACAAGTCGCTGCAGTTGCTGGTCTTGAGACTCTGAACAATTGAAATAGACGTTGCTGCAGTAGTCGAGATGAGGAAATATTAGGGTAGAGACAAGTTTTGTTCTCAACTCGCTGGACAGAGAGTTTTTATGGAATTTGAGACGATACAGTGTGAAATGCACTTTTTGGGAAATGAGGGCGACATGATTGCGCCACGACAGATCCGAGTTAATGATAACGCCTAAGTTACGGACAGAGTTGACCACTGGTACCGGCGTACCGTTGATTATTACGGCGGGGAGAGAAGTGTAATCTAAGCTTTTGATGTGGCGGTTACTTCCAAGGATGAGGATTTTGGATTTGGCTAGATTGAGTTTGAGTTTATTGTTAGTTGCGTAATTAAAGATTTTGAGAGTGTCTAGGCTAATTCTATCAAGTCCAAGATTGAGTTGAGAGGGAGGACAAGAGAGGTAGATTTGCGTATCATCAGCAAAGATCATGTGTTGAGTATGGCTGAGAGACGATGCTATATCATTGATGAATAGCGAAAATAAGATAGGTCCGAGAACTGAGCCTTGAGGAACTCCTGTATTGGTTGGCAGCCAATGGGAGGTATTGTTGCTATCGTCGATGACAGCTTGAGACCGATTGCTGAGGTAAGAAAGAAACCAGGATAGCGCAGAGGGGGAAAGTCCTATCCGTGAAAGCTTATTGAGTAGAATATCGTGTGGTACAGTATCGAACGCTTTACTGAAGTCGAATAAAACTAGGATGGTAATGAGTTTTTTGTCAATTCCACGACGAATATCATCACATACTTTTATAAGTGCTGTCTGAGTGCTATGGTTGGGTCGATATCCTGATTGCATGGGGTCAAGGATGTTGTGGGTTTCGAGGAAGATCGTTAGTTGACTTAGAACAATTCTCTCGAAGATTTTGGAAAGTTCACTTAAATTCGCAATCGGTCTAGTATCGGAAGGCGAAAGCGGGGTGGCGATCTTGGATAGGGGCCGAATAAATGCTTTTTTCCACTCATGAGGAAAATATGAGAGGGAGAACGAAGCATTAAAGATGTTGGAAAGAGTAGGAGCGATGAGCGGTAGAGCACACTTGATAACAAATAGCGGTATTTGATCGGGACCTGATGCATAGGTGTTAACGGTGAGAGAGTCAATCATCTCGCTGACCATGTTTGCTGTGGTTGGAGTGAAGGAGAAGTTAGTGTTAGGGTCATGGTGAGTGAGTACTGTGGTGTGCAAGAGTTCGTTATGAGAATTAGTTGTTGCGGAGGTAGAGACCGACGAATAGTAGTTATTGAGGGTGTCTGGAGAGAAAAAATGTAGTGGGGAAGAGTATTTGTTTTTAACGAGTCCCAGGCAAGCAAGCTCCTTCCACATCTTGGAAGGGTCGGTTATTGAGGCAATTTTCATGCGATGGTAATTTTCTTTGGCCTGTCGTATATCACGCGAGAGTTGATCTCTAAAGCATCTGTATTCATCATAGTTAGCGGTGTAGTTTGATCTTTTGGCTCGTGTAAACAAGAATCTACATTTCCGAATGCGGGCATCTAACTCGGCTGTGAACCATGGGTTCGGAGGCCTTCTGACTACGAAGGTGGTGACCGGGGCGTGCAAATCTAGTGCTAGAAGGATGGAGCTAATGAGGTGAAGCAGAAGCTGGTCAATACCGCCACACTCAAGGATAGGACTTGTGTCAGGAATACCGAATGAGTTAAACTGATCCATGAGTGACTCAAGAAAATCCGAGATTACTAAGGCCCTGTAGCTACGCCTAGTGAGAGTACGTGGGTTTAGAGGCATCGCTTGATCAAAAGAGTACTTGAGAGATAAGAAGTCATGACCAGCAATGAAAGGTGATGTTGATTTAGAGTAGGCTAAGAGTTTATCAGGACTGTCAATAATAAATACATCTAGCCATGAATCACAAGAGACTGAATGGTAAGTGGGATTAGACGAAACAAGGTGTAAGGATGACCCCTGAATCCAGTTTATGAGGTGGCGAGCTTCAAACGTGTTGGAGAGGATGTTGCAGTTGAGATCTCCAGTGAGGATGATATTCTTGTATCCATGAGCGACTTTGTTAAATTCACATTGGAAGTCATCGAATAGTCGTGCCTTTGGTCGTCGATAAATGGCAGCAAATAGTAACGGTGCTGAATGAGGAAACTGCAACTCGAGTAGAATGTACTCAGGAGAATTTGTAAATACGCTCGGGGAAGCAGCTAGTAGTTTGACTATTAGAGAGTTATGGACGTAGCATGCGACACCATCTCCAGTTTTGCCTTCACGGTCGTTTCTGATGATGAAGTAGTCAGTGATCGAGACCAGTTCATCAGAGATACTCGAATGTAGCCAAGTTTCTGATACGGAGATAAGATGAAATTTGTGAGTATCGAAGTGGTGGCGAACAAGGTCGATGTGACCTAGGAGGGAGTTGGCGTTGAAATGCGCTACATTCACTATGTTGTCACTGAGAGGTCGAGAGTTAGGTGCCTGAGGCAGTCATAAAAGTTTGGCCAAATCGGTATCGTTGTTAATCTGGATAGTAGGAAGTCCGTTGTCTTTTTTGACGAATATGCGGTTACATTTAGTCCAGACAAATTTATGAGAAGTAGCTGTTGCCTTGGCTTTAGTGCGTTTGAGGAGGTTGTAAGTTTCAGTGGGTAGGAGTTCATTAACATAAATGCTGCCTGTGATATTAACAGAGAAGACTTCGCTAACTAAGAGATTGCGTTTCGTACGTTTTTTCCTTATAATGAAGTCACGGACGCACGAAGTTTTGAGCGACACCACTAGTGATTTTGTAGACGAATTTTGGTTTTGATTTTGCAGATGGTTTGGAATGGTTGTGGTTTTCCGTGTCATCTGGCGGATGGACAGAATGTCACAGACGAGGTTAGGGACGTTGAGAGCAGTGAAGATTTTTGAAGCTATGAGATCGTGCGAATCGGTTACTGCGTTAGGAATACCGGCGATGATTAGCTCGTTGGTAGACGACAAGTCAAGAGTGGTGGTTGAGGTGGCAGCTGCAGACTCCAGTCGTTCAAGACGGACTGTATGATCGGTGACGATGTCTTTCAGCTCAGAGATGGTCGTGAGAGAAGAGGAAATTTCAGCATTAAATTTCGTCTGATGATCTATGAAGTTGGAAAGTTTGGAGAACATGGTTTCCAAAGTCATATTTGTAGACGATGATTGAGATGAAGGCAGTGCCTGAAGTAGGTTGTTGGAGTAAGCATCCATGGCGACGTTTATGGGTCCAGACCTCGTTAGACAGGCGTTAGTTGTAACAGAGAATTCAGATATACAGCAGGCACTGGCAGATTTGAACGTGATGTAACTCTTGCTGCAGCCTGGGTGAAACGATTTAAGACAGGTGGTGCATTTAACACTCTCGCCTGCTACTCTCTTGCTACACTTATTGCATACGATTAGCGACATAGGGGATGCCACAAGAATTGAGAAGTGTCGTTAGTCGGTGGTGTAGAGCATATGCAAAGTAGATGATTAATAAAGCAGTTAGTGTAGGAGATTATGAACAGTAGAGCACTGGAAATCCGGTGAGATATCCTGACTGATTTTAGGCACGTACGCACAGTAGATCATTAGAAGTCAATGATAAGAGCAGGGAGTCGTCGCCGAGCAGACACAGATGGAGCGCAGATCCAGTGTAGCTGGTAGTAGTCCAGCCTTGCTGAGCATTACTCGATGGATAACACCGGACGATGACAGTTAAATCACCGGTCATGAGATAGGTGGCGGCAAGTACTGTTGCGAAGTGATTGAGAGTTGAAAGATCCCTGGTGTCGATAGTATCAATTATATCGATAGTATCGAATCAGCTGGAGAACTGGTATCCGGTGCGCATGCGCAGGTCGAGTAGGAGACAAGAATTGCCTCGTTGTCCGATTAAGGTTAACTGTGCACCACTTTTCTTGTAGGGATGATTCACAAGATGCGTAAGTGACGATCGAAGTTATTATGTCGATGAACAGAGTGGATAAAGCTCTCGTGTATCTAGAATAAGAATGGCCCGAAGGCAGACAGCGGCAGAAAATATTCAGTAAATAGTGAGGAACGAGTAATAGCCTGTCTCCCTTTCGGGAGGGAGGGAGGGAGGGAGGGAGGGAGGGAGGGAGAGAGGGAGGGAGGGAGAGAGGGAGGGAGGGAGAGAGAGAGAGAGAGAGAGAGAGAGAGAGAGAG
>JARQSU010002254.1:0-14029 GCA_030142265.1 Calameuta filiformis
TTCAGTTATTCATTTAGAGTTAAGGTGATTTTGTAATCCTTTTTAAAAACTATAAATTCAATCGAAACAACATAATTCGCGCTATGCGTGGAATTATATCTTTTTTCTTCATTGTTTTTTCGAAAGCTGAACAATCGGTGACAATTTTGAAAGGTATATGTTGTAGATACACTCGAAATTTCTGTAACGCTTCTATTACCGCTGGCACTTCTAGATCGCAGCTTGCGTAATTTTTTTCAGCGTTCGACGTTTTGTGACTCATGTATTCTACTGGGTGTAGCTATCGGTCCTCCAAACAGCGTTGCAAGAGGATAGCTGCAAATCTTTCCTTTGATGTGTCGGTGTGAACTTCCGTTTCATACTTTGCGTTATAGATGCGTAGAACAGGCTGCTCCGCTAATATTTTTCTTCAATTCCGTAAATGTTCGTTGTTTAGCTCAATTGCACCCTGCCGTCCGCCCTTCAATCCATCGCTGAGGGTCTCGCAATCTTCGCATAGCCGTTCATACATTTTCTAAAGTACCCCACTAAACCTAGAAAGCTTTGTACTTGCTTAATCGTCTTTGGTTTTAGAAAATTGACTAGAGCTGACGTTTTCCTTGGCAATGGCTTAATGGTGCTATTTTCAAATACTCTGCTAAATACTCTATTACTCGACAAAGCAACTGACATTTTTGCCAATTTATTTCGAGCCCGTTATTTGCTGCCGTTAGTACGTTCTTAAGTTTCTTCACGGCTTCGTCCTCGTCTTTCGCCGATATCACGAGATCGTCTAAATAAACACAAACAACGTCGTTTTCGATCAATTCGTGAAATGCATTCGTGATAAATCTTTGAAAGATAGTGGGCGATATGTAGAGTCCGAACGGCGATCGCAGAAACTCGTATTGCCCCGATGGCGTGACAAAAGACGTGTATTTTTGGCTATCCTTTTCTACTCGCACGTGAAAAAAATCCGTTTTTCAAGTCCAGTGTGCTAAAGACACGAGCGTTTGCTAATTTGCTAATTTGTTCGTCTATTATCGGCAACGGAAAGTGGTCTCTTATTATTTTTTTGTTCAAATTTCAATAATCGATGCATACTCTAGCTCGACCATTTTTCTTTGGCGCGACTACTATAGGACTCATAAATTCTGAATAACACGGTACTATGATTCCCGTCTCAAGCCATTCATCGATTTGTTCGTCTACTTCGTTTCTCTCTTGTTCTGTTAGTCATCTCGGGCCTTGACAAACCGATCTTTTATCGCGCAGTATAAATTTAAGCTTTATCGGTGACTCGATGATCTTATTTGGCATGTATGATTCTACTAATTTCTTATTCATGTTACGATGCTCAACAGTAACATTTGGGCCGATTTTAACTTCGTCGGTTTCGTGTATTGAATTAACCCTTTCCCGTAGTTTAGCGAGTCTGACTCGCGATGAAGATTTTGGACCAAACATGAATATCGCGAGTCTGACTCGCGACAAGATACTTGGACCAAACGTAAACATAACAAGCCGAGCTCGCGGAATGAATTTTTGCCCTTTACGGTCGTGACTGAATTTTAGTTTCTACCAGTACCTCATGACAGTTAATCACGATTCTTATCGTTGCCGTTACGAAGCAGTTCAATTATTACAATTTAAGAAACCCCTTCAAAATGCAAGATACAAAAGTGTTAAATGAAGGCAGTGATAACGAATCCTCTGATAGTAACGCAGTTAGGCCAGTCGCAAAGCGTTTAAGGCGTATGATTATAGATGAGAGTAGTGAAGAGGAAAGTATGACACAACAATCATGGATTTGGCAAAAAGTAAAAAACACACCAATAGTTTGGAAGTATTCTGAACATTATTTGAATAAAGGCGTCTGTCTTAAATAATTTAAGCGACAATCCAAGAATACTAGACCTATTCTTTATTACATTTGATAACAAGTTTTGAGAAATCCTGGTTATGGAAACAAATCGCTTCGCAGATCAGAT
This sequence comes from Calameuta filiformis, assembly GCA_030142265.1. NCBI lineage: Eukaryota > Metazoa > Arthropoda > Insecta > Hymenoptera > Cephidae > Calameuta > Calameuta filiformis. Next base: position 1,971 of record JARQSU010002254.1, read on the forward strand.
AATACACGACGAGCGTAAAAAACGGTATGTGAACGACACTTGGTATCCTGTCAATTTAGACGAAATCAAGGCCTATTATCACGTTCCGTGCCGAACCGATTTTTGAAGACTTTCCATTCAGGCCGCGTGGGGCGTATACGACCCATACTTTTACGATTAAATAAATTTGTTTTTGGCATACGCCATACAATATTTCAATACTACAAAGTCATAATTAGTAAAGAAAGGGTATAAATTTTAATATGCATTAGACAACAAAGCAAGAAGTTTAATTTTTACAGAATTATTTCAACAAACACATGGTCGAACGTTTACTCTACCAGACGGGTTGCAAAGCTTCAAATATGTTTAATATTATTGTTTACAAATCTGCCTACAATTAAAAACGCATATTGCGGTGGACATTGTTGTAACATGATAAACATAAATGGGACTTATCTGGGCAATCATCACAAAATGTTACAACTTTTATAGTACAATTTTTTGCCGATTTCGATCCAAATTTTTTAACATTATTTTCATAACAAATTTTACAGCGTTTTCGAATTAAATCGAATTTGCCCTCTTTTTTTTAATTTCATGGCGAACTCTCTTTGGTACTGTAGGCAAAGAATTATTATTATTACCATTGTAGAACATCAGATGCATCGCTAATTGTTTTCTAAATTCAACGCATGATATTTTATTCTGTGTGAGAGTATTATGTATTATCCACGCATTTACGACAGCTGTATTCAAACAAAGTTCAAATACAATTTTTTTGTACCATTTGATTGATTTGCGTAAAGGACTGTAATACGACGACATTTGATCGTAAACATCTACGTAGGATTTTCCTTCATTATAATTTAATACAATTTTTGGTTTTACACAATCATATCCTTTTTTCCGTATAACGACAGTTTCGTCAGAGTGCTTTGTTGATAATAAAAGGACATCACGCTTGTCTTTCCATTTTAGTACCGTTAATCCATCCGAACTTTCTTTTGCAATATATTCGTACGCTTTAATTTTTTTGCGACCAAATCTTTTGAAATACCGCGGCGATTCGACCGCATCGTTCCAATTAGATAAGTTTCTTTAGCAATTAGTTGCCTAGCCAAATCGATACTTGTGTACCAATTATCCGTACACAGTGTGTGACCCTTACCAAATATATTTTTGCATAATGCCAAAACTATATTTGTAGGCGTTGTTTTCTCCGCGTCTGATTTTTTCCCGCAGTATATTTGAAAATTGAGTGTGTATCGCGGTGCCGAACATAATTTAAATATTTTTATACCATACTTGTGTCGTTTTTGCTTTATGTACTGCCTGAATATGATGCGACCTCGAAAGGGAATCAAAGATTCATCGACGCAAACAATTTCGCTTGGATCATATCATTTTTGAAAATTTTCATTTAGAATATCAATTATGACTCTAATTTTATACAAACGGTCGTTTAGATTTTCATTTTCGTTATCACAAGAATGTAACATTCGCAACAAAAGTTCAAAAAGATTTCTTGGTAGTACCGAAGAAGGAAGACTTTGTGCATAAGCTGCATCTTTGGACCAATATAGATGAATTTCGGGAAGCTTTACTATTCCCATCCACATGATGAGCCCAAAAAGTTGTTTTATTTCGTTTTTGTTTGTCGGTTTCCATTCGTCTAATCGCGATGACGTTTTCTCAAGTAATATATTTTCCGCATATCGATTAGTTTCTTGAACTATAATTTCGAAGATTTTATCATCCAGTAGCAAGGAATAAATATCTTCTACTTTTTCATAACTTCGATTTAATATTATAAAATCATGTGGACCAACGAAAGGCCTAAGCTGTGGTTGGTTTCCAGTAGGATTAGACCAGTCCGTAAAAGAAGCATTTGTATTATTATTAATAATATTCGATTCATCTTCTTCGTGTTCACTACTCGATGAAATTATATTCCGACGCGCAGAACGTCGATGATAAGGTATTATTTCGTTTGAGCTGTCTGTTGAATAATCTTCAGAATTTACGTATGTAGTCCTACGGTATTTCGCTAGAACTTCTGAGAGTGGCATATCAGAGTCATCGCTTGAAAATTGTACGTGCAATGCCATTTCTGATCATAAGGGATAAAAATTATATAATTATTTGTCTGTAGCACTCAAATAAATATATTCTTACCGTATATTATGTATCCTCCGTTTTTACATTCTATATTGCACTTATTTTACTGCAAGAACAGAGTGAACTTAATAAACACGAGCTTTAATCAAACAATGATAGCTGCTTCGAAAACGCATGAATAAATGACGGAAAAAACAAAGTCTCTGCTGTTTGAACAAAAGATGGTCGAAAAAAAAAAGATTAGATAGCGTGCACGCCCCACGCTATAATGAACGCAGTATACATGACGTTAAGATGTCTATATTTGGCTTCATAATAAATTTTTTTTAAATTCTTCGTTTTTCAATGAGAACTCTCAGTGGCCTGAACGGAAAATTCAGCGGGGGTCGTATACGCCCCACGCGGCACGGAACGTGTTATGCACTACGTATTTTGATGGGTCAAGTAAAAAAATCAAATATTAAACTTTATCGGACTAGAAGAGCTGTATTAGAAACGCCAATATTTAGACAAACGATGCCTTTTAAGAGATTTCGGCAAATTTCGAGATTTTTACATTTCTCCGATAATGAAACTGATGATAGTGAAGACCGAATTCGCAAGATAAGACCTGTCATTAATTTTTGGAATCAAAAATTTAAAGAAATTTACACACCCAATGAGTATGTTAGCATAGATGAATCCTTGATGAAATATAAAGGGCGTTTAGCGTACAAACAATTCAATCCGTCCCCTCTCTTTACTCTCTGCACACGCTATTACAAGCACCCTATTCTTTCGCACGATCAAACACCACTGTTCACACGTTCGTACCGGAAATTGTAGGCTAGTATAGTAATAATCTCCCAAAAAAATACGTGTAAAAAACTACGCCAAGTACAGGAGTGCTGTGAATTCCCCTAACAAAAAGTATGGAAATCATATTATTGAGGCCAAGCACATAATTCACTACATATTTTCCTATTATATGATCTAGCACTGGCCTATCATTTTAATTGTATTTTCAAAATTTTCTATAAGTTTTCGCTACTCTTGTACATTACTACTGCTTCCCGTATTTAATTATGATTTAATGGTGATTTAATGGTGAGTACTACTTGGCGGGTCTGTGTATGTGTACCTGGCCTGAATAATATGATTTCCATACTTCTTGTTAGAGGAATTCACGGCACTCTTATACTTGGCGTAGTTTTTTACACGTAAGTGTTTTTTGGGAGATATCACAAGTTTTTGTTGTTCAACGGGATATACAACCGAAATCTATACTTTTAGAGATATAAAATGTAAATGCATTGTGATGTCGCTAATCAGAAAAATATATTGCGTTGTCGAAAATGTTCATGTTGTAAGTCCATTTTTTAGAAATGCATAAATATACAGGGTGCCCCAGAATTACTTTTGGACCTGAAAGTGGGTGATGGCTGGAGGTGCCCTGAGTAGCCTCCCGCGAACCGTTTGCCAAAATTCCCAATAGTTTTTAAATGAGAAGCACGTAAGTGGCATCAATTTGAATGAAGGATTTCCGCGGATTATGGCAGCGTGGTGGGAGGTACACTCACGGATGCCAAAGACAGCTGCTTTACAATAGCTTCCAACAAATTCTGTGTTTAGCAATTATTTCACAGTCCGAGCGAGCGTCATTTAGATTCGTTGACAAACTACCGATATAGGCATAGGCGTGCCTTAGACTGGCGCAGCAGCTACACGTGCAACGCGCGATGGGCAATTGTTTCGGGATACGCTTTCAGCCAGACGAAAACTGGTACACGGTGTCCAACTTAGTGTGGACAATCTTGAGACGAAAAAAAGGGATACCTGTCTTTGCGTTTATTTCCCAGATCATTTTTTCAATTTGATGTATTTTTTCTTTTAATTTATAGTCAACAAGTATTGCATAACTTTGTCACCCGAAGTGATAAAGGGCTGAAACTTGTTGTGGAAATTGTAGGGATGAAAAAATAGGATACCTGTCTTTGCGTTTCTCTCCTAATCCAGTTTTCGATTTTACGTATTTTGTACAGTTTCGATTCAACTAAGCATTCTCCTATGCTTAGTTTTTCGATTCATTTGAAATTTAATGCATCAGTCCCACCACCCACCCTCCTGGCTCTCTTACTTTAATAATCTGCTTCCCCTAGGACTGCTAATAATATATAATTCATTGCATGACGTTTTGGACACCGTGTACCAGTTTTCGTCGATTGTGCGGTGCACGTGTAGCTACTGCGCCAGTCTAAGGCACGCCTATGGCTATATCGGTAGTTTGTCAACGAATCTAAATGACGCTCGCTCGGACTGTGAAACAATTGCTAAACAGAGCATTTGCGGGAAGCTATTGTAAACCAGCTGTCTTTGGCATCCGTGGATATACCTCCCACCACGCTGCCATAATCCGCGGAAATCCTTTATTTTGATTGGTGCCACTTAAATACTTCTCATTTAAAAACTATTGCGAATTTTGGCAAACGGTTCGCGGGAGGGTACTCAGGACACCTCCATCCACTTTCGGGTCTAAAAGTAATTCTGGGACACCCTATATATAGAAATTAAAAAAAATGTAATCTTGAATGCATATAAACGTCGTTAATAGTATCCAGCTTGTTGAAGCCGTGTGGTAAACATAAGAGAGAAGAGTGTGCTGGATTATTTAAGTACCTCAGGCCGTGCAAACAATAGAGAGGATACTATAGTTTGAACGAAACACCAAAGCGTCGCTTGTTGCACACTTTTCTGAACACCCTGGATTTACACGTCTGACACCTAGATATAAGACACTAGGGAGCGGAATACCTGGACACCCTGGAATTCCACATCCAATACCCAGATCCAGGAAACTATGAAGCGGAACACCCGAACACCCTGAACTTCCATGTCCGACACCTAGATACAGGAAATACGGAGAGGACCTAAAATACGAGGAACTATGCGGAGCACACACATACGTACACCCGTTCACACGCACTCCACATGAATGTTATTAAAGACTTAATAATTCTATACTATTGTGAAAGCAGCCTTATACTAACTAGAAATTCGGTGTGAACAGTAACTTCACGTACAAAGTATATTTGATTGTGCTGTGTATTCGTAAATTTCTAACACCATTCGGAGTACAAATAGGTAACGAAGGCAAAACAGTCAGCGCCATCTGTTGTGTAAAAAAAGTAGATGGACGTGCGAAGACAACGACGACGACCACGACGAAACTGAAATAAAATCATCTCGCTCGCCATCTCAGTACGCCCTGATCCCGTACGCTAATCGTATTGAGCTTGATGGCAATCAATTCAGAACCCTCAATTCCTATGATGAATGTATCAATAACTTTTTCTCATATATAGCGGTTCATAAGATATTTCGTTCCAAACACAGGTATAAGAGTTGACTCGGGTAAAGAGTCTCTGCGAGCTGTGCCCTGTACAGCCGGTTGCCTGTACTTGGAGCGAGACTCGACCGAGTCTCTTGATATGCCCTGATCCCGTACAGTAATCGTATTGAACTTGGTGGCAATCAATTCAGAACCCTTAATTCCTATAATGAATGTATCAATAACTTTTTCTCATACATATATAGCGGTTCATAAGATATTTCGTTCCAAACACAGGTATAAGGAGAGACTCGTAAAGAGTCTCTAAATACAGGTACTTCTTTTTTAAGTTGAAAAGCGAGTTTTTTACATGAAAGTGTTTTTGTGGGGGATTATTTATTAACGGACATAGTAACGTACTTACAATCTCTGTGTGAATTTATAACAACGCTGCAACAATGTTATTGTGCTGCACGGATAGTTTAAAGTGGAATTTTCCAGTTTCATTTTATCTCCGGATTCACGTCTCTACCGAAGAAGAGCCAGCCAGAGTAATTTTTCAGAGACAATATCGCGGTATCATTTTGAATATACTTGACGCAGGTTTCATACTTGGAACACGGGTGCCATTATTTGTTGACGCGGTTTAACGAAAATCATCATTATGTACTGTATTTTTTTAATTAATAAAATGCTACATGTATTTTTATGCGAAATACAATGGTTTTTCCCCTAAAGACAACCATTTTTCAACCTAATTCTAATATTCTAGATAATATAGTAGGGGCAGTATGAGGTATAAATCGTGGAAAATATTTATGTAGGATCTCAAAACATTAGTAAAAACTACTGGAAAATTCAAAATTTATAAAAAAATCTTAAATATCACGCATTTTTTAGTGTTTCAAATAGAGAATGTTAAGAAAAGGTGTAAGTTGATAATTTTTGTCACTTTATCTTTCTAGAACTAAACGACGTCATTTAAAGTTAAACGCGAGGTCTGAGTAAAGGCCATATTATCTTCTCTACATTCGAAATTTAATTTTACCCACAAATTTCAAGCTAATCGGTTTAGTAGTTTATTAAAATTTTGCCAGCAACACTATACTACGTTCACGTACAGTACAATTGAAACAAATATTCAAGTCATCAATCATAGTTACCTGTAAACGAAGCTTCTCACCGGGCTCCATAAATGCATCTAAAAGCCGACCTGTCCTCTCAGCCTATAAGAAATACAAGTAAGTGTATGTGCGATTTTCGCACGTTTCCTTATTCCGTATTATCACACCGAATTAATAAGTAATTAACGACATTAATAACTGTTAAAGTAGCTCCGATTATTTATATAAAGATCTCCGCCAATAGAACGAAGAACGATACACTACTAGCTATCTACTGATATTGTATAAGGAATTTAAAAGTAATTATTTAATTAAGTCATAAATGCAAACCTCAGTTGTGACTGCTACCGATGACTTTACAATCATAATGAATTTGATAATGTATACTAAGAGCCACCCCACTCGTAACGATATATTCCTTGAATTTTGATTCCGAATGATCAGTAGAATTATTTGATAAGTGTTCATCAAAGTTATTAAAAAAGTAACTGCGAATGCGATTATAGTTTTCCAGCCGTAAAATTCTGCAATGAAATTGGATGCCCGTCTCACTTCTCGATAATATACTCTAAAACAAATGTAATGATGTATTTATAGTTTGTCACAATGGAATAGTATCTGTGCACTTATTTAGGCAATAAAAATTAATTTTCCACATAAGCCATTTTATAATCAGAAATGTGCATTTTTTAAATAATATTACATCATCTGCACTTGGACCCGCTTTCTATACTTTCAAACTGATCTACTCTACAATTCTTTTGCAAATTTATATATAGATATAGACATTACGACACATTCGAGAATTCCATGCAAACATACTAAAAAATTCAAAAATATTTCAAGTGTAATATAGTTGCTAACAAAAAATCAGTAATCATAACTTACCTTATTACATATACAGTTCCTGCCTTATCGCCAATATCGACAAATGATTTATTTAAAATATGTTTGAATTTTGTGGGATTTTTCGAAAATTCATCAGAATATACAGTCTGTAGGCGGCTGAGAACTACATTCAGTTTTCCAAATGTCCTTTTTAGTATCCTGTGCATTGTTCAAAAAGTAAAGATCAATTCCTAATACTGATAAATAAATTCGAATTTACAAACTTGCTTTTGAGCCACTTTTAGCAACTTGTATGTTAATTTTTTTCATTAAATGTTTCGCTTCTTGCAGTTAAAAGTAATTTAAAAGCGAATTATAAAATTAATATAATGTGAACTCACATATTTGCATTCATATGTGCGGTATCACTAAGAAGTGTCACGAAAGTTGGATAAGCAGAGGTGATGATAAAAATAATTCGATGAAACCACGATGAATTTGGTATTATGCTAGATAATGTCTTCATGTCCTCGTAAAATAAAACTGCTACTATTCCAAAAATGAAAACGATCCGAAGGAGCAGACTGCGAAGCATCTCATCGTATTCTTTGGGAATTCCAAGTTCATAAAGATCATCATTAATCATTCCGATATTGTTTACAAAGTTGTTCATTTTCTAAAATTTTGCCGAATGTTACTGACTTTATGTAATGCCAAACAACATTTTCTCATCATCACCATTCTAATTGTCATTATCATTTACAACATACTTTATATTTACCTTGTATCCAGTATGCCCTAAATAGAAACATATTGTTCCCAGTATCATATAGCCCCAGAAAATATTTCCCAGTAACATACTTTCCGAAAATTGAGCTTCATTATAATTTAATACATCAAGTACGATGCTCGCTGTTATACTTGCGTACTTAAAGTATAATATGAGAACAATAGCCGCATAAATACGACTGAGTACGGTGCGAGGTGTTCCTGAAGGATATTCAAACACACTGATTCCCAGAATCCAAAATAAAATAGTTATCGGATACAATGCATGTGCTAAAATTGTAGGTGGATATATTGAATGAATCTGATGCTTCTTGATATTTCGTGGCGCCTGAGAATTAATCGATTCGATAGCAATGCACTTCATAATTAATTAAAGCTTATAAATGATAATTAGTTCACAAACGTTAGTTAGCTTTCTCTTTGAAAAATTTGTGCAAATTTTATAACAAAAACGTCATAGATAGCCGTTCGTGATCAGAAACTCAATTGCGTTTGAACTAGTTTCACTGAAAGCATCATTCTTGATTAATCAATTATGCTAAGTTAGACACGCAATTCGATTAAATTATACCCATGGGAATTTAATCCCATCATAATAAAACATTTTGACGTGTATCATATTCATATGCACTATAAAGAATTCAATATAATCATTCATACGGTATCTTTGATCGTGTAATTTAATTTGTAAAGTCTCTTCCGGCAGAGCCATTACTATCATAAATTTAAATTTCGAAATTATCTTTCGAAGTACATGCGATCATTTTCGAAACGCGACCGAGCAATATTTATAACTTCTCGCTGACCTACAAACACAAATTCCCATTCACAGAATTTTGCATATATATCCAAACACAGTCATACTCACACTCGTTCGAGAAACGAAAGCCTTCAAGGTGTTCCTATGGACAATGGCATGAAATGTCATAAATTTAAAATTAAATATTTGTTAACACATTGTGCAAGCTAGTACAAAATTTTTAAATAATCGTCCACCTTGTTATACCATAGATATTCGAAGTCAAAAGTAACCGTTTTATTCAGCTTTATGCATATGCCTTATGAAGTTATAGACCCACACGTTGATATATCGTTCCATATCTTTTTCCAAACAAATTCGAGCCGTACATAAAATTGATAATAAGTAGTGAATAATGTAAGGAAGGTTTTCAGGAAGTTTTACTGAGATCGCCTACGTCCTAAGAAAGTAATGTCGATCCGCGTAAATGAATTTGGATTGAAAATGTGTCTAATACCAAAGAATCATGGCGACTTGACAACACTGTATTTGAGATGGGAGGGGGGTCTAATGGTATATGTAACGCAGACACTCGTATTTTTGTAACATATATGTGCCCATAATTATGAAAGTGGTCTAAGTCAAAATTTAAAAAAAAATGAATTTATCACTTATTTCACATGACATGATTTTAAACTAAATTTATTCAATGTAATTTTTACGATATCGTCAAAAATGAACCTTTAGATAGTAGTTGTAATTACAACGTTATACGGAATTCATTTAGTGTTAATTATGAAAGTGGTCTAAGTCAAACATTAAGGAAATTATATAAACATAACTTGAAAATACCGCGTGGCCCTCTTTGTCGCGTTTCTGAACTACATAATAAATCGATAAAATAAATGACAATCAAATAACAGAAATGCCAATTTATTCCGGTTTATCTAACAATATAATTCAGTTGGGCTCTTCGGAACTTATATTATTGGCGGCAAATAGTTTATATATTTTGCCACTATGTCAACAGATAGCGGTTCAGGTAAGCTAATGACAACGTACTTATTATGTGAATACGTGAATATTCGAATAATATGATGTGATGTGATAATATGATGATCTGAAGATATTATACGACCACGTAATACTTCCAAGAAATGGAAAAAAATAAGGCAATTATTATCTTCAGACGAATCATACCAAGACATCACTGTAAATGTAGAAACCCCAAAAATGGTGCAAGGTGAAACAATAGAAATAGTGCAGATAGAAAAAGATAAGAAAAGAAAACGGGCAAGAAATGAAGATAGTTACACACAAAATATTAGAAAAATTAAGAGAAATAGTGGCGAAGAATACACGACAAAAAAATCAAAACTTGTGAGTGCCAAAATTTTTGAAAATAAGGATTGCTTTTGCTTAAAAAAATGTTTAGATCGCGTAGAATATAATGAAAGAAAATCTTATTTTGATGATTTCTGGAAACTAAAAGATTTTGAAACCCAGGATCTTTACCTGTGTACTACAGTTCATCAACAATTAATAAAACAAAGGCGGCCCAGAACTTTGGAAAGACCCGTGAGAAAATGCAGCTACAAGTATTTTCTGTCAAGAAGCAATAAGTCAGAAGTAGTGTCGGTTTGCAGAAAGTTTTTTTTAGACACCCATAAAATTTCTGTAGGGCGGTTAACTCGTGGTCTGAATGCTGAAACTAGTGGAACTGATCGTCGCGGTAAGATGCCTGGATCTTCGCGAAAAACAGACGAAATTAAGATAAAAGCTGTACGAGAGCATATTTTAAGTTTCCCAGCATACGAGAGCCACTATACCCGAGCTCGTCACACCCCTGGTCGAAAATATTTGAGTCCTGAATTAGATATTCGAAAAACGTATAGCCTGTATGTAGAAAAATGTGAAGAAAATAATCAATCCTTTGTTAAGGAATGGATTTACAGAAAAATATTTAACACTGAATTTAACTTAAATTTCCATGCTCCTCGAGCATGCCAACACATGCCAAAAATGTGATTTACTCAAAGGAAGAATAGAAGCTTGCAATAATGAGGAAGAGAAATTAAATCTTAGAGAAAGCCATGATGTACATTTACAAAATGCCGAACGAGCTAGGAACTGTCTTGCAGAGGACCAAAAGAGAGCAAAAGAAAATTCCAGGGAATATTATGGATTCTCATTTGATTTGCAAAAAGCACTTCCGTATCCTAAACTGTCTGTTTCCTTAGCCTATTATAAGCGAAACATGTACGTATACAACTTGGGTTTCCATAATTCCATGATGACAATGTCAAAATGTATGTATGGGATGAAACAACAGCTTCAAGAGGTGCACAGGAAGTAGCATCGTACATTTTAGCGGATATGGAGGATATCTTAGCTTCTCAAAAACACGTAACAGCCTACAGTGATGCTTGTTCAGGCCAAAATCGCAACATTAAAGTAGCATTGACATGGCTGAAAATTGCCCAGTCATCGAATAATAATATTGAAACGATAGACCACAAATTTTTGGTATCGGGTCATTCCTTTCTACCGAATGACCGTGATTTTGGTTTGATAGAGATGAAAATAAAAAAAGCAAATTACTTATTCAATCCTGAACATTACTATGAATTGATCGAAAATTGTAGAAAAAGAAATACATTTTCGATCAAACGAATGTCGCAACCGGATTTTATTTCAACGAAATCACTTGAAAAATCGATAACAAGAAGAGTAAAAAATACCGCAGGCGAATCTGTCTCTTGGCTAAAAAATTCAATGGATGAGATTCTTGAAAAATGAACCTTATAAAATATTTTATAAGACTTCTTTAGATGATTCTGAATTCCAAGTTTTGGATCTTTCACCTAAAAAAGGAAGACCAAAAATATACGAAAATATTCAATTACTTCCATTGTACAACACCGCTAGACCAGTAACGGAAGAAAAATATAAAGATCTTATGTGTTTACTACCATACATCCCTCCAGTTTTTCAGGAACATTTTAAAAATCTTAAAAACTTGTAACGTATGAGTACGCCAGCTAATGTGAGTGCTTCTGATGTGTACATGTGTATGTGTATGTGTATGTGTGTGGACACGCCTCACTCAGAATATACCTATTAGGAATAAGTCAATCCCCACCTAAGCAAATCGAAATAATACCGGTCAAAC